>BPTQ01000002.1:241584915-241885686 GCA_019973895.1 Chrysanthemum seticuspe | reverse complement strand
ATGAGACGTCACAGTAGAAGTAGGTTGGTCCTCTGCTCACTTGAACTAGAGAAGAAGAAGCCAAACCTCCTACAAGGACCAAAAACGAATCACTACCACCCCTACTACCGATAACGACCCCGAGTCCTAAAAACTATTCCAAAATTTTCCATGGTAAAACTCCCCAGCAAATTCAGGAATAAACTAGTGAAAACATAGGCAATAACGAATTATAGCAAGGAAAAGTGAAAAATCCAGAGCACTTCCGTTTTACGACCTTACCGTGAATAAACCTGCCTTTCCGCGCTTATATACTTCTTTTACCGGTTTCAGCTTTAGTTCCGTGAGTGTCAACGACTTCAATCTTCCGCTGCCGCAGTCCACGATAACCACTGCGGCAGGGTTTTAATAACACTGCCCTGTCTTGAGTTTTGAGCATAAAAGTTCTCTGCCGCAGATCACCACTTTCTCATCCGGCAGCGATGAGTCTGCCGGATCTACGTTAGGTCTGCTGCAGTCTTCGACTTCTCCTGCCGCAGTGCCTGTATTCCACTGCAGCAGCGTTCCAATTGCACCGGTTCTGCTTTGGGATTACCGCCGCTGTGCTGCCGCAGTGATTTGTATTCCACTGCGGCAGCGTTAACATTAGAATATATATCTTAGGTTTAAAAAGTCAGAAACACACCTCTCAGAAACCTCATTTTTGGATTTTGGCTTGGATTCCACAGAACATGTCATAAAATCCCAAAAATTGGGATAGAATGTAGTTCTATTCAGAAACGAAGTAATTAAGTTAATACAGAAACTAATAAACACACATACGAACGTACAAGAGGTACAGGCCGATTAAATAAACACACAAACGAATCCTTCATACTTTGAATTAATAACTTATAACTAACCAACAAAGAATAGAATCAACTAAATACTAGATCATTACGCTATCCAGTAGGCAACACGTGAATTACGAACTAAGTAGAAACACTTGGAATCTCATATTAATGAACTCACTAACATCCGATTTGGTAGGCTTCTCGCGGAATCTCATCCTCAGATATTAGAGATCACCCAAACATCTGTTCTGGGAAACCATTCAAGTTTCTCAATCCCTCTTTGCGTATGGGATGTTGAAATCTGTGTGTTGCGTTGATCCTTATTCTGCACTGTGAGTTGGTAGTTATCCTCTATTAATTCCAACTGTGAGTGCCTTGATTTCGACTTTGGCCATTTTCTTCATATATTCGCGCCTTTCCGTCCAAATAAGTGCCATTCCAGCATTTTGCCTTCACGAGACCTAAAAAGTGAAAAGGAACGATATTAAGCAATAACGGATACAAAAGTGATCAAATAAGGACTTAAACGACCCCTCAAAATGGTACCTTTTAAAACCTTATCAAAAATCCTGAGCCCCAGCAATAGCCATCATCCCCACCATCACTAAGCAAAAACCAGGAACATCCTCCAAACCGAAGAAGAAGAGATCAAGTTCACTCGTCTCCTGGTTGGATGAAGATGACACTGCAGAGTATGACTGGTTTAGCAAGTTATTTGATGCCACCCCTCGATTACCAGAAGGTCAAGAACCGGTAGATGGTTGTACTATGGAACAAGTAAAAATTATCCAGAATGAGTTCAGAGTCAAGAAGATGACGAAGAAGGAATTACGCCGGATCAAGAACGAAGCGTTCCAATTGCTAAAAGACAGATCCGGCAGTGCTATTGGAGTCGAATACCATCTCGACAACATTGCACGAGCCATGTCTAACAATATTGACTGGCTAAATCCCGAAGCAAACATCGACGTGTCAAGACGAGATAATACTCCATATTACACCGATTGGACTAAACCACTACCAACCATTGGCCGACCAGATCAACCCAAGATTCCCTACCGCTTCTTCTTTAACAATGACCTAGAGTTCCTTCAGCATGGAAGTAGCATAAGCAAAAAGTATGCTACATCACTAACCGTCAACATACCAGCTGCAATCTTCTCCACCAATGTTGCCATCGAGGAAGAGAGCACCAAAATGTTCGTTGACAAAGTGGTGGACTATGACCTTGACGCTAAGTATGGGATTTGTTAGCCTTAACATTATTTAATAGAAGTGATGGTCATTCACGTTTAGGAACTTTGTAACGTGTGTTAGATATTTTAATAGAATAGTCATTGGGCTCGTGGATTGGGCCAAGCTAACCGGTTAATAGTTATGTCATGTTTAGTCAAGTTATAATGTAAGCCTAATCCACAAAATTAAAAAAGCCCATCCAAAGCCCATAATGCTTTTATGTAATAAATATAAAAGGCACACACCTAGTCATTTGGTGTGTGTGTGCTTGAGTGTGTAGTGTGTGTTATTCATATGGAATAAACCTCTTCATGTTTTCATCTTTCTTATATATCATACGCCCCATATACATGTTCAAGTCACCATTTCCGAGCTTCATATTAGTGTTAGTATGATAGAGTTGATACATATAAGGTCCTACAAGTGGTATCAATCGCCAAACAATGATCTAGGAGTGTTTTTTATTCGAATTTGTGGTGAAAAACACTATACGAATCATTTTTTTTGCTTATCTTAGCTTAAAGTTTGTACTTTTAGGCTCAAGGTAGTTATATTCTATTAGTTTAGTGTTTAGATTGGTTAAATCATACGTTAAGTGGATCATTTGGGAGTTATTCGAGCTAAAAAGTCACTTTTTCTTCTAAGCGTGTTGTCAACTCTCTTCTATACGGTTTGTGTTTTTGAGCGAGTTAAGTGGAAAAAGTACCAAGCGAGTTGAGTGAAAAGTGTAAAAAGACAAACTATGAAAGCGACTTGTACTTGATGCGAGTTGAACTTATGCGTGTTGACGTGTAAGCGAGTTGAGCCTATGCGAGTTGAACTTATGCGTGTTGACGTGTAAGCGAGTTGAGTCTAAGCGAGTTGATTTTATGCGACTTGGCTATTAAGCGAGTTGTCTCTTTATGCGAGTTGTCTTATATGCGACTTGTCATTTATGCGAGTTGTCAGAAGCTAGTTGCATTAAGCGTGTTGACCAGGTTGCGAGTTGTTGACTTTTCTCAGTGCGGTTTGTTGACTTTTCTCATCAAAATTTCAAACGATCATAACTTTTGAACCGTAACTCCGTTTTCAGCGTTCTACCCATCAAAACAATCGTGAGAACGAGGAGAATAGCACGCCGAATGAACTAAACCTTCTAGGCCTAAATCCGCTCCAAACAGAAGGTATTGAGGTTTTTAAGTTGTTGGACCAAATTTTCACCAAGTTTTCACTACAATAACTGTACTTAATCATCATCAATCACAACTCCTTTATCGTTGAATCGATCCTACATCAACTTTATCACTAATACCTTCATCGATGGCTACTCAACAAGACATTCATGCAGCTGGTGCCGAAAACCGTCCTCCTATGCTAGAAAAAGGTGGATATCTTCAATGGACAAGTTGTATGCTTCGCTACATCAAGACCAAACCTAATGGAAAACTCATGATTCAATCCATTACGAATGGACCCTTCAAGCCTCGACAAGTCCAAATCCCTGGAAATCCTGATGCAACACCTCCCGTCCCACCATCTTTTTGTGTTCAATATGAATCAGAATACACTGAAGAGGATAAGATGCAAGTCGATGCAGATGACATGGCAATTCACATTGTCCAACTAGGATTGCCAAGAGACATCTTTGCTGATGTTGACAGCTGTGAAACTGCTTTCGATATGTGGGAACGTGTTAGAAGGCTATGTTACGGAACAGAAATTGGTAAACAAGACATGGAGAACAAGCTGGTAACTGAATGGGAGAAGTTCACATCAACCCTAGAAGAATCCATTGAATCCTACTATGGAAGGTTTTGCACTTTGATGAATGAGCTAATCAGAAACAAGTTGGCACCCAGAACTATCGTGCAAAACCTCAAATTTCTCAACAATCTTCCAGAAGAATGGGGACGATATATCACTATTGTCAACCAAACAAAGGACTTACATCAGGTGAACTTTGATCAACTAAACGATTTTCTGAAACAAAACCAAGTTGAAGTCTATGAAGTTAGGAAAGAAAGATTGGCAAAGAATCATGATCCCTTGGCACTAATGGCAAAGACTCAAACTACAGTGAACTCACAACAACAAGCTTCATCATATTCCACTAACAACAACTTGCAACACTACATTCCACAACCACAAGCTGTTATCCCTCAACAACAATTCTATCCACCAGAACAACAAGTCATTCAACAATAACAGTATCCACAATACCAGGAACAAGGAATCACTGATCCTGAAACAGAACAAGAAGAGGCTTTGTCACATGCATTTGCATTCTTGGGTAAAGCATTCAGAAGTCGCTATTCCACACCAACTAACAACAACCAAAGGATTTCATCAAACACTCGCAACAGGCAAATTGCACAGCCGGGTGTAAATATGGGTCATCAAGGACAAATTGTTGGAGTTATTGGGAATCAGCAGGGATATGCTACTGGATTTCGTATGCGTAATCAGGCGGTTCCGTATCAGGGTAATCAGTTGGGTCAGAATGTTGGAAATCAGATGGGACAGAATGTTGGGAATAGAGCAGTGGGTAATCAGAATGGGAATGTTGCAGCTCCAGTCGTTGGGAATTATGGAAATGTGAATCAGGGTAATCAAGTTAAGTGTTACAACTGTCAAGGAGTGGGTCACATGGCAAGGAATTTTCCTACCAAGCCGAAAAAGAAGGATATTGCGTATCTTCAAAAAGCTATCATGTTAGTACAAAAGGAAAATGCAGGACTTCAGTTGAGTGCTGAGGAACATGACTTTATGGCTATTATGGATGATTTGGAAGACCGAGAGGACATCAATGCAAACTGCATCTTCATGGCAAATCTTCAGGAAGCTTCGTACGACACTGACTCTGACGCACCTCCTGTCTATTACGCCAATGCAGTATCTGAGGTACCAATCATTGATCCATGCTATAACAATGTCATATTTGGTGTGTTTACTCATGACGAACAGCATTCTGTGACGCTAGTACCTACTTATGATATATACCTGGACAATCCGAGTTGTAGCAATACGAACTCTGAAACTCCAGATGTGGATCCTAATGGAGGCTGTGTGGCACAAAATACTGAGACTGATGAGGAAACACGTGCTTATTTTGAAACATTAATCAATAACTGTGGCATTGAAATCGAGAAAGTTAAAACGGTCAATCGCGAAGTTAAGGCCGCGAATGCTAAATTGACCGCTGAGCTTGAGAGTTACAAGGAGAACGCAAAAGCTTTTGAATTTCATACAAACAAAGTATCAGAATTAGAAATTGGTTATCGAGATTCCGTTTTAAGAGAACAACAATTGCAAATCAAATATAACACACTTGATGTTAATTTGAACTTAAAAATAAAATCTTTAAACGAGGAAATTTCTGATCTTAAAAACCAACTTTCTAAACAAAAAGCACTGTTTTCTGATCTTGAAAAAGAGAAGAAACAGTTGATTGCTGATTTTTCGAAACGAGAAGATTATCCTCTTGATGAAATTCTTGATATGAATGAAAAGATAAAAAATTTGGAAAATTTGCTTGTTACAACGGGTCATTCAGCCAAATCAACCAATATGCTGATTAATCAAACAAATCCGTATTTTCATACAACTCAAAAAATGGCTCTTGGTAACACACCTCCTTGTTTCCTCAAGAAAGCTCAGAAAGAACGGAATGTGTTGAACAATGGAAAACCTTTGCATGAACCCATAATTGTTCATGATTCTCTTGAAACGTTATAAATATCTGATGAGAGTAGATCAAAAATGAAACAAAAGAATTCAGAAATAAAACCAATCGATTATAACAAATGGAACAAAATTAATGGAATTACTTTTGTGTCTCAAAAAGAAAAATCAAAGTTTTCCATAACACCCAGTGTTTCAAATAGTGTGTCAACACCAGTCTCAAAACTAGTTTCAAAACCTGTTTCAACTCCTGTAGTTGTCTTAAAATCTCTTTGGCAAATCGAACAAATGTCTTCAAACAATCCTTTTCACACAAGTGATGCTAGAAGCATTTTAGATGACGTTAAAACTAGAATTGGGGATCTTCAAGAGACTGTTAAATCTAAAACCAATATTACAACTAACATATGGTTTTCTAGTTTTGATGATGAAATGAAAAAGTTTTTTGAAACTCAAATTGCCCCTCAGCTGAATAACATCAACTCAAGGGTAATTCATTTTGAACAAGCATTTTTTAAAGAAACAGCTGACTTTGTCAATGACCATAAATCCCTGGTAAAGCAAGCTAATGAAAGTGTTGAACACATCAAAGTTTTGGAAAATTTAAATGATTCTCTCTTCGAAGATGTTCTGACTACTGATATTATGTCCATTATTTTACAAACATATTCTGTTGAAGATCATGAAAGACTCCAGTCTGAGACCTCCGAAATTGTTTCAAAATAAGAAAAAGCTCTTGAAAAACTTGAAAAAGAAAATGTCTCATATTTTAAACAACTTGATCGGAAAATTGAGGAATGCAAATATGACAAACTGTCGTATGAGCGTGCCTACAATGACATGAAAGCGAAAAATGATCTTTTGAGGGCTCAGCTGGAATGTCAAAAAGGAAAGGCAGTGGATACTGAGATTACAAAACCATTGACTGTGGAGAAAGCAAATGTTCCCAAACCGGTTTTCAAACCAAAAATGTCTGTTTCTCTGCCTCCTCCAAAAGTCAATGAGAAAAATGTTTCATCAACACCAGTCACTCCACCTGCCCTGCCTAAACAAAATGTTGAAAAAGGAAAAGCAGTTATCAAGAAACCAATAGTTTTAGCACCTGGCCTTTTTAAGATGAGTACCACTAATGCGCCTGCCTCCACATCTAAACCATATGGAACAAATGACATAAGTTTAGAAAAGCACTCTAAAGAGACTAGGAAAGCTGAAACCACTTCTCTAGATAAAAATGTGAATCCTAATGCGTGTGCCTTACCTTCTACAGAACTAGAAAGTACCTCTAGGAGCAGCAGACTAAAGCCTAAGAGCAATACAAGGAACAATAGAGTCTCGCGTGCCTCTAAGAGTAGTAGCTTGAATAAAGAGAAGAAAGTAGAAGAACACCCTAGGAATTTACCTCTTTCTAATAAGAAAGACATTTCATCTGAATGTAATGAACCTATGAAACTTGCTAAGTCTAATGAATGTGTTGAATCTCTTTGTTTAACTTGCAAGAAATCTTTAATTAATGTTCAAGATGATTGTGTTTCTAAGAATGTGAATGATAAGCCTGTTAAGAAGAACGTTCCAAAAAGAACTTATGCTAAACGAGTAGGAAGACTAGTTGCAAGACTTAGGCTTTACACTACTGATAGGAACCATAATGTTTACTTTAAGGATGACATTTGGAAACCCACGGGTAGACTATTCACACTCCAGAATGGTACTATGAGTGATAAACCAGAATACCTTGTAGAAAACTTCTTTGAGTGTGATCAGGATTTTACCTCTAACCCAAAGGAACCAAAATCAAAACGTTTTCCAAAATCTTCTTCTTCTGTTATTGGCAGGTTATCGAAATATGTCTTTGGATCGTCAACTCGGGTTGCTCCAAGCACATGACCGGGAATCTGAAGTTGCTGATCAATTTCATCTGGAAATTCATGGGAACCGTACGTTTTGGAAATGATCATGTAGCAGCTATCATGGGTTATGGAGATCTACCTTTTGGAAATTATTTGATCACTCGGGTTTACTATGTTGAAGGGTTGGGACACAATTTGTTTTCAGTCGGGCAGTTCTGTGATGCAGATTTAGAGGTTGCATTTAGGAGAAATTCATGCTTCGTTAGAAACTTGGATGGCACTGATCTCTTAACGGGGAATCGTGATACAAACTTGTATGCTATTGACATAAATCAAATGGCCTCTTCATCACCAATATGTCTTATGACACGAGCATCTGGAACAAAGTCCTGGTTGTGACATAGAAGGCTATCACATCTCAATTTTGACACTATCAACAAACTTTCCAAAGACAACATCGTCAACGGACTTCCAAAGTTCAAATACACCAAGGATCACTTATGTCCATCATGCGAACAAGGAAAAAGCAAAATAGCATCATATAAACCTAAACTCGTACCCAGTTCGGAAGCAAAGTTACATATGTTGCACATGGACTTATGTGGCCCAATGAGAGTTGAAAGCATAAACGGGAAAAAGTATATTCTTGTTATCGTTGATGACTATTCAAGATATACATGGGTTAAGTTTCTGAGGTCAAAAGACGAAGCACCAAGAATCATCATCACCTTTCTGAAGCGTATTCAAGTACTTCTACAAGCTCCAGTAAGGATTGTAAGAACAGACAACGGCACAGAATTTACTAATCAGGAGTTAAGAACTTATTTTGAAGATGTTGGAATCACTTACCAGACATCAGTTGTTAGAACTCCACAGCAAAATGGGGTAGTTGAAAGAAGAAATAGAACTCTTGTGGAAGCTGCTCGCACAATGCTAATTTATTCCAGTGCACCATTATTTCTATGGTCTGATGTTGTTGCCACAGCTTGTTTCACTCAGAACCGATCCCTCATCCATCCAAGATTCAATAAAACCCCATATGAACTAGTGAACAACAGAAAACCTGATATCTCTTACCTTCACGTGTTTGGCGCTTTGTGTTATCCTACGAATGACAGAGAAGATCTTGGAAAACTGAAAGCAAAAGGTGATATTGGAATCTTCATTGGATATTCAGATAACTCGAGGGCATTCAGGGTGTATAACAGAAGAACTAGGAGGATCATGGAGACGATGAATGTGAGTTTTGACGAACTTTCACAGATGGCTTCTGAGAGACTCGCTCTAGAACCCGCACTAAACCCGCAGACTTCTGGACACATCAGTTCAGGACTCGTACATCAAAGAGCTCAATCAACTTCATTTGAAAAACCTAAAGAACAAGAATGGGAGAATTTCTTCGAGTTAATGTTCTATGAATACTATGGTGGAACTTCGATAATTGCATCAAACCATCATTCCGCTGCACCCGCTCAAAATCATCTACCACCACCACCAGAAGATGCATCTACAATGGTCGAAACTAATGCACCAACTCCATCAAGATCATCTACATCTACTCCAATTATTGCACCCGTTCTACCAACAGTTGATGAGCAAAACCATAACATATCATTTCAAGGAGAACCTTCACAAAACCGAAATGATGCAACGTTAGATGAAGACTTATTTGAAAACCCATTTGCTACGGAATCAGCTGAATCATCTTCAAGCTTACGAGAACCATCTAACTCGCATACTTTTAACCAACGGTATCCTTCTACTCTGAAGTGGACAAAAGACCATCCTATTGAACAAATTATTGGTGAACATTCACGGCTAATTCAAACGAGACGCCAACTTGCCACCGATTGCGACTTATGCATTTACCTTTGCTCAATTAGAAATTTAGAGCCAAAGAACATTCGCGAGGCAATGGCAGAACCCGCATGGATAGAAGCAATGCAGGAGGAACTTCTCCAAATCCGTCTACATGACTCTTGGGATATGGTTCCAAGACCAATTTACGTTCGCGTCATTGATCTCAAATGGTTATGGAAGAACAAAAGGGATGAAGAAATGACTGTTATTCGCAAGAAAACTTGTCTTTTGGCCAAAGGATACAGACAGGAAGAAGGGATAGACTTTGAAGAGTCATTCGCGTCGGTAGCTAGACTTGAAGCAGTCAGGATATTCTTAGCCTATGCAGCTCACAAAAACATCACGGTTTATCAGATGGACATTAAGACCGCGTTCTTGAATGAAACTCTGAAAGAAGAAGTGTACGTGAGTCAGCCAGAAGGCTTCATAGACATGGAACATCCAGACTACGTCTACAAACTCAAAAAGGCAATCTATGGATTAAAGCAAGCTCCGCGAGCGTGATCTGACGAACTGTCCTCTTTCCTTATCCTAAACAATTTCACCAAAGGAACTGTTGATCCTACCTTGTTTACACATAAATGCAAAAACGACATTTTGATTGTTCAGATTTATGTGGACGACATCATTTTTGGGTCCACTAATCCGAATCTTTCAAAACATTTTGAAAATCTCATGAAAAGCAAATTTGAAATGTCCATGATGGGGGAACTAAAGTTTTTTCTTGGTTTACAAATACATCTGAGATTTTGAAAAATCATGGTATGGATAATTGTGATTCGGTCGGAACACCAATGGTAACTTCACCAAAAATTGGAGCTGATTTGGTTGGGAAACCTATTGATCCGAAGAAATATCGGAGCATGATTGGTTCTCTCATGTATCTTACTGCTAGTCGACCCGATATTCATTTTGCTGTTTGCTTATTAGCACGGTTTCAGGCAAAGCCTACCGAACTGCACCTCAAAGAGGTTAAAAGGATCTTTCGGTACCTTAAGACATCCATTCACATGGGACTTTGGTATCCGAAGGAATCCGGATTTGATCTAATTGCCTTTTCAGATGCGGACCACGCAGGTGATCAAGTTACAGCAAAAAGTACATCTGGAGGAGCACAATTTTTGGGTGAAAAGTTAGTTAGCTGGTCTTCAAAGAAACAAGATTGCACTGCACTTTCAACCGCTGAAGCCGAGTATGTGTCTCTATCTGCGTGTTGTGCTCAAGTTCTATGGATGAGAACACAACTCACAGATTATGGCTTTACTTTCGATAAAATACCTATGTATTGTGACTCGAAAAGTGCCATAGCCATATCATGCAATCCTATTCGTCACTTAAAGACTAAGCATATCAAAGTCCGCTATCACTTCATAAAAGAGCACGTGGAAGAAGGTACTGTGGAATTATTCTTCGTAAAGACAGATTACCAACTCGCCGATCTATTTACTAAAGCCCTTCCAAGAGAACGGTTTGACGATTTAGTTCGACGTATTGGAATGCGAAGCCTAGCCCCTGAGGAGTTAGAACGTCTTCTCGAATCTTCTTGAAAATGATTTTCCAAAAAGCTTCACTGTAAATACTTTTGAAAAACAAAATACAAAATTTGAAAAACCAACAAAAGCAAAATATAAAAATATAAAATTTTCAAAAATACAAAAACATTATAAAATCAAAAATCCAAAAATATTCTTCTCACGACATGTCTCTCGTATAATCGATATTCTGTACGTTTCTAGAAATTTCATTCAACAATGATACGGACATGTACAGATGCTTGAGCGAGAGTTCTTTAAATGTTTTCCAAAACATGTCGTTTCTTAAAAATTTCTTCAAAAATGGCTTTCGTATACTTCAGTACGAAACCTGGACAAAAATGATGACTTTTGATTATTTTCAAATCAAAACTCGTGCTTTTAAAGAAAAAATCTAGTGTACGCTCCAGTGCACTACATTTAAAACTGGTGAGAAATCATCATCATCTTGAGCACCTTTTCAAGATTGTTAAAAAAAATAATAAATAAAATAATAAAAAAAATAAATAATTTCAGAATCTTTCAAAATATTTTGTGCTCAAGATAACTCCCTCTAAAACCCTTTAATTGATTATGCTTTATTAAAGGGGGAGTATAAAACCAAAATGTTCCAAATTCATGCTTAAATCAAATCCGTTTGTCTCCCCAAAAGATTCTAAAAATGTTGTTTAATCCGTTGATATCAAAAATATCATGAATATGCTATTTTTGAGGGGGAGAAGACGTGATTAAAATGTGATCAAAAAGTTTAATGATCGTTGTTTGAATCTCAAAAGAGCTCGACTCAGTTGAAACCATTGAATTGACGAGGAATCAAAGTCAGTAAATGTACCATTTCGAGAAACTCGTGATATGCATGCACTTTCATGGGTCTAACCCTCTATTCAAGAAGAGTTTACAACTTCAAGGTAGTTATTAGAGCTAGTTGTCACCTAAAAACTGACAATGGAACTCTTTAACTAAGCTACGTAACCGTGTCTCGTGGGGAATTGTCTATCATGAGCCAATCAATTCAAAAAGTGCGAACTCTACCCTCTATGTGCAGATTTTTGTCAAAACTTATTAGCACATGTGAAGGGGGAGTGTTTCTGAAAATATAAAACTCTCAGAGTGTTCCAAACATGTTTTCTATCATAAACACTTTGAGAGATTTTCAAGAAAAATGGTTTTATGGCAACATGGGACAGTCGGGAGTTATAAGGTGACTAAAGATATGAATATTCGTCCTATGATCTGCCAGAGCCGGAGGGATCTACCCAAGGACATCACCAATAGTTTAGTATTAGAAGTCCTTAGGTATGATTGAAACAAAAAAGGAGTAATGTGAGAAAGGATAAAGAAGAGGTTGAAGAATTAAAAAAAAGCCCTCCATAATCAACCTTAGGGCAGAAATCGGGTTCAATTCATCTGCTACTGGTTGTCACTAGATGACACAGGTATTGAAGACAAAGACGTCATGGACCCTAGTGACGCACTGCACTAAACCTTCTTGCCACTCAATTCCTCTTAAAAGGATTTGTTTCATTCTCACTGGGAACCCTACATAATCTATCGACTTTTTCTTAGAGATCGTTGGTATTGAAGAAGGAGACCCTCTCCCTAGTCTCCGCTCAGGAAAACCAAAATGCACTATTGAGTCTAGAGCCACGAGATTCATCAAAAGATCTCATAGGAACACTTGACATGACATCGCTTGTTGTTCATCAATAAGGACACAAGTGATATATTCTAGAGTCCTACGCAGATCTTAGCAATCTTCCAGAACATTTATGAGAAGTTTCACATCTGTGATCTTCAATGATTGAATGGAAACTCCTGCCAAGGTCAACATCAAGCAGCCCTGACAGCAGGTCACTTCGGTAACTCCCCGTGGATTACGCTTAGTGTGTCTCAAACGGTCTACAGTCATGGGGTGATGCTTCGGTGTACCTCAGCGACTCATCTAAACTGTAGATGTACTTCGGTATATCGCGTTAATCTCACTTGTGGGACTCTAGTTCAGGAACGGCCTTTGTGAGAATTAGAGTCTTGTTTTCACACTATGCTGTTAACACCCTCGAAATTCAAACTTGTAAGTCCCGGAATCCGCTTATTACTAACCAGTTTTTATGTTTTCTTCTTATGGAAGCTCCAGAGCAGATGGATCGTGCAGATTCTCCACATACTCATACAAACAACACATGAAAGTTCTCATCAAAATCAAAGGCAACACAAAGTTAAAGATGATTCTTCGTCAATGTCAAAGAATCTACAAAGTTTAAAGACTCGAGAACTTCATCATTGGAAACTCAAAGTTAAAAAGAAGTGTAGGCATGGTGGATAATGGCGTGGAGACACCTAACCAAAGAAGTTGACGAAAGGCAGACAACACCATTATCTGATCACAAAGCATGAAGGAACAAAGAATTAAGACTATTCTATATCTACACACAAAGTTCAAGCTCAAGGAAAGTAAAGACCTAATCAAGTGGAGCATCATTTGAATGACCACCCCTTAGGGGGAGATTGTTAGCCTTAATATTATTTAATAGAAGTGATGGTCATTCACGTTTAGGAACTTTGTAACGTGTGTTAGATATTGTAATAGAATAGTCATTGGGCTCGTGGATTGGGCCAAGCTAACCGGTTAATAGTTATGTCATGTTTAGTCAAGTTATAATGTAAGCCCAATCCACAAACTTAACAAAGCCCATCCAAAGCCCATAAGGCTTTTATGTAATAAGTATAAAAGGAACACACCTAGTCATTTGGTGTGTGTGCTTGAGTGTGTAGTGTGTGTTATTCATATTGGAATAAACCTCTTCATGTTTTCATCTTTCTTATATATCATACGCCCCATATACATGTTCAAGTCACCATTTCCGAGCTTCATATTAGTGTTAGTGTGATAGAGTTGATACATATAAGGTCCTACAGGATTCATCATTGGCCACCAAGGAGAAGCTTATATTACAGAAGATGCCAAGTTCAACGGTCAAACAAGGAGGTCTATAGTGATAAGAAGATCGTTGTTGTAATGAACGTCACGTTGGCTACGAAAAGGGATTATTCATTCTTGAAGGAAATTAAGGTCAAACGCCAGGATGAACAAGAATATGATTTCACTGAGGCTAATTTTCTGAGATTGTCGTTCAACGACATCAAAGATATGTATCTTGCTAAGGTACAAGGACAGATGAGACAATTCTCCACTAAGATTAAGCTTCAGCACATCACATCCTTACTGATATTCATTCGAAGCAAAGTGATCCAAGAACGTGTTGAAGATATCCAGCTTACGGTCGAATCTTATCAGAAGCAAGTCAACCTTACACCACCGCTGTTACACTTTTCCAACATAAACCAACTATCTCAGTACACCATCTTGAAGAAACCAAATTTTGGAGTTGTTTACCGCAGTGAACTTCACCATAATTGCTTCATGGCATACGACGAGGTTCATAAATTCGGCGATCACACGTTGAAAATGGTTCGTGATGGGTTAACGTACCGGTCGAAGGATATTAAGGAAGGAATTGGGTCAAAGAAGAGGTAGAACTCAAAGGAATAGAAGGAAGCTAAAAGGATCATCATGAGGCTGGATGAAAGGATGTTTCATTGGGATCAGATGAGGAGATTAGAGAGCTATGTGGGCGGAAGACAGAGTTTCTCAATTACAACATTTCAACGAGAAGAGAGAACTCCTGGTCTACTTGAGTAATTGTCTGGTACTCCTAAAAACTCTTGATTGATTATTTGGATTGTTTGATCTGTATATTCACAATGGCTTGTGCACACATAACAGTGTACAACCCGAACTTGTAATGAAAGGACCATGTGGTACGCATCAGTGCCACAATCCTTATAAAGGAGCGAAAGCTTCTTACTTTTGAGTAAAACTTATCAAAACTTTAATCATTTTCAAAGTTTTGCTCAAAAGAACAAGTACTTCCCCTTATGTTTTCAAAACCTCAAAAGTAAGTATTACTTGTTGAGGGGGAGTATTTGCTAAAAATCTTTGTTCACAAAATGTTCTTTGTGGAAATCTTCCCACAAAACTCGAAATGGTCATATTCGATATCAAAAATTTTATCAAAAATAACATTTATATGCCATTTTTTAGGGGGAGAAAAATTGTGTGATACAAATATGTTGGATTGCGATGAATCCTCGTGTGCTAAGACTTAACCCATGAATTGACGAGATCTGAACTGTCATACATCAAAAAGATTTGTCTTCCAAGACTTATCTGAGTAGATTGTACCTATTCGAGAAACTCTTGATAGACATGAACTTTGATGGGTTTGACAACCTTTTCAAGGTTTGTCCACACCTTCAAGGTAGTTATTAGAGGTAGTTGTCACATAAAAGATGACAATGCATCTCTTTAACTATGCAACGTAACCGTGTCTCGCGAAGAATTGTCTATCTTGAGTCGATCAATTCAAAAGTGCGAGCTCTACCCTCACTGTGCAGATTTCTGTCAAAACACTTAAGCACATATGGAGGGGGAGTATTTCTGAAAATGTAACACTCTCAAAATGTTACAAAATATTTTCATTCATAAATACTTTGAGAGATTTTCGAGAAAATGGTTTTATGACAACGTAGGACAGTCATGGAGTTATAAGGTGACTAAGGTTAGGAATAACCGTCCTATGATCCGCCAAAGCCAGATACCCAAGGACACCACCAATTTTTAGTATTTAGAAGTCCTTAGGTATGATTATAAAAAGGAGAAAATGAGAATCGGAGAAAGAAGGAGTTGAAGAATTAAAAAGAAAAGTAAAGAAAAGGGTGAAAAGAAATAGCCCTCCAAATTATTCAACTTAGGGCAGACACCGGGTTCAATCCATATGCTACTGGCTGTCACTAGATGACACCGGTATTGAAGATTAAAGTCTTCATGGACCCAGTGACGCAATGCACTAAACCTTCTTAGCCAGTCAAGTTTCTCTCAACAGAAGCTTGCTTCATTCTCACAGGGAACCCTACGTAAACTATCGACTTTCTCTTAGAGATTGTTGGTATTGAAGAAGGAGACCCTCTCCCTAGTCTTCGCTCAGGAAAACCAAAGCGCGCTAATCGAGTCTAGAGCCACGAGATTCATCAAAAGATCTCTTAGGAACACTTGACATTTCATCACTTGTCGTTCAACATTAAGGACGTAAGTGATACATTTTAAAGTCCTTCATAGATCTTAGCAATCTGTCGAGAAGATTTATGAGGGGATTCACACTTGAGATCCTCAGTGATTGAATGGAAACTCCTGCCAGGGTCAACATCAAACAGCCCTGACAGCAGGTCACTTCGGTAACTCCTTGTGGGTTACGCTTAGTGTTGTCTCAAACGGTCTACAGTCGTGAGGTGATGCTTCGGTGTACCTCAGCGACTCACCTGAACTGTAGATGTACTTTGGTACATCGTGTTATCCTACTTGATGGACTCCAGTTCAGGAACAACCTTTTCTAGAATTAGAGACGCGTTTTCACACTATGCTGTTAACACCCTCGAAGTTCGAACTTATAAGTGCTAGAAATCCCGCTAAGGAGATTTCTTTCAAGAATCGAGTCCTGAAGATGTGGGTCATTACTTGAACTTGTTTAATGTAATGCCAACTGTCCCTTATGGGATTCGGACGGCTGATTCGCCCGACCAAGGTGAATGGAATCAAGACATTCATCAGAAGAACAATCGTAGTGTCAATTCTCTAAGAAACGATCACAATGATCGATTTGTGTTTTACACTAACCAATTCTTATGTTTTTATTCTTATGGATGCTCCAGGGAGGAATGATCGTGCAGATTCTCCTCATGCTCATACCAACAACAACTAAAATGAAGTTCTCTCAAAAGGCAACTCAAAAGTCAGAATGATTCTTCATCAACCAAAGAATCTACAAAGTCGAAAGACTAGAGAACTACATCACATCTGAAATCCAACGTCAAAGAGCGTATGAGCATGTTGGAGAAAGACGTGGAGACACCTGAGCAATGAAGCTGACCGGATGCAGACAACAACAACATACCATCACCATATCCACACCAGAAAAAAGAACAAAGAACAAAGAATACAAAGACGTCAAAGCTGAAAACTTCAAAAGAAACAAGATCCTCACTTTGGGGAGATTGTTGGAATCAAGGCACTTCTTCTCACACAAAAAAGAGGAATGCCAGAAGACGTCAAAGAAACTACTATTACATCTACACCAACAACTTATCCAAGATTGCTGGAGTCATCACTAACACTTAGGGGGGATTGTTGGAATCACTCCTAACATGTATTTCAAGTGTTAGTCATTAATATATAATAGGTTGCTTAATTAGGCTTTTATGTTAGTAATTATGGCAAGGCTCATGTAGAAAGCCCATGAGCCTATGCAAAAGCCCAATAAGACAGGAATGGACTAGATATGTTGCCCTAGGTCCCTTCCCCTATAAATAGACTTGTAAACCTTCACTTGAAGGTTGGTTGTTCACTCTAATACATTTCCTACGCCTAACCTTTGTCTATTGTTATATCGTGTATGTTTGAGTGTTCATTCGATCTATCTCCATCTATATTTCTTACATATTGATCCCTGTGTTAACTTATGGTGACCTAACATCCTTAACCTCTGTCTCCTTACCCTGTGTCTCCTTACCCTATGCGTGTGCCTTTACATTCTTATCCGACACCTTCTCCTTTTCAATTGGTGCCTTCTCCGACACCACCTTATCCGACACCTTCTCCTTTTCAATAGGTGCCTTCTCCGACACCTTCTTATCCGGCACCTTCCCTTTTTCAGCTGGCACCTTCTCTTTTTCAGCCAATGCCTTCTCCTGAAGGATATCAGATTTTGTAACCCACGTCTTCCGTGGAGAACCACTGACAACACCTAAAATAAAAAATAAAAAAAAACAAAAAAAAACATTAGACATACAATAACTGAGCATTAAGAATCCCAGTACTGAATCCCATGAGATTCATACTGAATCCCATAGGATTGAGTATGAATCCCATGTGATTCAGTATAATCTCATGCTATTCAGAATAATCAGAAGAATCTAGCAATATCATTCAGAATATATATATACAACTGCTAGTAATAACATTCTCGTTAACTAACATTCTCGTTAAATCAGTAGATCCTAACCTAGCGATATCACACCATCAAAATGTATCAAAACATCAATAAACACTAACACAACAACAAACATCAAAAGTAAACACTAACATACACAAAAATCATGCTAACCAATGGACCCGAGTGAAAAAGGGACTGAAACTATGTACACAACTTATAAAACCCGCGTTCTGGAACCTAAACTAATGAACGTCAATGTGTAAGAAGCAGAGGAGCCTTCTAAACAAATGCACACTTATGCTAACGTGTAAGAAGCAGAGGAGCCATCTAAACTTATGCTAACGTGTAAGAACCTAAACAAATGCACACTTATGCTAACGTGTAAGAACCTAAACTAATGAACGTCAATGTGCAAGAAGCAGCCACGTGATGTATCAAAACCAAAAACTCTAACATCAATAAAAGCTAATCCAAAAAATAAGTCGAAAAACAAATAAGCTCATAAGTCGAAATATAAGCTTATTTGTTTTTCGACTTATACTAATCCAAAAACTCTAACATCAGTAATAGCTACAATCTACTGATTCCTATAAACAAACTTCTACTGATTCTGATAAGCTACTGATTCTGATTCCTATAAAAACTCTAACATCAGTAATAGCTACTGATTCTGATAAGCTAATCAATCAAAAAATATTAAATCTACTGATTCCTATAACACAAACTTCAATCCATCACAAACTTCATTCACAATCTTCAATCAACATCTACTAATCAAAAAATAATAAAGAATGAGCAATAAAATAAGCATTAAATCAACATCTACTAACTAATAGAACCAAATAAGTTAAAAATATACGAGAATCAACGTTTCGAAGCTTATTTTGATCGGGAACTTTAGATGAAGCAGGTTTTGCCAATGAATCGCCTTTAGATTGAACGAATTCGTCTCGAATATCCATTAAATGAATGATGATTCACAATTAGGGTTTCACGGTGGTTTTGGGGGCGGTTTGGGGGTGGTTTTGGTGGATTGGGATCGTTTGGGGATTTGGGGAAAAAAACGGTTTGTGTGATGTGTGTGTGTTTTGAGTGATGCGTGTGGGTGATTTGTAAATTATGTGAATTTACAAAAAAAGACCTCTAAGTATAATTTTAGTTTAAAATGTAAATTAATCTAATCCGTTGGATTCAAATTGATGGATAGTTGAGATCTAATTATTTGTTCTTTAGATAAAACTTGTTCCGTATGAAACTTTTCTCTAAGTATTAGTCGATAGTTTGTACATAGGCCAGATAGTCTATTTTATGTATTTAGGCCTAGCCCAAATGTAATTACTCTAGAATCATCTCTCATGTATCCAATATATTTGTAAGTTGTTATGGAATGAAAGGCAAGCAATTATACCATCAATAATAAGGACTCGCAGTGTGGAACATCATCCTTTGATAATTTGAAGCATTGCCGATGACATAATAATCAAGGTATTCTCCTTTTTAATATATTTGCTCAATATAGTTTATTTAATCAGTAATTTGCAATGCCTACCAATTATTTGTTGAAAGTCCCATAGTAATTAGAACCCAAGAAATAACCAACAATTTATTGACATGAGATAACTTTTGATATTTTTTACGCTTACATAATATATGACACTTGCTATGATCATGTCCCCATGATCAAACATATCAAACAGAACATAAGGTAGAAGGTGAAACCAAGCTCTCCACATACTCAATACACCGTAAAGGCCTGGTAACGGTGTCAAGGAAAGGCATACTATGCAGATTCTTATAGGAACCTTTCCTGATGTCATAGATGAATAGTTGCTTTAAGTCATTCACCATAAGTATTTTCTTGTTTTTCAAAATGCACATGGGGTAGAGCGTGTCTGTGCAATTACGTCCCACACTGAATGTGATTGAACATATCCTTGACCATGAGTCTACAATGCCATATTCCTTCATCACCCACACCTCGACACTTGTATGGTTGCTAGCATGAATTACACAAAGAGATCCATCTAGAGTTCCCAATGGAGCCATTGGGTTGTCACATTGATACGATAGATGTATCTCTGAAAATATGAGATCTTTAAGGTTTAAAGTAGGAATCATATTGGTATCCTTGTAAGCGATCCAGTGTAGGGATCCATTCAAGAATGTGGCTACATGCTCTAAAAGAAAAATATTCGGTTGAATCATTGAAATCGCATCCATAAATTGTCTTTGAAACTAAACACGTCGCAAATATCTGGATCAGGTGGAGGGTACTCCCTACTACGGATAGTAACTTCAATTCTAACTATCTTCAAGTCATCGGGGGTTGATCCATAGCCAAATCCATATGCGTAGTTAGAGTAATAACTCGTAGGTGCATGTGGGATTACCTTGTACATTGCCGTGAAAGGGTTGTGTAGGATCATGTGAGTTGTGAAATAACTTTTTATGACCATAAAGACTAGGAAAATGATTGGGAAGACTAATTATGTGCCTAAAGATGTGCCTAAAAACGTGTGGCATGATCCTGGTGGTTTATAAAAAAGTGAGTCCCATTGTTGTAGCCATCAGGATGATGCCACATATGATTAGTCATATCTTTAGGCATATGATTTAGGTCTCCCAATCACTACTCTAAAGACTATCCCTTTGAATGCTCCAACAATTGTGATGATGTAATTATTTAGTTGACCATAAAGACAGCATAGCTTTAACATTGAGTTAGTAGTGTCATCTGCGGCTATGTTAGCATCTATGGACTGCAGAGGAAAAACTGGGAGAAGGATCATGTGATGTGATCTTGTCTCAATGAAATTGGGATTTGAAATTAAATGATTCCAATGCTTCGAGAGACACTTGCAGCGCAAGAGGGGTTTTGCTGAAAGCCGCGAAAGTATGTTGCTTATAATGTCGTCGGGTATATGAATAGGAACCATTACTATTTCATTCAAGATACTCAAGGGAGAATCGGGTTCTTTGAACATAAAGAGTTATAAAATTTGGTAATGCATATTTTGAACGAAATCTTAGTTGGATT
This sequence comes from Chrysanthemum seticuspe, assembly GCA_019973895.1. NCBI lineage: Eukaryota > Viridiplantae > Streptophyta > Magnoliopsida > Asterales > Asteraceae > Chrysanthemum > Chrysanthemum seticuspe. The sequence continues at coordinate 241,864,656 of BPTQ01000002.1, read as the reverse complement.
CTCAATTAGATTCTTTGATAAAAAACTTCTATATATTCACATGATCCATGGTAATGACGATGGTACAAAGCTTCCGTGATTGAGGTGCTAGCTTGCTAGAGCTTTACACGAATACAAGCTAGTCGGTTTGAGCTCTCTAAGTTTGATACATGTCAGTCACGTGGAATAAAGTACTTCGAATAGAGGTTCCATTACAAAGCTTACGTGTTGCCATCTAGCTTTCATCTCGACATGCCACATATGTTAGCAATTTAAGTCGATCGCTAATGTTTACTCAGTTTATAGGCATTCATCACATCTACATTTTTCTTTGTGTTTCTATCTCATGATACCTCCTGTAGGCTTTGTTTTGTAGGTTTATTCCTTATTCTTTATGAGCTTGCATTGCTGATGATGATTAAGTTAAGGTCACATATGGAAATTACAAATGCATATATTCCTTTTATAGGCTTTACCTTTTAGCATTTTCCCATAAATAATTAATAGGAATTGATTTGCATACTCATCCTTTGGTTTGGGACACCCTATTGCATGCATTATATACTTATACTAGCTTCATGACCCGCCCAATGGGCGGGTTCGCTTCATAAAATTGTTTTCCAAAATTATTAGAACGTAAAAATAAAATAATGATTAACGGCAAATATGTTAGAAAACGATTATATATTGATCATGTATTATATCTAAAAAGAATAATTATATTTAAAAACGATTATATATTGATCATGATATTCAGCAATTCGTGTTAATTCATCAATACTCTTTAAAACAGCATGAACACTTGATTTATTCAAATGAAAAGATTGAAGGGAAATCTGATCGAAAATTCGTGTAGGTAATTTAAATCGGCTTTCAGAATAATATTTGAATGATCCTTATCATTTATTTAGAAGATACCCCATGGGTGGGCGAGCTTCATGTGATATTTTGTTTATGATTTATAAATATGTACTTAAATCGTTAATATGATAAGTTTTACAAACATAAACGGGTAGCTTATAATGCAAAAAATAAATTTCTAACGAAAATATTCAATCAAAATGAAAGAAAGATTTCGCAAGAACTACTTAAGTCCTCACATAACCTTTAACAGTCTCAAATGAGTGCTCCAGTCTTTTGAAAACTTGGCTCACACATGACCATAAAGTATGACATGGATCATAACAAAATGCACAGATTTGCTTGCCATTAGACTAACATGTAATGGTAGTTTATATATCACATGAGCATAGTTAGATAATTTTACTTTCTGCGAACGAACGTTTTAACGGATTGATCAAAGTCTGAAACCTTGAATTTGCTTTTTCTTATAATTCATTCAAGGCTTCGCCCAAACTTGTTTCATATGATCTTTCCAGCATCATTTACCTTCAAAGTGATAATACATTTGAAACCTTCAATTTAATGGCTACAGTAGCAAGTAAAATATAAAGTGATCATAAAGGGAGGAGTGGATAAAGGAATAGCTTGTGCACCAGATGCTACACTTGGGTAATAGTTGTCCTAAACGTAGTCTATGTGCACCAGTAGACCACCGCATATTACTCTAAGTTTAAGACATGGCCGAGGTATTCAAAAAAAGGTTGCGGTGAAAAATCTATGATGGTTGGTAATGTGGGTTCTACTCGCCGCCACTTGCTTGCTATACATCTTCATCCAAAAAAGCACAAAGTAATAGAGATGATGTTTATAATATATTTATCCCATATTCGATTCTATAAGTTCAAATATTAGAGGATTACATTTCCAGTGTCAACTAACACAACCAAGTTTAGAGCTAAACATTAACATTTTTTTTCCATTTATCACAAAGTTTTCCATACTAAAGCAGTAAAACATCTAAAACTCCTAGAAGTTAAAATAAGTCCATGATCAAAGTCACTTACCTTGCCTACATGCTTAGTGCAGATAAGAAGTCTGGTAACCAGTTGCGGAATAGTGGCCGTGGTTAGGAGCCATGTTGTAAGATGGGGGGTCCATGTAGTGGGGAGTGTGGTTATCACCTGGATTAGGGTAAGCATAGATTCTGTTGTCATACATGTAATGTGTTGCCAGTGCATACCTATATCTGTCATCCTACCATAGAAGTTCTTGTCAGCAGCAGCAACAATGTTAGTGTTTTGGGGTGCATATCCTACTATGCTTATCGGGTCTTTTGGGTTGAGGTTTTACAACTTATGTAGCTCGCTTTTTGTCTGCCTTCACTTTCTCGAGCTGAAGTATCCATTTTTGAAGTGGTAAAAATGGGTACAGATCTTCAAGCTTTTGATCTTCGATGCACTTGATTAAGGCTTTTAGTGCATACAGTTCTCTCCCACTCACATGATTCAGTCCGTTGAGTTTGTATAGGCATTACATGTTTGGTCCTTTTAGTAAATTACATGAAGGCTTTTAGTAAATTACATGTTTGGTCCTTGAGTTTGTATAGGCATTACATGTTTGGTCCTTCAGTCCGTTTTTGCACATTTTCAAAAAATATTTTTCAAAAAAAAAATTTCGAAATATTTTTTTTCCAAATTTTTTTCAAAAACAATTTTTCGAAATATTTTTTTTCCAAATTTTTTCCAAAAAAACTTTTTCGAAATATTTCAAAAAAAAAAATTCAAAATATTTTGGTCCGTTTTTGCACGTAAAAAAATTTGGAAAAAAAATATTTCGAAAATTTTTTTTGAAAAAAAATATTTCGAAAAAGTTTTTTTGAAAAAAATTTGGAAAAAAAATATTTCGAAAAAGTATTGTTGAAAAAAATTTGGAAAAAAAATATTTCGAAAAATTGTTTTTGAAAAAAATTTGGAAAAAAAATATTTCGAAAAATTTTTTTTGAAAAAAAATTTATTTCGAAATTTTATTTTTGAAAATGTGCAAAAACGGACTGAAGGACCAAACATGTAATGCCTATACAAACTCAAGGACCAAACATGTAATTTACTAACGAAATAGTTAACGGAAGTTAGAAAAAAACCTAAATCGGCCCAAAAAAAAAGTCGGGTACCTTAAATTGAGAAAAAAAAAAGAATAGTACCTTTAATTAAAATTGGACATAAGATGAGTATCTTTTTATGCTATTTGCCCTAATAATAATAATAATAATAATAATAATAATAAAGATCAATGTTGAAAATGATGTGTATATCTGCTTGCACAGAACCTTCTTTCTGATAGCAATATAACTTAATCGTACCAAATAACATTCAAATTAAGATTATATTAATCATATGCTAGAAAAGTAGGCTTAATTAGGTCAAGAAAATGATTGCATACTTATCCGCAATCTCTTATATAATATGAGAATTTCACAAAATGAGAAAAGAATATTGAAAATGACAATTGGATAAACGGGAGTGCATCATTATGTTTAAGAGGCAAAATTGGACATTTTTATTAACTAATGGAAAGTACAAATTAAGGCTCAAGTTGGTCAAATGAAGTACTAATTTTCAGCTGATGAAATAAATATGTACCAGAACATATGTGTCGATTTTGGAAAAAAAGAAAAAAAAAAAACTTTAAAAAATGAAGGGTTAATCATTAAAACCTTAGTTGTTAAAATTTTAAATAAGTTATATAAACTTAAATAGACTTATCAATATCCATGTTTTTAATAACGTTATAAATTAATAATACCCCATAGACTTTATTCCCACTATCTTTTATATAATAAAGGAATTACATCATTTCGGAGTGATTTTGAAAAACCATTCTTATTGAAAAATAAATTGAACCAATATGAGAGCTTGATTTTGACATGTAGGCAAAATCAAGCAATATGATTGGTTAATTAAAAGTCAAAATTGAATCAATTTTGGTCAAAATTAAAAAAATTCGTGAAGCATGAAAAATATACCAAAAAATAAATGTGTTAAAAATGTGATAAAAAAAACTTCTAAAAAGCGGGACTTATTTTTATGAACTACAAGGACCATATGTGACATGTTATATAACTTCCGATATATTCAAATCTAAAAAAACTAAACAACCATAATAACCCATCCCGTATATCTCTTTTGGCGACCACCATCCGATCACCATCTAAGTATCCGGCAGATCATTCAATCATAATAGTCTTATTTATTGGGTTAATCAAAGGTATGTTTTTGGTGTAAGAATTTAATTAATAGATTTAGAGTTTTAGTTTTTTTAAAACGTAATTGAGTGGTGGGTTAATGATTTTGTGTTTTGATTGAGGATTTAGGTTTTGTTCTTTGGGATCCTCATAAGTTTTCTACTGATCTTTTGCCTCAAAGATTTAAGCATAATAAGTTTTCTAGCTTTGTGAGGCAACTCAATACTTATGTAAGTAATTAATCTTTTGTTGATCACTTTACCTTCATTTTTTTGTTGACATGTTTCTATGCATTTAATTTAGAGGTGTTTTGGATTGAGTTTGCAAAGATATTGTATGATTATGCTATGTAAGTTGAATAATTTTGTCTGTTTATCTATTAACTCTATTTTTATCATCAAAATAAGCAGTGGTGGATCTGAAATTATGTCATTGAGTAGTGAAAAACTGAAAACAAAGACAGGAATATTCCACACTCTTGGTTGTGATGAGTTGTTACACATCCCATCTTGCCACCTCCATTTCCACCTCCATTTCCACCTCTATACTGATTTTCCTTGAACAAATATGCACCACTGTCAAGTATGAATACATACTTATGTTTAGAAATTAGCGCTTATTAGGACATGTTAATCTTTTTGGTATATTGATATGTTAATCATTCACAAAGGTGTAAATAAACATTCTGGGTTTGTAAGCCAAAAAGCACTTGGATAACTCTAATTTAGATGGTTCATGGTTGATACTTGGTATTTTTAAACTGCTTATTTTGGTTGAAATTTAGCACTTTTATCCGCTTATTTGAAGCGGTTTAAGATGATACAAGTTTAGGGCCGGAAAAGTGGCCCAACGGCTAAAACAGTGAAAGAAAAATATGTGCTTTTTGTATTAGTTTCAACTTTATGGGGTGTTTGGAATGCATATGTTATATTGTTTTTATAAAGCATACATATAGTAAGGAAAGAATAGCTATCCCAGGTTGACAACATCACTTCAAAGTTACCCACTTTGACCATTTATACACCCGAGTAACCCACATGTCCTATTTTAACGGCTCCAAAAATGTTAACACAATCCATCTCTTTGATTTTCTACGACATATTATAAGTCACTATCCTCTCTATTTTTTAGATCTAAAGTTAACATCACTACTTTTTCTATATTTATCATTATTTCTATCATATTTAGGGTTGGCTTATTGGTCATATCAGTTGATCGCGTCGCGGCTAGCATGAGTTGTTAGGGTCATTGCAAAATGTCCTTCATTGAATCATGAACTTGAGCTATACAGTTGCTTTAGGGAGGACATTGTATAACATATAATATAGCCATTCACCAACTTTTGCTTCAATATTTTAAGTGAAGTTTGATTGGGTAGTGTTCATATACATTAATTAGATGTGATATAAACAATCAGCTTTGTTAATAAAAGGTTGACTTGGACAAATTCTATCATCAATGTGTGTATAGGTCAATGAGTAATTTATATACTATGCAAAAGTGAAAAAGTGAAACTAAATGCTCAATCATTATAAACTACTTATGGTTTCACTTTAAAATTATGTATACGTGTTGCGTCAGCAATTGCGAATTCTGGATTGATTCTGCAGTTATAAAGGATCAAGTTCAAAGATAAAGTCATCTTCTTTTGAATTATGTAGCTATGCGGTTCAGAGTTCGACACCATCACACGTATCTACCGAGGGATTCAAGCCAAACTATCCGTGATTGCTTTGGATCTTTCATCTTTGTATGGTACCGTGTGTCGCTCTTAGTTATATCTCCCTTTTACAGTTTTGCAATAATTCTTGCCACTAACAAATGCACATATTTTGATAGATATTAGGCATTTACATTTAAATAGACATCATTGAATCTTAATCACGATATTGAAAATACACATCAACATTGATGTTAAAACGGGTGTTTGGTGTACGCTTTAGAAGTGACTATTGTGACTTAAGTTCAGAGATAATAAGAAGATTGAAGGTATAGATATGTAATATATCTCAACAGTGAGATGGGTTCTTATATAAGTTGCTTATGCTTTTTAATATAAGATAATAAGGTACTAGAGGCAACAACGAACCTGATTATAAAAAAACTACATATATTTTGGCTAATGTTGGCATGAAAACACATTTACAATCTACAACTATAAACCACTTCGTAAATAATAATTGAAATTGCACCCAATTATCGTCACCTAGAAACCCAAGCCAGCCAACTATATGTGTGTACATCATTTTATATTTGCCTCGCTTAGTCAGCCATTCTTTTATGTATAATTACATTCATTTTACTTGATAGTTAAACTATACATATGCACTTATCCTATCCTAGATCACGTGCCATGAGGATGTTGGAGAAGTGTACATGTTGTGAGGTTGTAGAAAGTTGCAATTTAAATACTATTTCATGTACTTGGTGCAAGAGGTTAAGGGTGTTCACTCTGCTAGAGAATTTTTTTTGTTGGTATAATGGGAATCCAGACTTCACAGCAAGTTCTGGCCATGTGCTTCATATTTGTGCAAATCATAAAAACGCTTCATGTATGCATTTTTAGTATTTGTTTTGACAATTATCATAAAGTTTTAGGCGGCTCCTGTATTGTTGGAGTGTAATGATACTCCATGTCCCATTGTTTGTATTGTTGTGTTAAATTTTGACGTTATGTAGAAATATGTAATTTGGATATACAAATAGCAATATTCAATTAATGCACGTTAAATGTGACGGTTTAACAAGGCTGGGCCTGTGTAGTATTGGGTGAAAAAGATTTAGGATGTACTGACAATTTATATAATGTTTCATGCTATTTTGCTTAATTTATTTGTGTGGAGAAGTGATAGAATATGAGCCCTGTGTGTGCATTTTTGGATAGCCACCAATAAAGAATTTCTTAAACTGTGTATTTTTAAAGTGAGCTCAAAGAAACATATAATTTTCATAGTTTATAATCATTGTGGATTAAGGGAAGAGGATGAAGCTGGATCGCGGCCATAAAGAGTATTTAACTTGATGCAACTCGGGGAGGATGTGTTGTTCAGTATCGTGAAGTACAAGGACGTGAAACAAAGAGGTTTCGTTCTTACTTTAAAGTTAAACCATGCATTATACCTCAAATTGGTGGTGTTGCATCTGGTTTCACTCATGTTGAAGCCGAAGAGCATAAGAGCCTTTCATTTGCAAAGGAAAAGCATGTTGTTCATGTAAAGAGGTAAGTCTCTTCTTACTACTCCCTTTCTACACATTGTTACTATAAGATGTTTATAGAGGCAGAAAAATGGATGAGGCACGTAGGTTAGATAAGGGGTCAAAACGGGGAATTCTAATACACGCATCAAAATAGAGTGTGATGGGTTAACGCGAAAACTTTTTGTCCAACGTGTTATTTATAATAATATAATTTTTCAATAAATGATAAAGGAGATTTATACATTAGAAAGACACTTTTAGACTTTTGAATGTTTATCCTTTTTCATTTAAACCTATTTTATATATTACACGTTTGAATTATTGGTAATTAGAAAACCCAAATCTACCCATTCGTTAGTAAGTGGATAACTAGCATTTCTGTATGTTTATACTAATTCAATTTGGTTTCTTGGAGACAGGTTCCTTATGCTCAATCCTCACTTAATGTACGAAATTATCAGTAACAGTAGAAACACAATAATACTTTATTCAAACCAAAGCCTCAATAGTTGGCATAGATTAAGCTAAAAATAGTATCCGAAGTTATACAAGGTCAGGTTAATGTGAATGAGACAATAACCAGACAAATACAAAGAGTAAACAAGATCAAAACTATGATCAGACAAAAGAGAGAATGTAAGATAATGACTGCACACCGTTGTGTGTTAACCCTAGATTAGGAGAGGGTTTAAGTAAGGGAAAAAGGTACACATTGACCCCTTCAACTATTATAAGAGAAGCATCAGCAACAATGAGCTTCTACACCTTTTAAATCATTTATGCTTTGTCCAAGAATAACCCCTGTAATAAGACTGCAATAAAAATAACTAGAAAGCCATTAGCAATTGATAGAATGATATGTTTGCCGCAGATTATGACCTCAATTTCTAACATTCCCCCTTAATCTATTGGGCAAACATATCAAACAATATCAATTTTTCACACACAAATTTATGTTGATAAACAGGAAGGTTTTTGTAAGAATGTCTGCAGTTTGGTTTGAAGAGCCAATCTTTTTGGCACTTATAACACCTCTTGCAATTTTTTCTCTGATGAAGTGAACATCAATTTCAAAATGTTTTGATCTTTCATGGAAAACAGGATTGACAGCAAGTTGCAAAGCAGATTTGTTATCACAAAAAAGATTAACAGGGAGATTGATATCAACTTTTAGATCTTTTAAGATTTTTTGAATCAAAATAATTTCACAGGCAGCAGTAGACATTGATCTATACTCTGCTTCTATGGAAGATTTTGAAAGGGTGTTTGTTTTTTACTTTTCCATGAGATCAAACAATCATTAAAGAAAACACAATAACCTGTGATAGATTTCCTGGTTTTCTTGCATTTAGCCCAGTCTGCATCACTATACCCTTCAAGATGATTTTCAGAGTTACTGAAATTATACCTTAGACCTTTTCCTGGAGCTCCTTTCAGATATCTCAGAACATTGAGAGCACATTCTAGATGAGATTTCAAGGGAGATTGCATATATTGTGCTAGACAATGAACTGAGTATGAGATGTCAGGTCTGGTATGGGTGAGATAAATAAGTTTCCCAAGTAACTTCTGATAACCAGTAATGTTAACAAGTAAGGGATCATCAGTAGTGGGTATGTATGGAAGAACAGAGTTGGGTTCCATGGGAGTGGACACAGGTTTGCACCCAAGAAGTCCAAACTCTTTGAGGAGTTCAAGACAGTATTTTCTTTGGGTGAGACATATGTCATTACCAGTTTTTAAGACCTCAATGCCAAGAAAATATTTGAAGTTTCCCAAGTCTTTTATATGAAATTTAGATTTTAGAAATTCTTTGAATAGGTTTTTCTCATCAATGCAGTTTCTAGTAAGGACAATGTCATCCACATAAACAAGCAGAGCAATAAACTTGTTATTCTCTGTTTTGGTGAACAAAGAATGATCATTGACAGATTGAACAAAGTTATTTTCTTTTAATACACTAACAAGTTTTTCATTCCATTTCCTGGGAGCTTGTTTAAGGCCATACAGAGACTTGACAAGTTTACAGACTTTATTCTTATTTTTCTCATTACAGAACCCCTTAGGGATGGTCATATAGACATCCTCGTCAAGGTCTCCATACAGAAAGGCATTGTTAACATCAAGTTGGAAAAGAGGCCATTTGTTTTTCACAGCTAAGGCAATAAGACATCTAACAGTAGACATTTTCACCACAGGAGAAAAAGTTTCATCATAGTCTATTCCTTCCCTTTGATTATAACCTTTAGCAACTAATCTAGCCTTGTATCTATCAACTTCACCATTGGCTTTATATTTTATTTTAAAGATCCATTTGTAACCAATGGGAGTTCTATTAGGTGGAAGATCAGTTATATCCCAAGCATGATTTTCATTTAAGGCCTCAATTTCAGAGTTCATAGCATCAACCCAATTACTGTCAAGAATAGCTTCTTCATAATAGGTAGGTTCAATACTTTTATTTAGACTAGAGGCAAAGCAGTAATTATCTTTGTTAAGATTAGAGTAATTAACAACCTTTTCAACACCATATTTAACTTTCCCTTCAACAATAAAGTCATTAAGATTATTGGGAAGTTTAGAAACTCTGGTTGACCCTCCAGCAGTAGTGGCTGGCAAGCCTTCTTCTTGTTCAGAATTCTGATTTGAATCAGAAGATGTATCAGCAGAATCAGAAGATGTATCAGCAGGATGTGATTCATGTGATATAGTGCCCTCAGGGTGTGTATTTTCATCTATAGAAGTTGCAACAGGTTCATCATCCCTAGTAGGATGACCCAACACTGTGCCATCATCATAGGGTGTCACTCTCCCTTCATCATTGGGACTTATTTGTGAGTCAAAGAAATTTTTGTGATTTAAATATTTAGGCACATAAGTTTCAACAAAAGGTTTTGACAAAGTATTTTTCATTTTGAAGGGAAAAACAGTTTCATAAAATTTGACATCTCTGGAGTAAAAGATATTTTTTGTTTCTAAACTTAAAAGTTTATAACCTTTTTTCTCATTTGAATAACCAATAAAAACACTTTTTTCACCTACTACTAAATTTATCAGAGATGTTGAGAATGGTGGCATAGCATAAGCAGCCAAAGACTCTAAGGAGAGAGAGTGAAGGGTCATGCCCATACACAAAGGAGAAGGGAGACTTGTCAGACAACACTGAAGAGGGTAACCTGTTTATGACATATGCAGCAGTTAGAACACATTCAGGCCAAAGATATAGAGGTAATTCCCCCTGAAACATAAGGGATCTAGCCACATTAAGGAGATGCCTATGTTTCCTTTCTGCAATACCATTTTGTTGTGGTGTATAAACACAAGATGTTTGATGTAAAATTCCTTTTTCATGAAAGAAGTGTTGAAGTTTGTTATTGACAAATTCTGTCCCATTATCACTTCTGAATATCTTAACATTGTGTTCAAATTGATTTGATAGCATATGAGTAAAGTTGACAATGAAAACATAAACATCATCCTTTCCCTTAAGCATAGAAACCCAGACAGCCCTAGAATAGTCATCAACAATGGTTAAAAAGTATTTGTAACCATCTTTGCTAGTGATTTTATATGGTCCCCATACATCTAGATGAACAAGTTGACCAATTTTAGTTGATTTATGTTCACTTAGAGGAAATGGTTCCCTGGTTTGTTTATCTTTATTGCAAGTATCACAAAGATGGTCAGATTCAGATGTACTATCAAGTTTAAGAGTGTGTTTAAGTATATGTAGGACTTGGTCAGAGGGATGACCAAGTCTTTGATGCCAGAGATTTCTAGAAACATGACAAACAGATATGCAGTTATTAGAAGTAACCTTACATGCAGAATCAATATCAAACATATATAACCCATTGCATTGTTTACCAATCCCCACAATCATTTTTTGATGTAAATCCTATATATAGCAATTAGATTCATTAAACCCAACAAACATCTTATTGTCTCTAGCAATTTTATGAACAGACAGCAGACTGACATTGTACTCAGGAACAACCAGAACATCAAAAAGAGTTAGGTCATTATTGACCTTTAAATCACCAATTTTAGTAATTAAGGCCTGAGTACCATTGGGATGTCCAACAGTTAGACCAAGATTTGAAATGTCAACAACATTGATTAAAAAATTTGCAGATACGTCATGTGCTGATTTGCACCAGAACAATCCAACCAAGACTGATGTTTCCAGATAAAGTTTTTGTGTTGTTATTAAAAAATTTGTTGAAGTTTATGTTAAACTTGACACTACCATTAAAGAAAGTTCCTGAAAATTTTTTACCTGCCATGTTGGTATTAGCAGAAGACACATTGTTGTCATTAAGAAGACTTATAAGTCTGGAGAGCTGTTCATTAGAAAAAGAGACAGGAGAGTTGCTAGCTCTATTATCAGTGACATGATTAGCATTAATGGAAACACTGTTACTGCTGACAGGTTTAGCATTAAAGTTCCTTTTGACATATCCAGCAGGATAACCAACAGGATCATAACATCTATCAACAGTGTGACCAGGTTTTTTGCAGTTAGTACATTTGAGATTCATGTTTGGTCCTCTGTTGTTTGAGCTGTTACCAGCATTAAAACCAAAACATTTATTGAAATTGTTGTTGTTGTTGTTAAATCCTTTTTTGTTATCAAAAAATTTTCCACCAACAAAAGTTTTTGCAGCAAAAGCAGTAGCATTGGGTTTAGCAGAGCTATTCCCAGATGAAACATTTATGTGAGATTCTTCTCCAGAGACAACAGAGAAAGCAGTTTTGACATTAGGCAAAGGATCTCTGGTTAACATATTACTTCTGATGGGAACATAGGAGTCATCAAGACCCATAAGAAATTGCATTAATTTGATTAGCTGATTGTGTTTTTCAAAATGTTTTGCAGCCTCACAAGTACAGGGAGGTAAGCTAATCATACAATCAAATTGTTTCCACAAAGAGTTAAGGTTGTTGTAATAATCAGCAAGAGACGACCCACTTTGACTAAGAGAGTTTATATTTTTATGAAAATTAAAAATAGTTGAACCATCAACCTTATCATAAGTATCTTTAAGATCATTCCACATTTCATAAGCAGTTTTAGCATAGATAGCACTAGTAAATAATTCAGGACTGAGAGAGTTAAGAATCCAGGTGACAACAACAGAGTTACAGGTATCCCATTGATTAGCAAGAATAGGATTTGAGTCATCTCTTAAGCAAGTACCATCAATAAATCCTGACTTATTATGATTCCTTAAGGCAAAGGTCATGGCCATATTCCATATTTTATAATTTTCTGTTCCAGTAAGTTTGATGGAAATAATAGGAGTACCATTAGTGTTGTTAGGGTGTAAATATAAAGCATCACCAAAGGATAAGCTTTTTTCAGTGGAAGAACCACCACCAGCACCACCAGTATTATCATCACCAACAGCCATAATGTGAACAATAAGAAAGACAAATAACACAGAAAAATAACAACTAAAGCCGATAAACAGATAAGAGACAGTAAAAATAAGAACTTGAAATTAAGAAACAACAAGAACCAAGCCTGTGGACTGGGGTAAACCAGAGCAGGTATTCATACCACTCAGAGGTAGCAGATCAAGATGATAGTCTACCCGTTTGCACCCACAAAGACTTAAGTACTGTTGTTTGAAGATGAGAGTAGACTTACAGAGTAATATGCAGCGGAAAGAACAAATCACAATTACCCTAGATTCACTTAATCTAGGGCTAATTGTGAATAAGAGATAACCAGCGATTACGCCAATAGTAATAACCCCAAACCACCTTTTGAAACCCAGAATAGCTTGTGATTGTTGCCGGAGAGATATCCCTAAGTTTCTACGAAGAAACCCTAGGATGGTGAATCAACCGTGATTATGAGCCTGAAGCTCTGATACCATGTACGAAATTATCAGTAACAGTAGAAACACAATAATACTTTATTCAAACCAAAGCCTCAATAGTTGGCATAGATTAAGCCAACAATAGTATCCGAAGTTATACAAGGTCAGGTTAATGTCAATGAGACAATAACCAGACAAATACAAAGAGTAAACAAGATCAAAACTATGATCAGACAAAAGAGAGAATGTAAGATAATGACTGCACACCGTTGTGTGTTAACCCTAGATTAGGAGAGGGTTTAAGTAAGGGAAAAAGGTACACATTGACCCCTTCAACTATTATAAGAGAAGCATCAGCAGCAATGAGATTCTACACCTTTTAAATCATTTATGCTTTGTCCAAGAATAAACCCTGTAATAAGACTGCAATAAACATAACTGGAAAGCCATTAGCAATTGATAAAATGATATGTTTGCCACAGATTATGACCTCAATTTCTAACACTTAATCATGATCACATCATGATGGCCAGCTTCAAGTTCACCAAAAGACTCACAATCTTCTATTAGTAAAGGTATTTTATCATTCTCACAATAGTAACACATATTTATAAAGACATACTTTCGTGTTGGAAATAATAATTGTTTATGTAGAAACACCTGATCATGCTAGAAGACAAGCTATATTAGATGTACATCCATAGAGAATTGAGTACATCAATGTTTTGGAATGCTAAATTGCTGTAATTATTCTTGGATGAAATCAGCTCAAATGGGTGCAGTCACCCATAATGTTTTGGGCAAATGACAAAAAAATGTATCGAACTTGACACTTTATCCGATTGTGTATAGCCAACTATTTTTTTTCTTATTGTATGTACTGAACTTACAAATTTCGATCATTATGTGTATATTGTGACTATTTTGCCATGTAAAATGACCATTTTACCCTTCGAAATTTGAAAAAATTAAGGGTAAAATGGTCACAAAATACACACAATAATCGAATTTTGAAAGTTCAGTACACACAATAAGAAAAAAAATAGTTGGCTACACACAATCATAAAAAGTGTCAAGTTCGATGCAATTTTTTGTCATTTGCCCTAATGTTTTTTCACCAATTCTCAAAAATATATTTTATAGAAAGATTTTAGTCTATTGTTGTAATAAGGTTTAAATGAAATTCTAAGAAGAAAGACAAGAAGTGTAGGCGGGTTCAGTCCAAGTTACTTTGATCTGCCTATTGTGCATAAATATATTAACTTCGTCAGCATTTGATTGCTAAATTTAATAGTTTTATTAGGTTATATCTGCACGATATGATGACATTTTCTAATCAAGATTTCAAGGTGTGTTTAATTATTTTTATGTAAGAACATTTGCTAATTATATATATTATGCACCTTGCCATTGTTTTGTGATGTTATACGAGCAGATTGAAAAGCAAAGCTAAGTTACAAGGTAGTGACTTAAGAGTGGCTGCTCAATATGAAGTAGTAAGAACCGATGTCGTATCAACACCAAATGTCATATCATACTAATCCATTTCGATAATACTCTAAAAACTAAGTAAAAAATATTTAATTAAAATTTCATGTCTAAGCCCCGTGCGTGCACGGGTATTATAACTAGTATTATTTTTAAAAAAATTACAACATATATGTTGTTATTTATAAATATTACTAACATTATATATTAAATTAATGTATTTACACGGAATTATAAATATCAAAATAAAAATACGAGTTACTGTATATATAAATAAATACATAAGATTATAGATATATGAACGACTCATGTTATTCCTCTTTATAAGATTAAATAAAAATATCTGTATATATAAATATATACATCGGATTATAGATATATGAACGACTCATGTTATTTCTTTTATGAGATTAAATAAGGATATCTGGAAAAATATTTTTTTAACTATCCGCATTCAATAACGACTCATGTTATTTCTCTTTAAAGTTTAACCCGCGCGTACAAGAGTTTATAGTTTAAATACGAATATAATTATTATTAACAGGAATATTAATATTAAAATGAATAAATGACCCATCGAGTTATTGTGAGATGAAAATAAATACACGACATATAGCAACGCGACATATTGAAATATTATTACCCGTTATACAATTTGCCCGAAATTTAGTTATTGAAATATATTACACGTCATACAATTTGCCCAAACCCCATAAGTACCGAGTCGCCCCCACTGCAACCCAAAAGTCTATGTTGGTCGTGAAGCAAGAATTGGGAAGAATGGGTCGGAAACTTGACGAGTTCTTGTGCTTGTTTTTGTGTGTGTTAATTTAATTAAAATGTAATTTTGTAGGGTATGGTTTTTGTAATGTATGTCGCTTAATTGTAGGGCTAAGCAACGGGTCAAACCCGACCCGGACCGTAAACCAAATAAGGGTAAAATGTGAACGACACCTCTATCGAAACCGAGACCGAACCGAATAAGGTCGGTTCGGGTCGGTTTAGCTATTTCGAACCGAATAAGTGTGTTTTGACCTGAATCGAACCGAACCGAACCGAGTAAAACAGGAATAATTATACAAAACCAAAAACCGAACCAAATAAGGTCAGTTCAGTTTGGCCCGGTTCGGTCGGTTTGTGGGTTCGGATCGGTTTTTTGGTGATTTTGCTCAACCCTACCTTGTTATGCCTAAAAGGTCGCATGTAAGTTGCAAGAGAAAGAAAACTGAGATGGCAGAAAAATTGTGAGTCGTTGTGGGTTACTGCTGTAGATAGCCTTATTATTGAATTAATCTCTTGGTCTCTTGCGTTGACGAGTTTATTCCTATGTTCTTTTGGTAAAGTTATATACATGTTTAATTGCTTGAAATTGTGAATTTATGATCTACAAAATTCTCCGAAAGAGTTATTTGCTGGTTCATTTGAAGTAATAGATACTCGTATTTTGCTAAACATGTATTCTTTTAGTAAAACAATTATTCATATACTTATTATAATTATACCATTTAATACCACACATATGACATATGTATCAAATGATACTTTTCAACCCACCACGACCATTCTTTAGAGAGTTTTTTTTTTTTTTTTTTTTTTTTTTTTTTTTTTTTTTTTTTAACATACTTTAGCGAGTTACTCACCATGAATTACTACTCAAATTGTTTTAAAACTTTCTTTTTTCTAAATTAAAGGTTACATAAAGTTTAAAGTTATCGTAATTTCGTGGTAACAAAACATGCTATGAAATATGAAATTTCCAAATTAATGAAAACCTTTGTTTGTCTACACTCCGTCGACTAATTACCTCACAGGTCTTGTATATGACTTTTAAACACCAATGGTCACACTCAAACCATCACAACCAACCATTTTGCATGTTTTTTCAACATGGGACCTTCAAGCTAGTTTGGCTTTAGAACTTGTGTGGCAAGTCCATCATATGACAATCAAGCTGCTTGATGATTGGTTAATGTTTATTCCCCTTGTATGAAGCAAGTGGGCTTTAGACCTTTGGGGCCAGGAAGAAAAGTAATGGTCATCAATCTAGAATGTACTAATGGTCATCAATCTAGAATGTACTTTTCCGTGTAAACGAGCTGAGTTATAAGCATTTCTATTCTACTCTTTAACTTTTTTTTCTTTTAATGTTTCTATATGTAATAGTAACAATCTATAATTTACAAAGACTTAAAATGAATCCATGGAAGGATAAAACAGTTAGAAAGTTACAAACGCATACATATATACCCTCTGTAGCCTTTAACTTTCAGGTTTTCGTCGTACACCTTACATGGCTTTATCAGACAAATGATACTCCATCCGACCTAAATAAATATCCACAATGCTATTTTTGGTTGTACCAAAATAAATGTCCACTTTATACTTCAACAAATGAAAAAAAAAAAATTAAGTGTGAAAAGAGACTGCATTTTCAAAGTACAAAGTATAATTTAGAAATATATATGCTTGACTATATACTAAATTGATTTTGAAAGTGATGAGCACCGAGATCTTTCTGATAGCAATATGAGTACTATACTTATTAATCATTCAAATGACAAGATTCAGATTAGGACATATTAATTTATGATAAGTTAGAAAAGTAGCCTAATTTTACCAACTACAAAGACTAAAGTATTGCAACAAATGACTAATAAAAAAAGTAATAAGAAGGTTCAATGATAATAAATAAATTAATATAATATAGTTACACGTAATTTGGTATATAAAAAGGATTGATGTTTCTGTAAGAGTCAAAGCGTTTACCTCCTTGGTCTCCTATGCTGACGATTTATTTTAATTTTGTGGGAAAATTATATATAAATGTTATTGTTTTGTTTAATTCTGAAATTTGATTCTGATATTCAAAATTTTATCTTTTATAAACCATATATTAGGACTAAGATTGTTTTTAGTTCTCTACTGACTATGTTTTTAGCTGCAAAATGACCCCTCTGTAAGTAATAACTAGCAAAATGAAACAAAGTGTAACATCCAAACAATGACACAGAAATTTCCTTCTTATTTTCAAACGAATTGTCGACCGCTGATGACCCGCAAGTCTTGTATTCGAACTTAAAACGTAAACATCACACTCGGGTCAGCGGAATTTTTTATAGTTTTTTCTACACGGGACCTTTAAGTTTCCAACATTTTTATTTGTGGGGCAAGCCATATCAAAACCAAGCTAAATGTTCCATTTGTAGCTAGTGGGAACCGAAGAAAAGTTGGTCAACAGCGTGTTACTTGAAAAGTTGTCTAGTCATCAAGTGTTTAACCATCATATTTGAATTTTGCCACAAACTTTCCTTAGTCATTTTTTTTGTTCTTATTTTGGTCTATTTTTCATGGGCTAAAATTAAAATCCACATAATCCTCATATGAGATTAGGCAAATTTATGTTCATGGAAAAACTTACCATATTGTTCTTATACGCTGCTGTTCAAATCTCAATCTTGATCACTTGTACAGCAGTAGACACCATAGCAGTAAATGAAACCATCAAAGATGGTGACACCATTATTTCAACTGGCGGGAATTTCGAAATGGGGTTTTTTAGCCCTGGCTCGGCAAATAATCGGTACGTGGGGATATGGTACAAGAAGATATCGACTTGCACGGTGGTGTGGGTTGCTAACACCGAGAGACCACTAACAAACAAGTCTGGTGAGCTCAAAGTTAGCCAGGGTGGTTTAGAACTTTTGAATGGTAACAACACTGTTATCTGGTCAACAAATTTGACGGGATCTGTCACTACTATGGGGCTGGTGGCACAGCTTTTGGATACCGGGAATCTTGTTCTAAACGATCAGGGGAATGTAATTTGGGAAAGCTTTGATTACCCCGGAGACACTCTTCTTTCAGGAATGAAAATCAGGATGGACTTGGTAACCGGGAATGACATACACTTGACATCGTGGAAGAGTGCTGATGATCTGTCTGCAGGCCCTTATGTTCTTCGGGTGGTTCCAAATGGGTATCCACAACTTTTTGAGAGGAAGAGTATGAATCCACAATCGAGGTTTGGACCCTGGAATGGGGTCACTTTCAATGGTATGCCTAATTTAGGGGAAAATTCAATATTTACACACGACTTTGTTATTAATGAGAAAGAGATATACTATAAATATGAACTTGTGAACGACTCACTTGTTTCCAGGATGCAACTGAGTCCCGATGGAAATATCCGCCACTTGAATTGGATCAATCGAACACAAAGTTGGAATGTGTTTTCAACAGCAACACTTGATAATTGTGCTACTTATGGGTTATGTGGTCCCTACGGAGTCTGTAACATTAATAACGCCCCTGCTTGTAGTTGCATGGATGGGTTTGAACCACGACGCCCTGAAGAATGGAACATAGCAGATTGGTCAAGTGGGTGTCGAAGGACAAAACCGTTAACTTGTGGGAATGGGAATGGGGATGGGGATGGTTTTCGCAATATTTCAGGTGTGAAATTCCCAGACACGAATAATTCATGGTACAATCAGAACATGACACTTGGCGAATGTGAATTAGCCTGCAAGAAGAATTGCTCTTGTACTGCTTATGCTAGTTTAGATATTAGAAATGGTGGGAGCGGATGCTTGCTATGGTTCAATGATCTAATGGATGTCCGTGTGTATGAGGAAACTGAAATGCTTCATATAAGAATGCCTACCTCTGAACTAACAAGTAAGAATCTATATGCAAATATGTATCAATTAATAACATGAAAATGCTCATTTTAATTTTGCATTTGGATAGAAGGCCCTACAGCCCAGAAGCAAAGCTCCAGCAAGAAGAAACAAACCATCATAATAGTCGTATCAGCTGTAACTGGTTCTGTCCTTTTATGTCTGATTCTAGCAATGTATGTAGCATGGAGAAAGAAGAAAATATCCCGTAATCCAAGCCCAGGTAAACAAAACATGCTATTTTCTTTTCGGGTCTAAAGTTAACAATTAAGCAAGCGAACTAACATTTTCCAAATTTGTAGGCCCAGTGGCAGCCATTGACGAGCACTATACCATTGATGATCGTAAGGATGATACAGAGTTGTCATCTTTTAGCCATTCCATGATTGCCAAGTTTACTAACAACTTCGATCATACCAATAAGCTTGGTGAAGGGGGATTTGGTCCAGTTTACAAGGTAAAATCTCAATAATGTTTTTGTTATAAATCGGATGATATAATATACTAACTAAACCTCAACTATTAGGGTGTGCTGGAAAATGGAGTAGAAATAGCCGTGAAAAGACTGTCGGAAGCTTCAACACAAGGGCTTGATGAGTTCAAGAATGAAGTTAGATTAATTGCGAAACTTCAGCATCGAAATCTTGTGAAGCTTCTCGGATACTGCATTCAAGGAAATGAAAAAATGCTAATATATGAATACTTGGCAAACAAAAGTCTGGATACCTTTATATTCGGTTCGGCACACAAATTTCACTTTTTAAGTATAGTATGGTTTATTGTATTCCAACTAAGACGGTGAGTAATTTCTTGGCAGGTAATTCTGGAAGTACATTGCTTGATTGGCCCTGTCGTTTTCGTATTATCCACGGGATTGCTCGAGGGCTTCTTTATTTGCATCATGATTCACGCCTAAGAATCATTCATAGAGATATGAAAGCTAGCAACATTTTGTTGGATAAGGACATGAACCCGAAGATATCTGACTTTGGCCTTGCTAGAAGGTTTAGCGGATACGAGACTGAAGCTAATACCAATAGAGTGGTTGGAACCTAGTAAGGATTTAGATTTCTCATTGGATTGTATTTTTCTAATCTAATATTCTCATATCAAATCAAGCTTTAATTTTTTGTAGTGGCTACATAGCTCCCGAGTATGCGGTGCATGGGCTTTACTCAGTGAAATCAGACGTGTATAGCTTTGGAGTTTTGGTGTTGGAAATTGTAAGTGGTAAGAAAAACAGAGGATATTCTCAAGAAGAACACAGCGATAATACCCTTATTGGACATGTAAGTATTGGTGTGTTGGGTTTATTTTACATATTAGACACACTTTCTTACTATTAGCTCATAATTAAATGTTTTTTATGTTACTTAGGCATGGAGATTGCACAAAGAAGATAAGTCGCTTGAGCTTGTTAGCTCGTCTTTAAGACCCTCATGTGTCGAGTCTCAAGTACTACGATCAATACATATTGGTTTGTTATGTGTTCAACATCATCCAGATGACAGGCCTACTATGGCGTCAGTGGTTTCCATGTTAGGAAATGACAATACTTTGCCTGAACCTAAACAACCAGCATTTTTTGCTGAAGAGGGAATGCCTGAACTAAAGTCTTTTTCATCCGGGCCAACACTAGATTCTGTTGATGAAATTACTATAACATTGTTAAATGCTCGGTAGGAAATATCTCATCACTTGCAATAATCATAGTATAAGCAAGACGCGTATATATGTTTTTTTATTCAAGTTTAATCCTAGAAGGAATAGTTTGTAAGAATTACAAAAAGATATATGAAGTCTGTTATCTTCTTTTTTATTTAAATACAATGTCACTTGTTTTTTTAGATAGAATTTTGTGGTAGACTCGTGTAAGTTGGACATTTGATATGAACTGCCGATCCATATTTGATTGGTTTTGCTCAACTCTGTTTCTAAATAATTTGGTTCATGTATTTCGTGAAATTAATGGGAACCATATAATCACCTTTTATTTTGATATAGAAAAATATACATCTTGTCTAAAAATGTACTGTAATATTTTATACCTGAGGCTATAACAGTAGAATTATCCGAGTTAAAATATCAAAGTTATATATTTACAATATATTGGTGAGAAACTCATTCTATCATCTGCATGATTTTGCAAACATAACAGACCAATCTGCTTTGACCGCAAGATTACCAATGAGTCATTGGTGCACCAATCAGTTCAACACTTTTTCTGTCTTTATAGACTGTCCATGTATCATGTATAGTATCATGTATCGTTGAGTTAGACTCAATCCGATATTGTAAAAAAGAATGAAACAGATGCCGATAAACAACCTTAATTGGTTTCTCACTCAATAGGCAATTTGTTTTATAGGGATATTCATGTATATGTTGAGCATGTGAGCTAAGTAGCAACTCAAGAAAATGGTAATAGAGCTACCGTTGGACCCACTAGTGATATAGATTGTTTCCCTCGGTTTAATTTGCGTAAAAACCAAAAAAAAAAAAAAAAAAAAAAAAAAAAAAAAAAAAGTAAATATTAAGTTTGTTAAAAAAGAAATAACTAAAATATTAAGTCATTCCTTTGTATTTGGCTTTGATCAGTTAAAATTGAATTGGTTATTATTCACTTGCTTAAATTAGTAAGTAAATATGGAGAATTTCATATATATTCTCATTAAAATTTCGAAGACATGTCAAATGTGTATGCAGAAATGTGTGTATGTATATATTAGTGTATAATCAGTTATCTATCTTACCAGAAACAAATATCATCTGAAAAATAAGTATTAATTAACATAAATATTATGTATTAAATGGATAAGGACTATGAATCTCTTCGTTGACATCTTATACGATTTTAAAGTTCATATTGCTTGGTAGAAATGCTAGTTACTTAGACATGCATAAATATTACAATTATCGAGGTTCTAACGTTGTCACTGTGACATCATTGATAGAAATTGGATGAAATTTAGGCAATCCATTAGCATAAAATGCAGGTTGTTTAGGTCGGGGCAATGCACCATCTTGATCAAACATCAAAACCACAGATGACATAGTTGGTCTATCTTTTGCAAAATGTTGCACACATAAAAGACCAATGTGTATTGACTGAAGTACTTCAGAATCGACTCTTGAGTCACGCATATGTGCACTAAGCAACTCTAGAGCCGTGCCTTCTTCATAGAGTCTCCATGCCTGAAAAAATAACAGATGAACCACAACAACGTAAGTAACAGTCATATATTATGTATACTAGAGTTCTTCTTTGAATATAGTTCCACTTTTACGTTACTTACATGTGCAAGTAGGTTATCACTATCCTTCTTCATAGAGTCTCCATGCCTGAAAAAATAACAGATGAACCACAACAACGTAAGTAACAGTCATATATTATGTATACTAGAGTTATTCTTTGAATATAATTCCACTTTTAAGTTACTTACATGTTCAAGTAGGTTATCATAGAGTCTCCGATTTTCTTACCACTCACTATTTCCAGCACAAGAACTCCAAAACTAAAGACGTCCGATTTTTCCGAAAAAGTCCCATCTACAACATACTCTGGTGATATATAACCCCTAAGCCAAAAATATGAATGTATAAGCATATTACGGAGTATATCATATTTGAAAAACTATAACTTATAGAAAAAAATTGCTTTGATTATGGATTCTTACAAAGTTCCAACTAGCATGTTCGTATTTGCTTCATTTTCATGTTCTCTAAACATTCTAGCTAGACCAAAGTCCGATATCTTTGGATTGAAGTCAGTATCCAACAAAATGTTGCTAGCTTTAAGATCTCGATGAACAATTTTAAACCGTGAATCTTGATGTAGGTAGAGAAGTCCTCTAGCAATCCCATGGATGATGCGAAAACGCTGAGACCAGTCTAGTAATGTACTTCTACTTTTTTCTGCAAAGTATAATTTTGTGCAAGTAACATTAAGAAAATAAATAATGCATTTTCTTAAGGCATTCTTGCTACATACGGAGTATTAGCTAAACTGAAACCCACTAACTAAAGGAATTTGTGATGTAAGAGTCGTACCAAATATGAATAAGTCCAGGCTTTTGTTTGGCATGTATTCATATATCAGCATACTTTCATCTCCTTCATTGCAATATCCCAAAATCTTTACAAGATTTCGATGTTGAAGTTTTGCTAGGAATTTAAGTTCATTCTTGAACTCATTAAGCCCCTGTTTTGAGGTTTTTGATAGCCTTTTCACCGCTATTTCTCTTCCATCATCCAAGATACCCTGATCAATTATAATCCAATTAGCAATCGCGCACCATAAAAATAAAAGAAAATGTGTTTTGAATTCTATATATGAGTGCATATGTACTATGAAATTAAACAAAATTTTGTCAATGTTACTCATTAGTCAATCATTCAAATTATCATCATCATATCGGTAAAATACATATGATCACGGTTTGGTTAAGATTCTTTACTTTCCGATATTTAAAGGGAACTTTATATGTTCAGAAAATATTTAATTGATTTTGAATAAAAATTTGTGTCAATGAAACATACTCAGTTCACAAGAGAAAGAGCAATAGACTTGGTTTATGTTGTTACCATGTAAACAGGACCAAAACCACCTTCTCCAAGCTTATTGTCATCTGAAAAATCATTAGTATACTTTAAAATCTTAGTCAGGCTAAAATATGATAACCCAGTATCATCATCCTGCTGGATCTCCATGCTATGCTCTTCGTCAATGGTGTTCACCGGTTCGTCTGCAAGGTGATGAACCAAACCACTATATATTAGTTAAGGAACAATTAACTTCTCACATCATTTCACATCCTTCCACATTTTATTAATAAATAAACAAAATAATGAAAACAACATTAGTTATGCAATAAACACCATAGTATGTCGACTAGAGAAATATTATCACTGGTTTCTAGATAGCAATAAACAACATTAGTTATGCAATAAACACCATAGAATACCAAAGAGTAAAAAATTGTCAAAGACCTCCATTAATTCTTTGTTGTGTGGGTGGTTAACTCATTTGGAATTTATTCTGATTTTCAAACTAGATTATGTGGTCGTTGGAGTACAAGACAGAAAATCATGGTTGACCCGTGGGTCAACGTATGTAAGGTTCCAAATAAAGTCAAAGTACTTTGTGACTATTTTGGACAACAATAGATATTAGATAATAATAGTAGTAATAATTAGTCGAATTAGGTAGTCTTGAAATATTATATCGAAATGAACTATATAATTTATTCTTTAATTTTGTACCCGCCATGGCATACTCCTCGTCATCACTATCCGAATTAGATAGTCTTGAAATATTATATCGACATGAACTATTTAATTTTGTACCTCTTCGGATAGTAATTCTGGGAGCTCTCATATACATAATTTTGTACCATCACAAGTAAACTCAGTTATACAGTATATTAGTAATGACATGGTACCTGGTTTTTCAACTAGGGATTTCTTCTTTTTGCTCCAAGCATACAAGATAGCAAAAAGCAAGATCCCCATAACAAGACTAGATGAAATCAACACAGCGGCTATGATAATTCGCTTCCTTTTGTTGGAACAAGATTTGGATGTAGACTCTGTGATGGCTGTAAGAGAATCATGTACGGAACAAGTTAGAAATTAAAATACTAGAACCCACACCAAGATGATCGATTGATTTGGTTAGAATTAGCTATCTGAAAATTCCACATTTACTATAGGGATAATTACCTAGAAATGTATCTAACTTGTCACTTTTTTTTAGTTGCATGTAGTCTTCTATTTTTTTTTTTTTTTTTGCTATTATATACCCCAAACTTTTGAATTTTGACATTTGTGTATATTTGCTCATGTAAAATGACCATTTTACCCTTATGTTTTGTAATCAATCTATTGATAGTGAAGAGTAAAATGATCATTTTACATGAACAAAATACAAAAAAAGTCGAAATTAAAAGTTTATGATGTATAATAACAAAAAAAATAGAAGGCTACACACAATTAGAAAAATAGTGTTGATTGACATGACTAACTTATAAGACTAATTGTATGTCTAATAAAGA
The DNA here is from genome assembly GCA_019973895.1 of Chrysanthemum seticuspe. Classification (NCBI taxonomy): domain Eukaryota; kingdom Viridiplantae; phylum Streptophyta; class Magnoliopsida; order Asterales; family Asteraceae; genus Chrysanthemum; species Chrysanthemum seticuspe. The sequence goes on along the minus strand of BPTQ01000002.1, from coordinate 241,839,347 downwards.
GATTGAAACACTTGGCTAGATCAATGGTAGATATGAAAAAAAAAATTATTGAAATCCATGTGTCACACAATGAATTGTTTAGTCATATTTTTAGGCATATAAATTAGGCATGAAAATCATTTTCCTTAAAAAAAAAAAAAAAAAAAAAAAAAAAAAGGACAAGTTACATTCTTAGATAATTAATCCTTTACTGTAACAATTATTGACCCAAAGAATTGTTAAAGCCATTGAAAATAGGGTTACCTTTTAAGTCGGATTTGGCCATTCTTACGTAAAGATCTTGGCTATCATCAACTGTTCGAACATCCATTAATTCACCAAACCACATCAAACATCCATTTCCGCTCCTGATATCAATATTTGTATAGGCTGTACACGAGCAATTCCTCTTACAAGCCGTTTCACATTCGCTAAGAGTCATGCTCTTGTTGTACCACGAACGCCGAGTGTCTGGAATTTTAACATTATTAAACACTCGAAAACCATCCCCATTTGGACAATTTAAAGGTGTTCTACGGCGACACCCACTTGACCACTCGGCTGCACTCCATTTGTCAGGGTTTTGTGGTTCGAACCCTTCCATACAACTACAAGCCGGTGAGTTGTTCAGATTACAGCTTCCATATGGACCACATATCCCGTACCGGTTACATATGCTAGTATCTGCGTTCCAGTATAGGAACCATTCCTGGGTTCGTTCAATCCAGAATCTTCGTAAGAAGAGACCTTCTGGATTCGTGTAGACACGCGTGATAGTTGAACTATTAACTAGCATGTACCGGTAGTACACTTCTTTATCGTCATTGACAAATTCGTGGGTGATTGTCAAGTTAGATTGGTGGTTAGGCATGCCGTTGAACTTAACACCGTTCCAAGGTCCCAACCTTGTATATGGAACTGAACCTTTATCTCCAAACAACTGTGGGAACCCGTCAGTATCTATGAACGTTACGTACGGACCTGGTGAAGGATCGTCAATGCTCTTCCACGAGGTAAACCGCCTATCTATTCCAGAGACCAGGTCTTTCCCCAATTTCATTCCGGCAAGAAACGTGTCTGTAGGATAATCAAAACTTTGCCAAACAAAACTTTCCTCGCCATTTCCCTTCACAACCAAATTTCCAGTGCTCAAAAGTTGTGCCACTGGATTTATGGTTGAGTGAGAGACTAGCCTAGAGTCAGATGACCAGACAATGGTGTTGTTGCTACCAGCAATAACCAATAACGATCCATTGGTGTCGACTCTAAACACACCAGATGAATCCGTTATTGGTGCCTCCCTGTTAGCAACCCACACCACCGTTTGTGGGGATATGTTTTTATACCATATCCCCAAAAACCGGTTTCTTGACCTTCCGGGACTGAAAAACCCGAGCTCGTACATTTCATTGGCTGAAACAAGAGTATCATTGTCTCGAATGAGTTGATCAACTGTTATGGTGTCTTGAAGTGTACAAGTTGATAAAATAAAGAACAGAACACCAAGGAGGAAAAATTTGTCACGGAACTTCTTCATTGATGTTTTTCTTGTGTGTACTAATTGTAATTCTTATTTGATTTATAGTTTTTAGCTAGTTCAAAGTTGGCTGTGTAGTGGGTTGGAATAGAAGACTTAAAAGGTTGACCTAATTAGTCGTTTCCACACTTAAAAATTATATGATTGTAATGCTAGCGTAGAAATTTTAAACTAATACGTTGAAATAGTTCAATTTAACATTGCTTAGCTTTACATTCTGGTCTTTTGAGTGTCTGCGATCTTCATTGAATGACTGGAATAGTATAGCAATTACTGTAAGAGTGGAAGGTGTCATAACGAAGTGAAACTTCGTCGTCGCGCCACATCAGCATCCCATTTTCCCACAACTAACCACAACAAACCCACTCCTCACTCATAACAAACCTCAACTTCTTCATTTGGGGCCCACCACTACCACTTTATTTTTTTTATTCAATTTTCACTTCCAAATAAAAACTAAATAAATTCATTTAATTCAAATTAAAAATACAATACATAACACAATAATAATAAAAAACACACGGTGGCCCACACCGGTTGCTCTAAGTCTGTAACAAATACTTATACTGTTGTAAAAGGAGTTGCGCTTTGTTCCAAAAAAAAAAGGAAAAAAAAAATAGAAAAAGGAGTTGTGCTGCAGATACAAAATGCTAAGATAGATCGACTTGTGACCAAGATTATATCTTTTGTATATTTTTGTTATAATTTATTAACAACTTACAACCATAACCGGATTCATCGAACTTTGAAGTTTAATATGAAGTATCATTAATAGTATAAATTTGAAACTTATACTAGTTTTTCAACTAAAATGACATTTCTATCTATTTTCCATTTCAACGGTCGATTATATTAAAAACTATTGAAATGACTCCTTTCTTACTTTAGAACATTCCAAAAGTAGTAGTTTTAGTCTTGTGCCCGCATGGAATTTTGACACGAATCAACTTTAGGGTCGTGGAGTTAGAATCAGATTTGGATTTTCGATTTGATAAATGTTTGAAAAAAAAAAAGGAGAGAAAAGTATAAAATTATATATTAATGAGAAATGGTAAAGGGACCTAAACTTAGGCTTAAAATCAAGTGGCATCATCTAGATAGTTGTAGATAAAGATCCATTTATTTTACAAACATCAAAATGATGCCACTTGGTTTTAGACCTAAATTTAAGCCCCCTATCATTTCTCTATATTAATATACTAGACGAGTACCCGCGCCTAGCGGCAGCGATGTCTAGTTTTCTGCAAAGTTCCGACGACCCATAAGTTTTTTTCAACAAACTGTATTTGTAGCATTAGAGAATCATTTTCGAATAACTACAATTCTGATGCGTGGTTGCATAGCAGCATAAATATATAGTTTTTTAAAAATCTATGTGGAGTCGATCTAAGTGTGAGTATATTTTCTAATAGGATTGTTTTAAGTTATTAAGATTTTTAGAAATAATAGATTCAAGCATTACAAAAAACAACGGTATTATGTAGTTGGCAATATTATATTGTAGTTTAGAGGTATAGCCAACAGGTGTGACCGCTTTTTCTTGTTTTGTCAGTAATTTAGGCAGTGATAACTATTTTTTTTTACATGTGTAACGTTTATCATTTGGTGTGTGGCTTTTAAAATTGTAACTTTGCAAATTGGATATCACCATATAAGATTATTTTGTACTATCAATTTGTATAGATATTTATGCATTGTTCAAAGCTATTTGTTTGAGGTACAAATAATTATCGCTAAAGATAACAATACTATTTATTTTTTGTGATTTTAATAAACTTACATAACATTATTGATACACTGGACAAAGGGCTTACAATATATATTAACTTTTAAACGACGATTCATATATGCTAGTCCCTTAAATGGTGCAAGAGCAACATTTTTTAAAATAACATTTTACAAATGACAAATTACATGTGTCAAAGCAAAATAAATCAAAAACTACAATTACTTGGTCTCTCCTTTCAAAAAAATTGTCACGGGTTCCACAACTACTTCATCATTTCTCATATATTTTTGTCAAATTTGAAACCCGATTTCACCCGGATGATTCAACTGGTTGAACCGTTCCGATAAAAAAACAGGTCGATTTAAACCGAGTCAAACCGATAGGTTGGGTCGAAAAAATGTCAAATTAAACTGGGTCAGCCCGCCGGGTTCGAAGCGTCCCGGGTCAACCCGGTATCGGTTTCAACAGGTCAACCCGGTATCGGTTTCAACGGGTCAACCCGGTATCGGTTTCAATTGGTTGTTTTTAATTTGGTAGATGTGCTTTTAATTGGGTGTACAATGTGAATAAATTATTGTACTTTTAAGTAATGGGGTGTTTTAATAAGAGTATTAATTATATTATTTATTTCTCTCTCAATTGACCATGTTTTCAACATTCAACTTTCAATATTTTTCACTTTTTCCACTTTGACCATTTTTCCATTTTATATAGTATAGATATATAAAATATAAGTTGGTATGAATAAAATAATATTATTTGTCAAATAAAAAAAAGAAAAAAACAGATATAAAAAGAAATGAAAGAAAGTTAGTAGCTGACATGGGACATGTCTGACCTTTCATACGAATCCCTCCAACTCAAAGCGGAATGATTTTTATTCATTTTCATTCCATTACCTCAAAATTATCGTACCAACCAAATCTTTTAAAATACCAATCCATTCCAACAGTTTGAATCCCTCATACCAAACAACACCTTAGTTTAAATATGAGACAGGCATTTTTTTTTTTGGTACTCCATCCCCCCAAAGTAATCGTCTTCCAACAATAAATACATAGTTTAAGTAAAACATAATTATTATTGTTTTTTTCTCTCTCGTACTTTTTATAAAATGACAGTTTTAACCGCAACTAATTAATTAATGTCTTTATTAATGTTTGTAATATTAATTTGAACCAAAGGTAATATGGTAAACTCGATCAAACTTCTCTATCTATTTTTACTATTGAACAATTAAATTGAGATATCCGTAAAAAGAAAAATAGACTATTAATTTGAGACGGAGGAGTAACTAATTTTTAAACCACCCACTCCTTATGTGTAAAATATGTTTTGTAATTTTAAACTTCTGCATTTAAGTTGAGCCTGGGTTTAATTTGATGTTTATCAACTACATATGTTGCTTCCATTAGCCTTAATCCTGTATTTGTAGACTATGTGTATTCTTTAGCCCAAAAAAAACTTAAATCAATATCTTCGTATATCTATACTACTTTATAATGGATTTGGTACTTTCTATAAAAAGAAGTCTTAAAAAATAAGCCTACACACTTACTATAAAAAGATAGTTAATAAGCTTGCATACACATAATTAAAAATTGATTAATTGTCTTAAATTGTTTGAACTTGTAACATCAACCCATTTAAAAAACATGTAACAACCCACTTTATAATAGGTATTTATGTCTAGCTCTAGACTTTAAGTTGCAAACCTATTTGTGATTTTAAAGTCAAAATATTAATTTTCTTTTTAATAAGTACATTAATGTTCAAAAAAGTTATACCAAAAGTCCAATAATATTATGTATTGATATGGAAACACTTGATAGAAAAATATGTTTGATGTTTTGGCATAAGTGAGCTGGGGTTGAATTGGACACGACCTTGAATCGACCTGACCCGACCCGACTCGTTAACTATTTGAGTTGTTGAATTTTTGTTAAAGATGGGAACCACTTTGGATTTACGGATGGAATACTGTGCCATCGTAAAAAAGTACTTTGAAAAAGATTATTGCCGAAAAATATATAATCACACGGGTACCCGCCGTTGCAACGCGCGGGTACCCAGCTAGTTTAGATTACAAGCCTACATAATCAACATCAATGTTATTGTTAGATAATAAAGGCTCGCAAGCCCATTGGATTTGGCTCATCTAGTTGTTAAGTTTTATTTAGCTTAGTCACTATTTAATCTCTTGTAATCTTCAAAGTTTATTAAATCTGATTAACATATTTTCAGTATTCCCTTTAAAATCTACATGGTATTAAAGCTGTAAAAAAGAAAAAGAAAGAAGAAAAAAAAAGAAAAAGGTTCCGTGTTTGCTAGGTCTTAGTGGCCGAATTATCATTCGTCGACTGTTGGTTCAATTCATGTAAGAAAACTTACACTGGTAAATTCTGATTTGATAGTTAGAGCAATAGGTGTCACGACAAGCCTTAGGCTAGTCGTCGTGCCACCTCAACGTCACATCAGCATCCCATTTTTTCACAACTAACCACAACAAACTCCCTCTTCACTCATAACAAACCTCAACCTCTTTATTTGAGGCTCACCACTACCACTTTATTTTTTTTATTCAATTTTCCAAATAAATTAAATTCATTTCATTAAAAACATAAATAACATTTTTTATAAAAAATATACTACTTATAATAGAGGAATGAATCTCTCTCCTCATGGTCTTAAAATTAAGACTTGCAAAATACAAAGCCTATTGTACAATACACAATGCACTATTAATGATCTTTCTTATCAATCTTAATTTTAAGACTTACAAGTCTTAAAGCTTAATGTACAAAATACAAAGCAATATTAATGTGGTAAGATATTTAACATAGTCAATTAATTAACTGGTCAATAAATACAATTAATGCAGTTATTAAAACACCCCTTACACAATAAATACAAATTATCAAGCATATTGTACAACCAACTTAAACACAATTCCTGCATTAAATGTCACTAATACAAATAATAAAGCACATTATACAAATATTCAAGCCCGAACAAGCAACGAGCCAAATGAGCCCGAGCCCGAACGGGTACGGTCCAAACGGGGTCGAGCCCGAACGGGCACGGGCCAAACGGGGTCGAGCTCAAACGGGCACAGGCCAAACGGGCACGGGCCAAATGGGCTCGAGCCCGAACGGGCACAGGTTAAACAAAATTCTTGATATTCGTAAGTTTATTGTCAAAAAAAACATAATAAACTAAAATACATGATTTATCGGAAACTTTTAATTCAGGGTACCCGCCGCTGCAACGCGCGGGTACCCTGCTAGTTTCGTTAAAAACATAAATAACATTTTTTATAAAAAAAAATATATAACTACATTTTTTATAATTTTTTTTTTAAAATAACAATTAAACTTAACTAATAAAATTTTTTAGCAACCCAAAGCCCAATTCCAACCGGTTCAAACACAAAGAAGAAAAAAAAAAAAAAAAAAAAAAATCTTCTTCTCCAATTCGCTTCCTGCAGATTCACACGCACACACAACATATATTGAAAAAAGAAAATAAAAGAAAAAACTTTGTGTCAGGCAGAATACCTCGTCGTCACCACGATGAGGTCAACGACGGCGAAGAACGACGAGGGACCCCGGTGTCAAAACGAGGCACGGCGGAGTGTCAGGGTGGACGGCGAACTTGAACAACGAGGGGACACCGGGTGCTCTTAGGTACAACTTAATTTTATATTTTGATGTCAACTGTTTGTATTTAAATCATAAAAGAAGCCTTTAATTGCTTGATTTTCATAGGATTATTTAATTAAAGAATGAGAATGGTGGATATCGATTGGTTTGTTGAATTGGTGGGTCGGTTGAAGTAAAATACAACTTGCATGTTACGTAATACCGATTGTAATGTTTATTTTGGTTGCTCTTGGTTGAGGGTTTGCTTATATAATTGGTATCTTTTGTTTAGGTTGTTTATGGGTTTTATTTTCAAGCTACTATTTGGGATTGGTTGTTTAGATTTTTTGTTTTGTTTGACATTTAGGATTTCCTACTCCCCTGTTTGGTTTGACATTGGAAGTGGTACTGGTATTGACATCGGCATTTGGTTATCACAAGTTATTGGTTTTTCGTTTGATTGTTTAGGTTATGTTCTGGATTGATTTGCTTTGGGGAATTTGTATTTGGTTTTGCGCTAGTGGTGAGGCTAGAGTCTTAACTAATCCGACATTGTCTTGAGTAGTTATGTGTTGTATTTTGACATCAACAACATGGTTCTGTGATGTCTGCATATGTCTGTCTGAATCTACTCTTCATCTTCTCTCTCTGCACCTGCCTGCCTGAACATGCTCTTCATCTATTTTTGTATGCATCTGTCTCCATGAATATGCTTTTCATTAACATATGTCTGCATATGCCTTGTCCTGCTCTGCATCTGGTTCTATCTATTCTACTCTTATCCATTTCCGTACTTATGTTGCCCTGCTCTGATTTTGCATTTGGTTTTGGTTTTGCATCGACTTTGGTTCGTCTGTTTCAGAACTGACTGATTTCGCAATGTTGGTACTATGCAGTTTGGATTGTATCGGATTGAAACTCCGTCTATCACCGAGTATGCGCCCTGGGACGCTTTGAAACTGTGTGTTTATTTTCCACTTTTAGTTTATTTTTCATTTGACAAACTCTCAAATTGTGAGTTTGAGAGGGGATGTTAGATAATAAATGCTCGCAAGCCCGTTGGGTTTGGCTCATCTAGTTGCTACGTTTTGTTTAGCTTAGTCACTATTTAATCTCTTGTAATATTCATAGTTAATTGAGTCTGATTAACATATTTTCAGTATTTCCTCTAATTACTTCACTTATTTTTGGAGAATGTGAATGTTACTCTTTTCCTAGACATCTAAATCTATGTTTTGAGTAAACAACAATTGATTAATGTCACATACAATCTAACTTAATTATTTCAGCATATCTAAAAGAGGATCAATGATTAGCAAAGGTATCAAAGTTGTTATAAGATACTTAAAGGTGCAACTTTGCTAATGCTTTTTAAGAAAAGGATTATATTTGCTAAATGAGAGAATGGGCATACAAATAAATGCTCCATGTTTGTGCCATGATGCTATTTCTTGGCTCCAAAAAAATGGTAGCAAAGAGGATATCAATTTTTAACCCTAGAGATAATGATAAACAAATTTAAATGAGATCATGGTTTTCAACTTAACATGAGGTGGAAATCATTTTGTTAAAAAGAGCCAATATTGTTCTATCTTTATCTCCAAGGATAATGGTTCTTATAGAATAATAGTTCTGCAACTTTTTTGTTTTGGTCTTATTTCTCACTTTGATAGTTAACTTATCCAAGTAAAATCATACTTAATCTTATTGAAACCTCACTGCAAGGTGAAATTGTAACACCCCCAAATCTTGGTACAGCGGAAGACTTAAACAAGCTTTCAGGGCGTTACTGGATTGGTACATCACACAAGTATAGGAAAACAAGATAATCATAAATATAACGTTCTTATATAAACCAAACAAGCAAACTCGGCTCGGCAGCTACTGACTCGGCACAATCTATTAATATAAACCAATTCTTAATATGTTTTCCAATCTCAATATTATCTACCCCGAATATATTCCAATTCTTATCTCCAAAGATGTCTCGTTTCACTATTTAGTTACAAGCGTTTGGTATCATCGTGTGTGTGGTATCGACTCGACAAGACTCCATGATTGCACTATATCTCTACCACACAATGAAACATCTAAGCGATAAGCTTTATAGTTTAATAAGTTTCGAAATAAATTGTTAGATCTTATCGAATTTGTCAACTCGATAAACTCAACTATTTATTTATGTCACTTATAATCCCAAAAACCAGTCACATCCTAGCGAGTTATAACGATCATTCACCCATTAATACTTTTATCCTACGTACATAACGGGTTCTTATTAGATTCTTCAACCCAATAAGTCCGCTATCCACGTGGGTTAACGCTATTAATGTCAAGTTATCCGTAACCCATGCATAACATATAATGGTTATTAAATACTCATAAATGCCACATTTCGGTAAACGTGCCCTCGAAACATTTAATAACTCGTTTGTTACAAAACCTTTCCATTTTAAGACGTTAGTTCCCTTTTAAATATCGAATAACAAGGCGAGTCTTGTTATCATATATTTAATATAAGAACGTTCTATTATCTATATTTCTAGTTTTATTTACAAGTTTATATATATTACGTCAAGTTTCAATATATGTTTCGAGTTATTAACCGTCTCGAGTTCACAAGTCCGAGTCATGACTCTCGGCTTTTACACGTCATATTGTCCAATAAATAATAAAAGTTCATGTTACGGCGTTGTCGGGGTCAATCGAGACTAGATAGTCACGGTAACACCGACGTTGCGCAAAGTTGACATATATAATATTAAGTCCAAAATAAACAATTCCACAATCTCCAATCAACCTCCAAACAATCTCATATCAATCCCGACATCCAATTTAAGTACCAAACACCCCTGAAACCAATGTCGCGACCCTAATGGTCATGACACGGTCCCGGTTAAGACCACGTGAACCAAACGAGCCCTAGAAACTCTTTGGCTCATCGCGTCTCATCCAAACTCCAACAACAACATCCAATATGTTACCACAACGACCTGACCCGGACCCATTGGTCCTTGAGGGTCTCGGCTTCAACCCAACGCCACCCAAACGGACCCTAGTGGTCCTTTGTGGCTCGTTCCCTTCTCGCAACGCCTAACCAAACGAACCCTAATGGTTTGTTCCTTTCCCAAACGCAACCAATCAACATCCAAACACCATCAAACCTCAAAATACATCATCCAACTACAATCAAAACCTCATAAAAATAATAAAAATGCAATAACACATGAACACGACACGACACACGATACCAACACTCTTGTTTTTATGTTTTATTAGTTTTAAACATTGTTTCAAGTCCGTTTTCATCAAACCCAACCACAAAACCCACGAATACCAGACATGGTGTCTCGTACGTGGTCACAAAAGACTCAAACGGGTCCATACTTTGTTCCTTTTACCTTACACGTTCCTGATCTACACTCGTAACACAAAAACAATAACCCACGTCGCATTTATACACGTTTTGAATGACCAAAAATGGGAGATAGGGTGCGTGCCCTATACCAATGGAAAGAGGAGAAGGAGAGATTTCAGATGGTGGTGGTGGTGCCTAATGCTCCGTCGTGGTCGGACGGCAGCCAGAACAGTTGTGCGGCGGCTAGGGTTTGTTGAGAGAGAAAGTTGTAGTGAGAGAGTAGGGTTTGTAGAGATAGAAAGGAAAGTTGTGTGTGTGTAGGAGAGGGGGTATTTATATTGGGAAGTATGGATTAAAAAAATAATTATTATGGTAGGAGGGGGCGGCCAAGGGTAAAAAAGAGGGGCTAAACCCGTGTTTTTCATAAACTTCCCCGATTTACCTCTCTCGAGCTCCTATATTTCGCTATTAGTGTTCGACGACTTTTATTTATAACTTTATTGTTTTTATATACGTTTTCCACGAATTTTGATTATTAATACGTTATATCTCGTGTAACGAGTTAAAAGTTACGTTTTCTCTCGTTTTAGGATTTTACTGTGCCGATTCAAGTAGTGCCTAACATTACGAGCGATAACTTATACCATAACTCATTAGATACTAAAATAAATCATAAAAGCTAATAAACGATATCAAGACAAGTCACGACTAACTGGAATAGCTCCTAAAGGCAAACTACTCGGTCTAGCTAACGTAATGCGGTTACCTAAAAGACTCCCTAATTTGCCAGTTGTCAAAGAATGTGTCTCCACCTTTTCATTTAACATAAAGCCTTTTAAAGAATCCTTATGATCGAAAAATTGAGGGATAATGGAGCTGGCTTTATGAGATGAAAAGTATCACTTAACATTTCTTTCCTACTTTCAAATCTTTCGGTCTTTCTGTTCAACAGATTTTTCATACCTTGGAATACATAATTACATTAAACACATTAGGCAACGAAGAAAATTTAGAAAACAAATTCCCTTTCATCAAGAATTAGGTAAATGTAGGTGACTATTCGTGTCAATGCCTACGCACTTTAAGGTTCCACAAACAATAAAAACAGTCTAAGCTTATAAAGAAACCAATTTAAGGCTATATAGGTTATTTCCACATACATAAAAAAATGGCTTCTACATGTGAATTTCAAATAATAAATATGAACTTATTACCTTATTTTCCCTCTAAATAGAGCATCAAGAGTAGCCTTATCTTATGTTGATTTAAACTTATTTGTAGTTGTCGAGGTTTTTTAACTTTGAAGGTAAATGATATTAGCAATCTCGTGATCGACCACCTTAAAGAGATGAGAAACAGATATACAAAACTCAACCTTACAAACCCTTATGGACAATCCCTCCCTTATTTATTTTTTTTTTTTATTTTTTTTACGGTAAATGGATTATACCGGGTGAATATATTACTGAAAATCAATGTTGCAAAAATCGGTCAACTCGGCCGATTAATCGTCGATTAATCGTTAATCGGCCGAGTACCTTGTCGATTTTTGAAAATCGGTCGAAAAATCGGCCTAGGAAAAAAATCGACACTAAGCAGCCAAAAAATCGGCCGAATCGGCCGATTAATCGGCTGAATCGGTCAGAATTCGGCCGAATCGGTCAAAAATCTGCCGAATCGGTCAAAAATCGGCCGAATCGGTCATTTTAAAAAAAATAATTTAGGCATTCTACTTAGTTTGGGGATCGTATATTTCACTTATAACGCATAATGGGCATCATAATCAGAATTGGAGCCTTTTATTGAGGTTTGGAAACATAACAGGCTTGGAATCAGTTAAGATTTTTAGTTTGATCTCCAGAAATACCAAAAAATTGCAGGAAATTCCAATCCGATTAATCACCGATTAATCCCGACTTGACCGATTACTCGCTACAGGATGGTCGACCGCCCGACTACCGACTCACGATTTTTGCAACAAAAATATAATGTTGAGTACAAAGAAGAGTGGTAATGAGCCACTGTAAGAAAACCTAACAATGTGCTTTGAACATGCTCAAAGCATGACAACCACTAAAAAAACTAGAAAGCCACACGAAAGTAAAACATAAAAATACACGAAGGCTTCTAACTCACTGCCAGAGATTAATTTGCATTCAGCTCACCAGGCGAGATTCTCCAAGTATTTCTAAGAACGTCAACTTGGTCATTCTTCTTAAACTTGATTGAAGCAAGTTTAAGACTCAACATGTCTAATATATTATTCATGTTACACCCAAAACCCGTTTTCAAATGGGTATGACCCTAGATGGAACTGACCGGGTCTAAATGTGTTTGACTAAGAATATTTGGTAAATTGCAGACGTTCGAAAAATAGTTCATGCATGCTATAACTCTAATACGGCGTATTGGAGGTTATCAATACGACGTACTGAGATAGATCTGGATAGAACATATCCAAGATAATGAATATGGAGTATTGATGGGTTAGCTAGATACGGCGTATCCATGGGAATGGATACGGCGTATTGGACGAAAACGAGCAGAAAGACTAAAATGCCCTTTTAGCTGAGTCACCACTTGTCTCATATATCTCAAGATTCTAGATATTTCCACACATAGCTTGTGTGTTATGGGTTGAGCGAAGAGAGAGAGAGAGAGAGAGAGAGAGAGAGAGAGAGAGAGAGAGAGAGAGAGAGAGAGAGAGAGAGAGAGAGAGAGAGAGAGAAGTGTTATGGTGGTGGTTTAAGGTTGCAATTAAATAGGTTGATCCTTACTAATGATTGTTACAGGTAAGTAACCTCAATTAGTGTTAATTTATGAATTTAGAAATTAGGGTTCATTCCTAATTTGGAGAAAATGGGCAAAAGATGGTTATAAGCAAATTAAAGAGATTATAAAAATTATAAGATCAGTCATAAGGTTTTTAAGTTAATACTGATAGGGGGTTGATTATCATATGATCAATATATGTTATATGATAACTAGAGGTGTTAAGAGGTGAGCTATGGTTGTATTAACCATTACTATAGTAGTTTATTTTATGTTCATGTTTATGATTATTATGGTCTAGGAAGTAAGGAAGGTGATGATGATGTCTTGGTAAACTTAGCATGGAGGCTAAGGTAAGTAACTATGATTAATATGTGTTTAATTTAAATATTCTCATATTATGTGCCTATGAATGAGGTTGCATGATAAAACTCTTGGATTAGTAAGTATGGTTTTATAGGAGGATTGCCTAGTGAGATTACATAAGTGTTAGTTCATGATTATGGAATGACTAAGGTATTTTTTGTGTTTGTTATGTGTTTAAGGTTATGTGTTATAGTTTATGGTAATTGTTATGGCGATTGGATGTGAAATTGATGAAAGCGAGCACACAGGCAGACACTAAACATGATATTGGGTCTATTTGCCGTCAAATACAACAAACTACCTATCATGCCTCTATACTTAGTGCTATCTACGGATTAAACCTCTTCATCTTTGGTGAGCTTAGTTTTCGTAGCCATGGGTGTTTTCATAGGCTTAGAGTCTTCTAATCCAAATTTCTTAAGCATTTCCTTAACGTACTTAGATTGATTGAAGAAAATTACATCTTCTAATTGTTTTGTTTGTAGTGCCATCATGCATGGTTGAATCTTTGAACAAGTTGAGCCAAATATGTCTCGACAAGTTGAGAATTCTTCACACATGTCTCGACAAGTTGAGCCAAATATGATGTCGTCGACATATATTTGAAAAATTATGATGTTTGAATCTTTCTTTTTAGTGAAAAGAGTGTTATCTACCATTCCCATTGTATAATCATGTTTAATAAGAAAAGCTTTTAACCTATCATACTATACTTTAGGAGCTTGCTTAAGACCATACAAGGATTTCTTGAGTTTATAACCATGATCGGGTTTCTTGAAATCAATGAATCATGGGGGTTGTACTACATACACCTCCTCATTGATCAAACCATTAAGGAATGCACTTTTCACATCAATTTAGAATAACTTAAAATCCAATGCACAAGCGTAAGCAAGTAATATCCCAATGGACTCTAAAATCATGCATGATGGCACTACAAATAAAAAAAATTAGAAGACGAAATTTTTTTCAATCAATCTAAGTACGATAAGGAAATGCTTAATAAATTTGGATTAGAACTAAGCCTATGAAAACACCCATGGCTACGAACATTAAGCTCACCAAACATGAAGAGGGTTAATCCGTAGATATCACTAAGTATAGAGGCATGATAGGTAATTTGTTGTATATGACGGAATGTAGACCCGATATCATGTTTAGTGTATGCCTGTGTGCTCGCTTTCAAGAAGATCCCAAAACTTCTCACCTTATGAGTGATCGTACCTTTGCCAATGATAATACCTTTGAGTTTACTACCAAAAGTGACATTACCTCCATGGCATGATTGACATGATGAGAATAGATTTCGATTAGCCGTCATGTGATTAGTGCAACCGCTATCTTTGATCCATTCATCGGGCTCCAATTCGATTCCCAAGAATATCTAATAAAGTCACAAAGCAACTCAAACATATGGTCCCCAATATCTCATGGGTCCAAAGTTGTTAGCATTAAACATCCCATACATTTGTTGCATTTGTCTTGTACGTTGAAAAGGTGAGTAGAATCCTAGAGGTACAAGATCATTATTCCATGCTCTGGGATACATGTTTGGGTGAATTTGTTTTCTAGATTGTGTTGATCTAGCTTGTTTTTAGAGACATTTATTTTCCTAGTAGGTGGAGTTTTTGACCTAATTATTGGTTTATTAAATCCTACTCCGGGTTTCGGTGATGGTTTATAGAAACATTTAAATTCTCTTATACTAGCAATGGATACTTTAGAATTCATAACAATTAAATGTTTTGGTGCAGGACCTAAGATGGATTTTGACAAAGAGAAAGATTCATCCTCTGCTGGCGGTCCTTTAAATGTCAGACGATCCTTTATTTTTTAGGGAACGCCTGATTGTTTTGGGGACCCGTCGGCAGTGGACTCAATTCACAGGGGTTTCACAAATTTTATTTGTTTTGTCCGGCTTGTTGATGCTTTGAAGAAGTTATAGCCTAGACCCGTTTTATCATCGGAGAGTTTTTGAGCGTTTATCATTTCATTAAGAGCGTGAATACTCTTTTCAAATCTAGTTAGTTTTGAGGCTTTCTCTTTGAGTTCCTCATTTTCGATTTTAAGTTTTTGACAGAATTTACACTCGATATCAATTTCCTTTCCTTTTTCGAGTGTATATACTTTATATTTCAATTAAGATATTTCTTTCTTTTGTTTAGATTTAATAGATTTTAGAGATTTGTTTTGAAAATTATCTTTTGACTCATTTTGCAAAGACGATCATACTCATTATCTAATTCAAGTGAATCTAAAGAAGATGTGTCGTCATTATACTGATCGGTTTCGAGACGTACCTCTTTTGAAGTCCCCACCATTAGACATGTTTCATCTTTGGTCTTTTTGTTTTTCTCTTCATCGTTATCACTCTAAGAACCTCTAATGTATACCTTTTGATTCTTTTCTCTTGGTTGTTCAGGACATTCTCCTACTAGATGTCTTGGATCACCACATCTAAAACATCTTATTTCGCTTTTACCATACTTATCATCATGATTCTTTTGAGATGACTTATTTTCTTCCCGCGGCTGTCTTACGTATCTACCTCTTCGTTTGAAGAATTTCTTGAAGTGTCTAACAGCCATGGCATATTCTTCGTCTTCACTTTCCGAACTTGAGTTTTCATTATCACTAGATTCCTTTTTAGCCTTTAAAGCGAGAGATCTCCTTTCCACTTTGCTTTTGACTATTTCAGAATCATTCTTGATGATTTGCTCAAAAACTTTTAGGTTTCCGATGAGCTCATCAAGCGATAGTGAAGCTAGATCATTGGATTCTTCATTTGCCATGACCTTTGCTCTCCATTTTGGATGTAAAGCCCTGAATTTTGTTTTAACACAACTCTTGACAGAAACACCCTCAACAAGGGCTTTTAGACAAGTGATGATAGTATTAAATCTTGCAAAAGCAATATCTATATATTCGTCTTCAGGAATGACGAATTGTTCATATTGCTGAACAAGAAGATCAATATTGTTATCTTTGACTTGATTATACCTTGATGAGTGACTATCAAAGTTTTCCAAATTTCCATAGCCGTGTTACACATAAAAATTCTTTGAAATTCTTTTTTAGGTAAAGCATTATAAATGACAATTTTCGCTTCATCATTTTTTGCTAATTTCTTTTTAAGATTGTCAGTTTGTTTTGCATAGGGAACCACTTCATCTCTTTTGGTTTCCAGATTTTGTTCAATAGGTTTAAAGTCATCCTTGGTAATAACATGCCAAAGAGAAAGATCTTTTGATTTCACATAAGTTTCGAATTTTGTTTTCCAATAAATGAAGCAATCAGCTTCGAAAAGTGGTGGTCTTAGCATAAATTTCCCTTCTTTATATTTTTCGAATTCATAGATCAATTCAAGTTTTAAAATACATTATATTTTAAAAAAATATTGTTTAACGTGGCTCTAATATCAATTGTAGAAATTAGAAGGGGGGTTGAATAGTTTCTATGTTTGTAAATTACGTTTCAAAATCTTTTACAAGTTTCTTTTTAAAGACTTTTAGATTTGAACTTTATACGATATCAACACAACAATATATGAACACAATGAATATAAACAATAATAACAAAGTAAGAATTGTACAGGAGTAAAGAGAAGAAATTATCAAACCAAGACATGAAGATTTATAGTGGTTTGGCTACGAAGCTCTATCTTTGCCCTACTCCACTCCCCGAGTATCACACTTGAGAGTTCACGACCACTATGTCAAAAAACTTCCTTTAGGCAGAGAAAACCGGAAACCAACGCTTATACCAATTTACAACACTAAGCGAAATGTCAAGTCAAAAATTTAGCTAGAACCAATCTACACGACACTACACACAATACTACACAGACGTACACACTATCCAATCTACAATCACCCACGAACGTACACACCGTCCAAATCTACCTATCACACAACAACTCATGACTTACACAAGTCGGATCTACCAATATACAAGAATGGAGATATAAAGAATATTGATCGAGGAGAGAAACGTAACAATGGTTACGATGTGAATGACTAGACACCAACACTTCGTTTCTTGATGAATACGAGTGTTCTTCTCTTGCACTTTGAGAAGGGATGATGATGCAGATTTTCTTACCAGATTTTAATATTTATAGTGTCTTGTTTACCTATGGTCCACCTTATGCACTCACAGGCAGTGTACCCGGTCATGTGTAGTGTAGTAATCGGTAAAACCAAGGTCGTCCCAAGAGCTATGTGACGGGATTCTAATTAAGTCTAGATGTCACTGGTTTTAATTGGTTTATAGTAGAAATAATTAATTAACTAATAAACAAGAAATACATGGGTAAAATAAAGAGTGGTTGTGATCAATAGAGGGAAAGTGTGCTAACCTAATTACTGATCCTATCTTGTAATGTTCATGTTTTATTACTTCAATTGATTCAAGTGGGGGTTTAAGTCGCTAGGACAACATTTGATCAATTCGTCCTAACCTATCAACAAAGGCTCCTACCCGAGGTCAAGATTCTACCCTTGATAGTCGAGTGGTT
Source organism: Chrysanthemum seticuspe (assembly GCA_019973895.1). Classification (NCBI taxonomy): domain Eukaryota; kingdom Viridiplantae; phylum Streptophyta; class Magnoliopsida; order Asterales; family Asteraceae; genus Chrysanthemum; species Chrysanthemum seticuspe. Next base: position 241,821,449 of record BPTQ01000002.1, on the reverse strand, counting down.
TTTAGTCGCCTAAGCCAAGTCATTAAGTACCCTACATGCATGATTCGAAATAATGAGTGCCCGGGCGCTAGCATCTTAGACACTCATCCCTAACTTCTTAAGTTCATCCGGACGACCGGTGATCATTTGGTCAGTTCGCACAAGCGAGGAAGGGTCGTCAGTTGGTCAATTCTTACCCTTCCCAACTCTACCTAACTACTTAGGGTCGGTTGGTCAATTCTCCTAAGCAACTAGATACGACCGCATTTTAAAACTACCGAAGCTAGGGTAACTACCAACAAACTATGCATGCATACACTAGAAACAACTATACGGAATAATGAAAATATAAATAAAATATTCAAGGAATCATAACAAGGCTAGCACCAAAGGTGCTTAGCCGATCATATTAAAAGAAACAAAGGATTCAATGTTTAACATAACGAAAGACATGAATCGAAAGTAAAAGATAAAATAATCGCTAATGCTTATCGATATGGAGTGATTCCACCCTTGGAGATGGCTCCGTATGCTCCGAATGATCTGCCTTTGGACCCCTCTTCACGTTCTTTGCCTTTGAGTTGTGAGTGAATGATGTGAAATACAGAAATAAGGGCTGGTATTTATAGGCACGATCCTAGTTACGGCGTAACTTGAGTTGAGAGTTACGCCGTAACTTCAATAATTCCTCAAATAATGCTCTCGTTAAGTAGGTTACGGCGTAACACTTGGGAAAGGTCACGCCGTATCTTCAATACATGTTACTTTTGCTAGGACTACGGCATAATCCTTGTGAGGATTTACGGCGTAGTTGATGGAGGCGCAAAACATTTCTTGACCTAGATGATTACGGCGTAACCTTAGTTGGGAGTTACGCCGTAATTGTTGTTAAGTTGGTCTTCTGATTCAAAACACTAGCTACGGCGTAATGTGAGAGAAAGAGTTACGCCGTAGCTTCTTCACAGTTGGCATACTATCATAAATCGTTAGGAAAATCTCCAAATCCGCGTCTCATAAGCTCCACTGCTCGTAATTTACCTGAAAGTGAAATATAAAGGAATACAAGCGTAAATCCATATAAATGATATAAAATACGAGCATTATCGGGGGAAATTGACACTTAAAATTCAGGAGTATTTGATATTGTCAGATGAATATGATCACTTGTAAACAATTATCGACACGTTAATGTGATCAAAGAAGGGAGGTTAGAAAGATTTAAGAAGACAAAAAAATTTAGTGCTCAAGAGGTGAATTTTTCTGTGGAATAATTTAGTATTTATAGACATCAAGAGGAGCGGGGGACGGTCCCATAAAGGCTGGACGATCTAATATATATAAGGGACCGTCGCCCTATAAAGGACCATCTCATAGACTCCGCTCCTGTTTTTTTCTTTTAGTGGGGAAATGTTTATCTGGTTAAAATTTATCTGATTGGGGCGGGAAAAATCAAATTCAAATATTTTCTTATGAATAAAACATTTCTTTAATTTTAAAAATAATTTGTAAAGTTTTATTTATAAAAACTTTTGTCACATTTATAAAAATGTGAGGTTTAAGGACAAAAATAAATTCTTTAATCACTTAACAATGTTGGTAAATTGTTTGTACATACCTGAAGTGATGTTGCAGTCGAAACGAGTTTTCTTGATTAAAAACTTATCAAGCGTATTTTTACGTAACGTGTTTTTATATTTTGTGATTATCAAAACGTATAGAGATCGAATAATGCAAATAACGTTTTTGACATTATTTGTATTAACAGTGTCCTCTCCAAAAGTTTCGTCTCCAGTTTTCCTTTTTCTTGAAGTGAATTACATGATAATTTCCATGACCAATTTAATAGGTATGGTTCTTTAAGGCCCATCTCAGAATATTATATTCACGTGGTGATGTGGTGTAAGTTTTCAAACAGATTATGTATTGCTGTAATGGTCTGAATTTTAGCTTGAATCAAATTGCTTGGAATTTATTACTTGTTTAAACTGTTGGATGAAGGTCTTTTAGTCCCATAGGCTGGCTCCGGCAAGAAAAAGGTAATCCTTCTATGCATCTTAACTTCATTAGGCTTGGTCCTTGTTGGCCTGACTTTAGCAGTACCGTATGATTGTAATTAGAAGAAAAGACCAAGTAATTTAATCAATCTTGTTTTTACTACTCCAAAACTATTATTGCAATCATAAACTAACAAACATAATTCACAACATGTGTGCAGACACGGACTAAAAAGCCATTGACTCAAAAAAAGCAATTAAAATCATATAAGCTAAGAGAAGTAAATCTTTATTCATAACCCGTGTCTACACACGGGACTAGTTATGTAATAAGAACATATGTTTGAATTCCAGCTGGTACATAGTAGTATTACTCTTGCCTTTGAATTTATTCGTTGAAAATCTTATACAATGTTAAAGTTTATATCGCTTGTAAAAGCATATGCGTATAAATGGAAGACTGATTACTTATGAATTATAATAACCAATATAATGGACCTTGACATGCACAAATATCAAATTTATCGAGGTTCTAATGTGGTCATTGTGACATCATTGACGGAGATTGAGTTATCTCTAGGCACACTGTCTTTAGCAAAAAATGCAGGTTGTTTGGGTCGAGGCAATGCGCCATCTTCATCTAACATCAAAATCACAGATGACATAGTTGGTCTATCTTTCGCATGATGTTGCACACATAGAAGACCAATATGTATTGACCGAAGTACTTCAGAATCGACTCTTGAGTCACGCATATGTGCACTAAGCAACTCTAGAGCTGTACCTTCTTCATAGAGTCTCCATGCCTAACAAAACAATATATGGAACCACAAAAGCTTAAAAGTCATATTATATACTAAAGTTTTTCTTCGACGTTAGTTCTAGTCTTCTAGAACTTACATGTGCAAGAAGGTTATCACTGTCTTTTTCATGCGAGAATCCTCTGTTTTTTCTCCCACTCACTATTTCAAGCACAATAACTCCAAAACTAAAGACGTCCGATTTTTCCGAAAAAGTCCCTTCTATAGCATACTCTGGTGATATATAACCCCTAAACAAAAAGTATGAAAAGTTAAAGGTATTACGTAGTATTTTTTAATATGATTTCATATACGAAAAAATACTTAGGTTATAGATACGTACAATGTTCCAACTACCCTGTTCGTGTTTGCTTCGTTTTCATGTTCTTTAAACATTCTAGCGAGGCCAAAGTCCGATATTTTTGGATTCAATTCAGCATCCAATAAAATGTTTCCAGCTTTGAGATCTCGATGAACAATTTTAAACCGCGAATCTTGATGAAGATAGAGAAGCCCTCTAGCAATTCCTTGGATGATGTGAAAACGCTTTGACCAGTCTAGTATTGAACTTCTGTTTATATCTGCACAGTATAACATTTTAATACAAGAAACATTTAGAAAAAAATAAATAAAGCAATCAATGCATTTATAAGTTAGCAATTAACAAAAGGAAAATAATGTATCTTCCTACTATATTCTCCTAATTAAAACTCCTACGAACAAAATTTTGCTATTTGAAAAAATTGGAATCCACTAATTCTTTATCATCATCTCGATCAACTCTTGATTTTGCCACATGTGGTGATCTTGTTTTTAGGAGGATAAGTAAAAGTCACATACTAAAGGAAAACATGGAATGAAAGGCAAAGAAACATGTGATGTGTATATAGTCGTACCAAATATGAATAAATCCAGGCTTTTGTTTGGCATATATTCGTAGATTAGCATGCTTTCGTCTCCTTGAACGCAATATCCCAAAAGCTTTACTAGATTTCGATGCTGAAGTTTGGCTATGAATGTAAGTTCATTTTTGAACTCTTTAAGCCCTTGTCTTGAAGTTTTCGGCAACCTTTTCACTGCTATTTCTCGTCCGTCATCCAGCACACGCTACAGGATTTTAATTCAGTCAGCAAAATCCCACACAGATAAAAAAAAAAAAAAGAAAAAAAAATAGTGTATGTTTCTAGTTCTATTAGTGAATATTTGTCTTATGAACATTGATAAGCTAGGTCAATGTTACTCATAAATTACTTAATCGTAAAATCATCATTAGTAATATATTACTGCCCTGGTTTGGTTAAATTTCTTACTTGAAAAATAATAATAATAATAATAAGGGTTAATAACCTTTTAAAGCACTATACTTGTCAAGAATGGCAGTTCTGCGTAGCGAACTAAAAAAATAACTCTTTTAGACATTAAAACTGACATTTTTGTCTTTCTTTAAGTATTATGACCATATTATGATCATTTTACCCTTTCTAAATTTTTTTTGAAATACTTTTTTTTCGAAATTTTTTTTCCAAATTTTTAAAATTTTTTTTTTTCGAAATACTTTTTTTTTGAAATTTATGAATTTTTTTTTCGAATTTCTTTTTTTTGAAGTATTTTTCGAAGGGTAAAATGGTCATAATACTTAAAGAAAGACAAAAATGTCAACTTTAATGTCTAAAAGAGTTATTTTTTTAGTTCGCTACGCAGAACTGTCATTCTTGACAAGTATAGTGCTTTAAAAGGTTATTAGCCTTAATAATAAATAAAATAAAATAAAATTGATGGCCATTTTACATATTTAACATATAGTTAATTTTGTGTTAAATTTAGAGACTAATGGAACGTTGATTGTAATCTTAACGGGAAAAGAACTACACTTGGTTGCCTTTCTAAAAAAAAACTACACTTGGTTAATGTTAAACTTGTTTTTACATTACCTTGTAAACGGGACCAAACCCACCTTCTCCAACCTTATTTTCATCAGAGAAATCATTAGTAGACTTCGATATGCTAGTCAGGCTAAAATATGATAACTCGGTATCGTCATGGTGGATCTCCATGCTATACTCTTTGTCAATAGTTCGCACTGGTTCATCTGCAAGGTTATGAACCAAACCATGTTAAGTAAACGAACAATTAGCATTTCAAATTATTATTCGCCCATAGTTTGATGATACATCACCAAATAAATCACAAAAATTATTAACATAAAACATTAGTTACAAGAGTTAGATGGAAGACGCCTTAGTAGAAACCATTGAAATTATTATAGTACGTCGATTTTCGAATGCTTCATTGGTTTCAACATTGGCAGGTTGTTGTTATTTCTTTAGAAACGAATTGTTTATGTTAGAAACCAGGTAATAGTCCCTGTTTAAATGCGGAGTAGTGTGCATGGAACTTTTCTTATAGAAATGAAGTAACGGTACCTTGTTTTTTCACTAGTGATCTTTTCTAGCTTCTTGCTCCAACCATACAAGATAGCTAAAAACAAGATCCCTATAACAAGACTTGATAAAATCGCCACTAAAGCTAAGATTGTTCGCCTCCTTTTGTTGGAGCTAGATTCAGATGGTACAACTGTCACAAAATCTAGTAGTAAAAAAGTTACTCCGTAAAAGTTATTAATTAATGACATTTCTGTCACGTAAGCGCGCTGTCCACTAGCTTGTGTTGCTAAAGTAATTGTGATAGAAAAATGAGTTGAAAATAGGCTTACCTTTTAAGTCGGATCTGGCCATTCTCACGTACAGATCTTGGCTTTCATCAAGTGTTCGAACATCCATTAAATCTCCCGACCACATTAAACATCCGCTTCCGCCCCTCGTGATCTCAATATTTGCATATGCTGCACATGAACAATTCCTCTTGCAAGCTGTTGCACATTCACCAAGTGTCATGCTCCTGTTGTACCATGAACGTCGAGTGTCTGGAAGTTTTATATTCTTAACCACTTGAAAACCATCCCCATTTGGGCAGTCTAAAGGCGTTCTACGACGACACCCACTTGACCATTCGGATGCATTCCATTTGGCAGGGTTTCGTGGTTCGAAACCTTCCAAACAACTGCAAATCGGCAAGTTGTTCACGTTGCACTTTCCATATGGACCACATAGCCCATATTGGCTACAGATGCTAGTATCTGGGTGCCAGTATGGGACCCACTTCTGGAGTTTATCATTCCACATCAATCTTATGAAGATACCTTCTGTACTTACGGTGACACGTGACATGACTGAACTGTTAACAAGTGCGTACATGTAGTACGCCTCTTTATCATTAAAAACAAACTCGTGGGTTAATATTGAGTTAGAGTGGTTAGGCATGCCATTGAACGTAACACCGTTCCATGGTCCTATCCTTGATAACGGAACTGAACCATTGTCTTCAAACATCTGTGGATACCCCTCGGTATCCATGAACCCTACGTACTGACCTGGTGAAGGATCGTCGACGCTTTTCCACGAGCTAAACCGCCTATCTAATCCGGAGACCACGTCCTTCCCGAATTTCATTCTGGGGAGAAACGTGTCTGTAGGATAATCAAAACTTTGCCAAACAAAAAATTTATCATCATTTCCCCTCACAACCAGATTTCCAGTGCTCAAAAGCTGTGCTACTGGAAGTATGGTTGTGGGAGATACTAGACTATTGTTAGATGACCAGAAGACACTGTGGTTGGTACCAGCGATAACCAATAAGGATCCGTTGGTGTCAACTTTGAACACCCCAGACGAATCAGTTATTGGTGTCTCTCTGTTAGCAACCCACACTACTGTTTGTGGGGATACGTTTTTGTACCATATCCCCAAGAATCGATTTCTAGACCTCCCAGGACTAAAAAACCCGAGCTCATACATTCCGTTGGTCGAAACAAGGGTTTCGCCGTCTCGGATGGCTTGATCAACTGTAATCGTGTCTTGTGCTGCACAAGTTGCTAGAAAAGAAAACACAAAAAGTACGAAACTGCCTAGGACCTCCATCGATGTTTTCTTGTGTGCATAAATTGTAGTGTTTAATTTGGAATTTATACTCGTGTTCAAAGTCGGTTGTGTGGTAGGTGGTATTAGAAGACAATAAATTGACCCGCGGGTTGACCCCTATCCACACGTCAGAATGTTATACGGGATAATGCGGGTTGACCCCTATCCACACGTCTGTTACAAGGGATAATATAGGCAGCGGGTTTATTGAAACTAACTTATAAGCTATTACTAGGGATGTCAACGGGTCGGGTTCGAGGTGGGTTTTAGTGAACCCGTACCCGTACCCGTTTATAATATCCACATCCGAACCCGCCCAAATACCCGATGGGTACCCGATTATTATTATCCATCGGGTTATCGGTTTTTCTCGCGAGTATCGGTTATCCCCAATTAAAATATCGTTGTACAAATTTGCGAGTAACAAGTTAAAAAACTCAACCTAAAAACAAACCAAAACACTCTAACATATTCAAAGTTTTTAAAAGTTAAAGAAAACGACTTCAACATTTGTAAAGTTTGAAGATTAAAGAGTTAATGTATTATGTGTGTGAGAATTAAAGCGTCAAGCGTGAGTGTTAATTTAATTGTCTGTAATTACCAAGATAGGCTATAAAGGAGTAGGGTAGAGAAAACTTTATACAAGGTTAAGAGCTCAAAACTTATTTGAACCTTATATAAATTAGGAAAAAAAAACGGGTACAAATTCGGGTACGGGTAAACGGGCGGGTATTACTAGAACCCGTACCCGAAAAGAAAAGACTATTTCTACCCAAACCCGTATCCAAACCCGCGAACCCGCCCCCGAACCCGACCCAACCGGTTCGGATTTCGATTTTCCCCATCGGTTTCGGGTGCTTTTGCCATCCCTAGCTATTACACTGTATATTAATTTTCGATGACATTCATTTTGGTCATGTTTGATCAAATAATTATCAAATGACAACAATGAATCTATCACTAATGTATTAAAACTATATGAACAAAAAACTAGTCGCAAAATTTTAGTTTCATCCGATAATATATAAGCACATTTTAAACAATGGTATAATTGGTACTTCTTACAAAACTTTTCATTCATATTACTTTTATAAGTTGGAGGTTAGTTCCTTACTTACGCATTACAATTTCCGGGCATAAACATGGCTAAAATTGGTATAAATGAAAACAAATATATATTTGAACGGCCTATAAGTTGGTTTTAATAGACAGGCGGCCTATATTAAAAACTTAATATTTGGGTGGCCTTCAAATACATTCCCCCAAATAATAATTATACAAAAACGGATTACAAATTCTTAATACTTGTGATGGTTGTAACAACTCGTGCATTAGACACACATAGCACATAAATGTCCATATAGCGAAATAAATTCTTAATACTTATGATGGTTATAAAAACTCATACATTAGACACGCATAGCACATAAATGTGCATATAGTGAAATAGCACTAGAATCAAAGGTTCTTACTGAGGACTCTTGTGGTGGTCTGTGCAGTTGAAGAGTTTTGTGCCATGAATCTGAATGGTACCATTAAACTCATTGGTGCATCACACACATTTATTGGTCCTAATATTGGAATATTAAAACCATTAACACGTTAATATTTAATCACATAAGCACGAGTACGCAACGGAATACAAATAGATCAAGTATAATATATACTCCGTAGTAATTAACATAGATCAAGAAACGTGTAACTTTTAGCAATAGTAAGCAAACGAACTAATTTCTTGAATATACGCGTATGTATAAATTTATAACACGCAACTACGTAAGAATCAAAGTAGATTCTCTCCACGTAAACACACACTATACATTCTTAAGCAAATGGTTAATGTATGCTATTACTAGTAAGTGAAAAGCAACTTGATTCTTTAAACGAACAAACACTAGAAACCCTTTTGATCGACCTAAGAAGCCAAACCGAAACCCTTTTTGGGTTTGCTAGTCGATTGAACAAGGGACAAAAACCAAACTGTAAACCCTAGGTGGGTTTAGTAGATCGATCAAGGAACAAAACCAAGAAGCGAAACCCTTAAAGGGTTTGTGATCGATCGAGCAAAAGCAAAACCAAAACCAAAACCCCGAAACCCTTTTGATGTTTTTTGTGCGGTCGTGAGATACAAAGACATGAGAGCAAGAGTTTTAGGTTATTAAGTTTAATAATGATGTGTATTAATTTCAAGTCTAGAGGTTTTGTATATATAGTGTTCAGATTACTTGGCTTACAAGCCAAGCAATCCCAATCCCATGCAAACACCCCTAAATGATCGTCCCATGAAAAAGGAAGGATCCGAAAATCACTTTTCTCTCGTTTACTCTTTGGTCCCTTAACTATCGTCTAACATATAAGCTTTTCACTTGTAACCATTTTCCGTATAAACGCGTGTGTCCCCATGGGCTCACCTGTTTTCTAGACACACAGTTTTGAATATGTTCATATCCCACCAGCTCCCACTTGGACATGTTTCAAAAACCGTAATAATATTGTTGAGCGTCTAGCAACAAGCCAATGCTGCTAGAAACACCTGAGTGTGGTTTCGTAAATGCACAGTCAAGTGATTCATCATTTAATATCCCTTTGATTCAGATACTATGTTAAATATGGATATGGATCAAGGTCATTCAATAATTTAACAATTTTGTTTCTCGTTTCATCGATTGATCATGATTACCAAACTCATCGGGACATATCCAGATCTCATTTTTGTACGGCTGTACAAACATCTGATCAACTCCGCGAGAGGCCCAATAGTATCATACTTCAAAATTAATTGAAGGAACAAATTATATCTTGACAATAAGAGTAATCCGCATGTTTTTTCAACAATTCTGAAAATAGCCCTTATAACTACTAGTTACTGATAACGGTAGAATACAATCAAGAAATGCGATCCACACACACCATTCCAGCTTGCGCCTCAGGTCTAAGGATAAATAAACGGCTCATTTACAAGATTCACTTAATAACGACGATCCATAACGTGATGATCTTGTTAATTGGGGAAGTCAGGCATGCAACTATTGAATACCATATGAGTTTGGTGGGACTCCTTCTTAATATTTAAAGAATATTACCAAAATCTTATATTTGTTTTAATTCAACTATATATCCATATAGTTGATCGACAATGGACAGTTTAGAATAATATAAATCGTTCATGGATTTAAACATACAAATATAGAACACACTTAATATTGAATGAACTCAAACATACCACGTACTCTGATTCTTTACATAAATAATAATTGTTTATCGTCCTTTATCCAAATACTAAATAGATCAATGCATGATAATTCTAGTTGATGAATTATGCTTCAAGACATGACAATCATACTTGTTGACAAGGCATAAATTCAAACAGTTTTGATCTATCGGAATTTTGAGAATACTTATTTCAAGAATTCCACTAGTGAAGTTCTTGTATGTGTACATACAAATATCTCAATATTGACACACAATATTCCATAAGGTGTGTGACAACATCAAACACCTATTTATGACAATCATCATTTAAACTTCTAAAGTTTAAAGTATTCTTATTCTTTAATGTATAATGCAACTATACTCTTAGTTGAGTACAATTAGTCCATATGATCATCATCAAGGATGAAATTCCACAATGACTAGTATTGAGTGTCATTTCAATTAAACTAGCATAATTGTATTCAAACAACAGTATGCTCTTTTAACAATCATTAAACTCTAAACATTTCTTTGGTAATGTTTGGTGCCTTCCTAAACTCCAAGTTTGTTGGCTATAACAACTGCGCAATAATTTCCGCATTGTGCATTCATAGAATATTCATTACTTGGAATAGCTCTAAGCTCAGTAATGAACTTCCAAATTAAAACATATTCTGTAACACCCCCAAAACTAGTCATCAGAAGCAACATGGGGTGCTACTCAATTGGTATTCACAACAAAAGGTAATAAAGAACAGAATACATACTCCGTTTAGATTTCATTAATAAATAAAAGAGTTTTACATTAATGTTAGGTGTGGAAAATATAACCCATAAATTTAAGTGGTACCAATAAACAAGTTATAGTTTGTGTAAAAACACTTCAGTTGGAAAATCTATAACCAATGCCTTGCCACATCCTTGCCTTCATACTAATTACCTGAGAAAAACATGTTAAAAGTCAGTTAAATGCTGGTAAGTTCATAGGTTTACTATAAAGTAATAAAATCATAAGTTGTACTAAGTGTGTGGATAAGCATTACAACGAATATAATGTCATTCCAAAATAGTCTATTGCGATAGCACTAAGTTCATGCAAAGCTATAACAATGAGCATGCATCTAGAAGCATGTAAATAAATAGTTTGGCCCGACAAGTGTCTATCCCAAACACTTGAATTTCGACATGTTATACGCTGGCGTTTGCCTATCCGGTCAAACCGAACGTGGATGTCACTCCCAATAGATCTATATATAAAATTCGCGCTTCCCAGCAGGAATTGACGGTTTATGAAGTAGGGCACTTAAGGGATACAAAAAGGCTTAGGTTAATCAACGCAATAGTTTTCATAAAAGTTTTAGTTTCAGTCCGAAAACAGTTTTGCATGTTTCTCACCCCCAAAGTTTATAAAAACAGATTATCAAGTAAAATTGGGGCTATAGACTCACCTTAGCAAGACGCAAGTCTGAAGTGCACAAAATATCAAGTAATAATTGGCTCCAACACGCAACCTAAATTAGTACTGTAAATCTCAGTTTCGATCCCAAGTTAAATAAAGTTTACCTAACTTTATTTAATTTACATGTTGTGTTGTTGTCGTTTGTGTGGTGTCGTTTTATTTGAAACTACTATTTTCAAAATATTTGTGTATATTTCGGCTTATAAAACATGATTTGAAAACAATATAAAAAACGAACGTAATTTGGTTAAAAGACGGATAACAATAGTGTACGGCAAATATAGTACGTAAAATAAGACATTTGTCGATGATAACCGATCCTAGCCTTTGAATTTTATCATCAATGGTTGAGAATGAGCATGGCATTTTTGTAAATAAGTGGACAAATTTTAATCCCGTTTTATGTATTTGGAGGGCAATTTTGGGATTTTGTATTTCATTAGTTTTGGTAACTACTCTCGATCAAATACAACTTGCAATAATATCGGAGGGAGTTATTATCCACCTTCTCTCTCTTAGATCAAATCATATCAGATTTTTTCACCATTCAAAACACACACAACATTGTTATCTCCTTCCAACTATATAATAATCAACACAAAATTAGGGTTTCAACTGAAAAACGGCGGAGAAAAACACAAATACAACAATATTTTTTATCAATGGAAGGTATGCTTATATTTTTTTTATATAAAAAGGATTTTAGCTGTAGAAGACTAGAAGTATGTGAATGTTTGTGAAAAAAATCATATAATCTTAAAGGTGCATTGATGTTTTGAGTAGTACTTTATAAAAAAGAGGGGTTTGGAAATGGGTACACGACTCGCGGCACATCTTAACGAGACTCTTCGCTATACACTAAGTGTCTCGACAAGTTCACCCATGAGTCAAAGACTCGAGTCAATGTGGCTAGACTTGTTTAATTATATGCTCAAGAACACTACGGGATTATAGCAAAACGTTAGGGTCTAACGAGACTCAACCAAAACCGAGTATGCTACTACATTCCACTTATTCCTAGATCGCGACTAAGAATCAATAAGCTGGAAAGTCGGCATCAAGTTTTCTACGCAACGATACTTAAGTTGAACTAAATAAGTACTTAAGGTAGGCACGAAAATAAGTCGAAACAAATAGCTAATAAGCAGATTTCAAATAAGCCAAAATTATTAATAAGCAAATTACAAATTATCATTTTGATTTCTCTTGTTTCTTTCCCTTGTATTCGACAGCCAACAACAACAACACAACATCAACCACTTTACCAAATCATAATTCCATTCGACATAATCAAATAAAATAAATTGGAAATATACAAAATTTAATAACAACTTAAATCATAATCCAAAAATAACAAAAGTATTATCCTTACAATAAATAAAAGTGGGTTGAGAAGATGAGGAACCGAACACCAAGGACTTCGATTGGAATGGATCGAGATGGAATTAAACTAATCGGAACTTGAATTAGCCTCCTTATACTTCGAATAGCGAAACCCCTATGATCATTTTGAAAACCCCTTTGAATATTGAAACCCTAATTTTTCGAATTGGAAGAAGATGAATGAAAACAGTGAATGTTTGACCCCTTTTATAGATGTAAAGTTGGGAAAACGATTATGACACTCCAAATCTTGAGTTTTGGTCTCTCCCATTTCTAGCTCACATCACCTTCTTCTTGGCCACGTATGGTGGTTTCTTGTGACCCCTAGGGGATAGGTTCGACCATTTGGGAGAGGTGACAAGATGGTTTTCATGGCTGAAAGTCAAAAATAGAAGATTTGATCTAATTTGGTGTATGATGGTGTTGGTGCTGCGTTCACATGAAAGAAGAGAGAGGAAAAGGAGACAATGATGGGTCGTGAAGATAGGTGGATCCGATCTTCCTTTATTTACTTTTATTTTTTTATTCCCGTACAGTATAATCTGTACCTCGTGCGATAATGTATCTCCGCGCAAACATATCTTCTCGGTATACGGAAATTATAAGAATAATATTTTCAGAAACATTTTGATGAGCGTAATAATATAATCGTTACTTTAGTTATCAAAAATAAATTTCATGTCGCTACTAATTCATCGTCGGTCTGCGTGTGGTGCCGGGTTTTCTAAAAACACGAGACAATTTCAAGTTTTTGTTCGTAAATCATCATCCAGTGTAAAAAAAAGTAATAACTTTACTTATCTCTAGACAAGATATCAAATCAGTGTGTTACTGTGTTCTGCAGTATGTGGGATAACTTCCCAATATAACAATTTAAATCCACGTAAGTTTAAACATAACAATCAGGCAATAATAAACTCATACTTATTATTCAAATAAATAGTGAAATTTTACCGTCGCCACCCCGCCTTAGAGTGAAAGCCGTCCTCGGCTTTCAGTTAGGATTAGTCGACGGAGTAGGAAATAGGTGTGGATAATTACGCTTGATTTCGTCTTCGCGTTCTCATGCGAAGTTGTGACCTCCTCGAGTGTTCCAGCGAACCTTAACAATTGGAATACGACTATGCTTTAGTTGTTTGACTTCACGGTTCATGATTTTGATTGGTTCCTTGATGAAACTTAGTCTTTCATCGACCTGGATTTCATCCAGAGTAATTACAACCTCCTCGTTGCAAAGACATTTCTTCAAGTTGCACAAATGAAATACATTGTGCACGGCACTGAGTTCGGCTGGTAGCTCAAGTTTGTATGCTACCGGTCTGATTTTGGCGATATTTTTAAATGGTCCTATGTAACGAGGATTCAATTTTCCCTGTTTTCCGAAATGGATTACACCTTTTCAAGGCGAGACCTTTAGCATGACTTTATCACCAACTTGAAATTCAAGTGGCTTTCGTCTCTTGTTTGCATAGCTCTTTTGACGATCTTGAGCCGCTTGCATTCGGCTTTTAATCTGCACGATCTTCTCAGTAGTCTCGTGCACCAGCTCAAGACCAGTAAGTTGACTTTCTCCAACTTCGGCCCAACATATAGGTGATCTGCACTTTCGACCTTAAAGTGCCTCATATGGTGCAGCTTTAATGCTTGTGTGGTAGCTTTTATTATATGAGAATTCAGCTAACGGTAGATGTCTGTCCCAACTGTTCCCGAAATCTATCACACAAGCTCTCAACATATCTTCTAGAGTTTGGATAGTCCTCTCACTCTGACCATCGGTATGAGGGTGGTATGATGTACTCATGTCAAGGTTGGTAGCTAAGGCATCTTGAAGCGATCTTCAAAAGTTTGAAGTGAATTGGCTATCTCTATCGAAGATGATGAAAATTAGAACACCATGTCGTGCTACAATTTCTTTCATGTACAGTTGTGCGAATTTTTCGACGATGTCTTTCTCTTTGATTGGTAAGAAATGAGCCACTAGTACAAAAACGGGATTTGGTCACACATGGTCGAAATGGAACGGCCACACATTCGCATATTTGTGTGGCTGAAGGTACGAAAATTGACAACATTTACTTATTAGTCACACATGAAAATTTTGATTGTGTGACCATTAGAACTGTATTGCCACACAATTGTACATTGTGTGGCTAAAGGTATCTGGTAATTTTGTTTCTGATCATTTAGCCACATATGAATTTGGAACGCGTGACAAATACAAGTAACCTTGATGCGTTAGTCACATGAAGTAATTTTTTGTGTGTCTAAATCATAGAGTCAAGTTTTGTCACACATTATTTAAGGGTGACCGATATATTTTGCTAAGTCTTTAGCCACATCTGAAATTGGAACGCGTGACAAATTAAAAGTAAGGTTGAAGCATTAGTCACGATATACATATAAACAGTGACAAATATATATCACACACTTGAACACTGTGACCAAATGCCATATATGGCCACACTAAACGTTTTGTCACACATTCGTTAAGTGTAGCCAAAATCCAGTACATATGGTCACGTAAGTTAATATGTGTGTGTAAAGTTTAGTTTGTGTTAGCTTGCCAAAAGCTAATCTATATAGTCACATTTTACTACTAACACTGTGACCAAATGCCATATATGGTCACACTAAACGTTTTGTCACACATATTATTTAAGTGTAGCCAAAATCCAGTACATATGGTCACGTAACTTAATATGTGTTTTTAAAGTTTATTTTGTGTTAGCTTGGCAAAAGATAATTTTTATAGTCACATTTACTTCTAGCACGATCATGTGACTATATGCCTTTACAATAGCCACAACATATCACAAATGTGTGACTAAATTATGTTTATGACCACATTTAATTGTAGCACGATCATGTGACTATAGGCTTTACAATAGTCACACCATATCACAAATGTGTTACTAAATTGTGTTTATGGCCACATTATAAGGGTATTATATGTGACCAATACCTTCAAAATAGACACATTTTGAAATATTCATGTGACTATTATTTATAGCAAAATGTGAACTCAGTTATCATTAACATTTATATTAGTCACATTGAGTGTTTGTGTGACTAAATTCAAGATGTTATATATGGTCACATGAAGTATTTATTTTGGTGTCTAAATCATAGAGTCATATTTTGTCACATTATTTAAGTGTAGTCACAATTCGATACATATGGTCACACATTAGTACTGCTAGTTATCCTTACAACTGATATTTAATGCTGCTAGTTATACTTAGAACTGCTAAGTATAATTAGATGTTGTGATCATTGTGCATATGTTATGGCTTGTGTTTTCTTTGTTTCATATTTTGCAGGAAAAGCAAAGAAAAAGCTGTTTGGATTGGAAAATATGCCAAGTGTTTACTACTGCTATATAATGCATTAACAAAATGACCAATTCCTATATAATGCATTTCGTATAAATTTGAATACAAATAAATGATTATCGAAATTTCATTTACAAATATTGCATCAAAGAACATTCTGTAAACCAATTCAACTATCATTTATACCAAAAGATTCATAATGCACCAACAACATATAAGTTATGTATGTTACATATCAAGATGTATTTACAAGTAAATAATTCGTCTATGGAGTTTCCTTGTTTAATGGATACTTGCACAAGAGTCTCATTGCATCTTCCTGCACTGCATAAGCATCTAGCAAGGTCATAGTAACAGTTGCAGAACCATCTATTCCTCATTTTTCCATATATTGAACGGTCTGTATTTGCCTCATCAACTTTTCCTTCCTTCTATAGTATATTCACAAGAACTAAAGGGAGTATTAGAAATGGTCATATTGATAATTAAAAGATCATGCAACATGAAAGATGCAAGTATAAATAACGCATATTAACATACCTTTATATGTTAAAGAATTTGGAATAAACGATTTACGCATATTTTGGAAAAACTCATGTACCAAATCATACTTTTCACACGCAAGCATTACATGCAGAAACATATAACATAAAGTAAACCGTAAAATTATCTGATAAGCGAGAAAAAAGTATGAAAGATCAGAATGACCATAAATATCATTATGTAACACAATACGACCATTACAAGTTCGTATGTTATGCTATTAGGTTGTTTGCCCTGTTCCTTTAGCTGCTGCAATACCCAAAACGCCCCTTCTAGATTTTTTTGGCGCAAACAGGCATTTAGCACCTACAAATAGTATAAAAATCCATTCAAATTTGTTGGGAGAGGAAACTGGAATCCAATGGAACATTTGAGAAGTGGAAACACTGACAGAATTACAGACAATTATATCTAGTTCAAGACGTGGATCCCATTTTGTGTAAACACCAATAGATAGCTTCTTTTTGGGAGGAGATCTCATGGTATCAATCACATGAAAAAGTTCCCTCATATGACCTGCTTGTCCAAGGGTGGCAGCAATGCAATGATAAGCAATCCGGTCAGGATACGAGGCCATGTGTTGCTGCAACAGGGCAAAGATAAAACTTTAATATATTCTTAGGAAAGGTCTTTATGGAAAGTTATTTTAAAATTAGAGGTAGCACAACGGATGGGCCATACGGGTTGGGGGACAGGTCAAAACGGTTCGGTTCAGGGTAGGCCAACCAACCAACCATCCAACGCCTTTGTTAATTTTCTCAAATTCTGTAAGTAGCTAATGAAAGACATCTGATTAAAACCTACTTTGTTAAAAACTATTACTGTAATATAGCTTTTGCAAATAAAATGGTTTAAAACGTTGTGACTAGAACCCGAATTGACCTGTTTCAATATTAATGGGGTTAATATTGCCACCTCTATTTAAGAATTAAAATCCTCTCAGAAACAAAGTGTTACCAGCATTGTGTTAAAGACATTCAACGATTCAACTGGTCTCTTAGCCTTCCCAAGTGCATCAAGTGTAGCAGTGTAAATGTTTCTGAATTAAAAATGATAAGGACATATATTGAGTAGAAAGATTCTAAGATAGAAGGGAATTAAGTAAAGGCAAAACATTTCAGATGCATAAACTAATCATCATAACGTTCAAGACCTAACGACAGGCCACTTGAAATGATGAGAGGGGGAAAGAAAGATACCATGGTAGGCAATGTCTAGCCTTTTCTTTGGGACCAATCTAAGGATGGGCGTAAATCCTTGCAGAATGCTACAAGTATATCCCCGACCGATCCTTCTCCTGCTGGAGGCATTAGCAATTGAAGCTACAAAAAGCATAAACATATCAAAAAACCAAGTACAAGTACAATAGTGAAGACCTATTAAAACTTGTGTTAATCCTATACACCATCCGATGATCCAAGAACAATCAAATAGATTATGGAGTTGCCTTTTCGCCATATGTCCTAGTTAATTCCTTCAAATCCCAACTAATAAATAATTGGTTTGACGAAATTACTTGCATAATTTTAAATACGACACGATCTAAGAGATTTCTTTATGCACTTTATAAAACCAATCACTCGATAACCGTCATTTGGCGATTCTCATCGAGCCAAGACCAACTACAATCGACAGTTATATAACGATCCTCGGATCTACTGTTACATTCAATTCTTCAGTCAATTAAATAGCACACATTTATTTGAGAAGAATGAATAGTAAACTAGAAGAGTAAAGTCAAAACTTACGTAGGTTGTTACCACAAACTCTAACCAAAACAGGCTCGATTATTGTTATCAATTACGAATGATTTGAGCATAGATATGCTTGTAGCATGGGTATTTTGATTAGTAAGAATTACGATGCCAATGTGTATCATATTGAGGAGGCGATGAAAGGGTGATGATTTGGAAAAGAGAAGAGGTTATGGCGGCATATGAAAACTGAATTTGGGAAAATTTGGGCGGTGCGGGAGGAGGAAATTTGGATAAACTATAGTTAGATTTTGGATTTCATTTTAAAAATTAAAATATAAATAAATAAATAAATAAACTTTGATTAATACTCCATTATATATACCACGTATAAAATACATAGTATTTTTAATTATCCCTTTCTTTTTTTTAAAGGTTTTTTTCTTATAAAGTCGATATATAAGTAGGGGTGGCGATTTTTGACACGACACGAAACATAACTCGAGACCAACATGAAAATTAACAGGGTAGGTTTGAGGCTAAACAAGTTCATGTTGAAAATAGGTCGACACGATTGACCTGTTTAATAAATAGGTTAAGTTTTGGTCAAGATTCTCTACCCGATTTTAACCCGTCAACCAGTTTAAAAATATTAAATATAAAAAGTTATATGTGCAGTTTAATTAAAATAAAATCTAACTAATTTGTGTCACTATTTTATGATATATAATTGATTTTTGAAATATTTTATAATAATATTTTCTTTAAAGGTAAATTTTTAACCTGCACCACATATCTCACAAATTATATCTCACATGTCTTCAACGAGACTTGAACCCACAACGTCTAGGTTGATGGGTCACTCACATACCGTTGGGCCAAGAGGCCTTTGGTGCAACATGGGCACAGACGCAAATAACTCGGGTAAAACGTATGAAAACAAAAAAATCATATAAAAATGTACGAAAACATAAATAAACGTTTCATAACGTTGTAATACGGAGGAAAACGTTCAAAAAAGCTTGAAAACATATGAAAACGAGCGAAAATTGCCGAAAACGTTCAAAAATGGATGATATCGGTCGAAAAGGTCGAAATCGGTCGCAATCGGTCGTAGTCGGTCTAAAACGGTCTAAATCCATTGAAATCTATCGAAAATTGTCAAAATCGGTCGAAAACTAGCAAAATCGGTCAAAATCGATTGAAAACGGTCAAAAAAGGACAAAAACGTTACAAACGGATGAAAACGTAAAAAAAATACAATACGTATAAAAATGTTGAATAGTATTTGTCTTAGTTTACAAAACCCAATGCACATGACCCATGACCCATGTTAATTGCCCATTGTCGATCACCAGTCATGTATTGGTCGATAACATGACACTATAAGCCACTACAACCCAATGCACATGACCCATTACCTATGTTAATTACCCATTGTCAACAGTGATGAATATGCATAACATGACACTCTAAGCAACTATAACCCAATGCATATGACCCATATGATGTCAAATACCCATTATTGAATGTGACCACTGATAACCTAATGCATACCCATGACCCATGTGAATTAGCCATTATCACCGGTCATGCATGGGTTGCACTAGCTTGGTAGGTGTGAAGTTATAGTGTGAATGTTATATGAATTGTATTTGAAGTTATTAAAGGTGGTCGTGCATTGGTTGCACCGGCTTGGTATGTGTATACCGTTTGTCACAGACACTAAGAAGCAAGTATTGAGGGACCTCCCGATCATGTTATCCGGGATCGAGAAAGTTTGAACTCGGCTTGAGCTTGACTCGAAAAGCCCAATTTATTTGTAAAGATGTGTTTTCTTACATAAATTAAAGAGTGAATTACATAAATCGTCCTTGTGGTTTGGTCAAAATAACAGATTTTGTCCCTATACTTTTTTTTCAGTGCGTTTCGTCCCTGTGGTTTACAAATCTTACGGATTTTGTCCCTCGTCCAAAAATGTCCGTTAAGTGTTTTGCGCTGTTAGTCCTTCGTTAGTGCAGTTCGTTAAGTGTTTTGCACCGTTAGTCCTTATTTTTTAAAATGTAGTTTTTCCCAATTAGTCCCTCCGTTAATAATAGTTATCGCCCGATTTTTTACGTTTTTGTCCGTTTTCATTCGTTTTTATCCGTTTTCCCCCCGTTTTTTTTCGTTTTTTATCCGATTTCGACCGTTTTTTTTACATTTTTATTCTTTTTCGCCAGTTTTTTTACGTTTTTGTCCGTTTTTTCGTTTTCGCCCGTTGTTTTACGTTTTTGTCTGTTTTTCTTACATTTTGTCCGTTTTTCTTATGTTTTGTCTGTTGTTTTTACGTTTTGTCCGTTTTTCGTACGTTTTTATCGGTTTTTGGTATGTTTTTGTCCGTTTCAAAAAAAAAATTTGAATAAAAAAAATATTTTTCAAATATGTTTTTTTTTTTTTTTTTTTTTTAAATATGTCCATTTTTTTTCAAAATATTTGAAAAAAATATTTGAAAAAAAATATTTTTGTTCAAATTTTTTATTCAAATTTTTTTTTAAATTTGATATTTTTTTTTTCAAATTTTTTTCGGAAATATTTTTTTTCCAATTTTTTTTTTTTGGAAAAAATTTTAAAAACAAAAGAAAAACGGACAAAATGTAAGAAAAACGAAAGAAAAACGTAAAACAACGGGCGAAAACGGAAAAAAACGGACAAAAACGTAAACAAACTGGCGAAAACGAATAAAAATGTAAAAAAACTGTCAAAATTGGATAAAAAACAGACAAAAAAGGACAAAAGCGTAAAAAACAGACGAAAGCATATAAAAACAGACGAAAAGGGATAAAAACGTAAAAAACGAACGAAAAACGAAAAAAAACGGGGGGAAAACGGATAAAAACGAATGAAAACGGACAAAAACGTAAAAAATCAGGCGATAACTATTATTAACGGAGAGACTAATTGGGAAAAACTACATTTTAAAAAATAAGGACTAACGGTGCAAAACACTTAACGGACTGCACTAACGAAGGACTAACAACGCAAAACACTTAACGGACATTTTTGGACGAGGGACAAAATCCGTAAGATTTGTAAACCACATGGACGAAACGCACTGAAAAAAAAGTATTGGGACAAAATCCGTTATTTTGAGTAAACCACAAGGACAATTTATGTAATTCACTCTAAATTAAAATAGAAATATAACCTAACAATTGAATTCGGTTCAACTTTAGCTCGAAAAGCTCGATACATTCATAAATAAGTATTTACACTTAGTACACTTACATACAAAATATATAAAAAACATATGCTATATCACTTACAAGCTCGAAAACTCAACAATAACTCCAGTCGAACTTATATAAGGTTGAGCTCAACTCATTAAACATTTAAAGCTCATTTGATAGGCTTGAGCTTGAGCTCAAAGCTCGATAAGAATCAGCTTGAACGAACTCTGGTTACTCAACAAAAGCTCAAATCATTCACGCCTTAATCTTAGGGGTGAGCATCGGGTCAATACCGACCCGAACCGAGAAATCCCGAAACTGAATTTCGGGTAAAAATAAACCAAATACCGAACCGAAATTACTTGGGGTTCGGGACGAGTCAGTTTTGGTTTTTTCTCGGCCGACCCGAACCAAAAAATCCCGAAACCGAATTCGGGGAAAACCTAAACTGAATACCGAATTGAGTATGGTCAGTTCAGTTTCGGTTCACTCAGTTTTGGTTGGTTCACTCGGTTTCCCAAAATTTCAATCTCCCGCTCAAGATCCCGCCCCCCTTTTTCCCTAAAATCAAAACCCTAACACTCACACACACACACACACAAACCACCCATAAGTCCATAACCTTTTTTTGGTTCCGTTGTGATCGTGGGTCGCAATCTAATTATTGCGGTTTCGGCTTCTCTATGTTCAGGTACTTTATTGAATCTTCGATTTCATTTGATTTCGATCAGGTACTTTATTTAATTTGTTTTATCTTCGATTTCATTTGATCTTTTAGTTACTTTATTGAATCTTTCCACGTTCTTTGATGACCGCTAAAATTGGGTTCCTGATCGAAATCCGTAATTAGGGTTCTTGGCTTTAAGCCAAAATTAGGATTTTTTATAAATTTGTTAAAAAAAAATGTGAATTAGGGTTGTATTTGGGTGTTTTTAGTTTAGTTATTATCTCTAATTTCATTCACTACTCATGCTATACCTGATTTTTGTGGCCCCACAGGAATTTGGACTCTTCAGGTAGCGTGTTTGATATAACAGCTAATACTAATCCGTATACCTAAGACATCATCATGCTACATGGTTACATGATGTTTAAACAGGTTGTTGACAGGGTTCACAACTCTGCAGTGCTAATAAATAGGTTTTGAACCAATAGTCTAACCTTTTATTACTTGCCTTAAATTTCAAGAAAATTGCCCAAATAAATGTTAGCTTATTGTATAGGATTAATAAGAATGAATTTAATGTGCTTCCGTTTCACAAGCATATACGTTGCCTTTTTGATGGGTGTGTAGCAGTCACAGTGGGGCACTCAGATACGTTTTATGGTTGCGAGTAGTTATTCATGTAAGCTTGTTAATATAATTGTGTGCTTCCTATGCAATTTAAAGACCACAATTTTATGCCTTGCTAGAAGCTTCACTCCCGTTTCATCGTGCAATGCCAAGCATGACCCATATGGCTTTGGTTGAACTTGAGAGAGATGGCATCCTTAAATTCGTTATTAGTCAAGTATGCATCCACTAAGTTCCTCTTTAAAGACAATCTAATCTACTGCCATTTTTACGTACTCAGTGTGTCTATTCATAACTCAATGTACCATATGTTATCAAGCTTTCTAACTTTATCCTTAATGCTGATATATTACAGAACATTGATGGCCTACATCTTCGATCTGGAATACCAAGGGATAGGCTGTTGGAAATGCACGAAAATTCCTTCATGGAAAGATGCACTTCCTGTAGTACTGAGTAAGTGTTTATTCAGTTTGCCCAACTCATTGTTAGTTTTCATTATAAACTTGAAACTCTTTCTCAAGTAAGATTACCGGATTAAAATGTTTTAGTTCTTTTTAAAAACTTCTGCATTCTTCATAAATCTTTTTGGAAATCGATTTCTCAGAAGCCATTTTATTATTTTGACCTAAAAGGTACTTTCGAGACTTCGAGGTTGAATCTGTTGGACTGAAGGAGACTTCACGGAAGTGCTCCAATTGTGATGTTAAACTTAAGGACACAGTTCTTGATTGGGAGGTAATATTTATTGCTCTACTGAACCCAAACTTGAAAAAACAAGTATATTTTTCCGTCACCAGCTTTCGGGACTTATTCCAATCACGAATGGAACAACCCTTGGTCTTGACAGGCTAGTGAATGCAAGTCACTTGTATGTTCTCTGTCAAATATATCAGATTTAATGTGTATATCTTCTTTTATTTCAGGTACTTGTCAAATAACAATCTGAATGGATCTTTTCCAAATCTCGTAGGAATGGACTCTCTTTTTTATGTGTAAGTTGGTTTACGTGCTTACTGCATGTATTTGTAAAAACTATTTTCCACTTTCTAACTTCAGGTAATTTATTATAATGTGATTTGCAGGGACATGAGCAATAACGGTTTTGATACGTCAGATATTCCTTCGTGGAATTATGTGAAGTAGGAATTCTGCTGATGGATTCTGTTGTCTCAGTGATTCTGCTGAAGAAATGATTCGACTGAATAAGATTACAAAACGAGCAATAATGAAGAAAGAAGAAACAATGAGGACCTAATATGTAATAGTTGAGCAAGAATAAATAAAGAAGAAACAATGAGGGCCAAATACGTAATAGTTAGCTTACTAGTAAGCTAGGGTTTGTAACCTCCCTCTATTATATAAAGAGGGATGGCGGCTAGGGTTTCATACATCCTTTCATTTTATATTCATAGCCGACTTCTCCTAATGAGAGTCTAGCAAACTCATAGAGCGTATTGTAGTAGTAGTAGTAGTATTAGTTTCTTTATGTTTTAATAAAGAAAACCTTATTAGTGATGTTGATTGTGTCGTTATTATTCCACTGTGCATCTAATCAATCAATATTGCTTATACCCTAGTTGAGTCCGGATCTTAGGCTTCTACAATTGGTTTCAGAGCCTCGTGGCTCTCGATCTAGGGTTTATAAGGTTTTCTGTAATTAGGGTTTTTACAGCAGTCGTGTTTAAAGAGGCAGCAGGTGGTCGTGTGGCGGCTGTGATTCAAGGCATCAATTAAGATGTTGGATGGTGGACAGCAGTAATGATATCACGTGGGAATATATATATTGATTCATTTGATTACATTGGTTAGTGATTCTTTCTCTTGGTATTAATGTTCACACTGTTGGTCGATGGTCATTTTATTCATTACTGGTCTCGTTTTTATTTGCATTGGATTTATGAGGCTCATTTTCTTTGCACGTGGGATTGATAGTATTTGATGTGGGACTCGTTTTCTATTGGCTGTTCTCCCTTTAGTATTGGTTTTGATTTCATTTTCTATGGTCAATCAAGTATTACATTTGTTTGACATGAGATTTGTATACTTGAAAGTGATTTGTTCCCACTCCTTTGATTTTGGTTTGTACACGTGATAATGTGAGAAGTGGGAATTGATATAGTTTGTTGATCACGTGAATACAAGCACATTATTGGCTACTAGTGGTCGGTTGTTTTATACATCAGTAGCTATATGAATTGGTCAATGGAATTATAAGAGGTCATGTGTGGGAAGTAGTCTTTTTTATATCTGCTGATGGTGTACGAAGTGGCCATGTGCTTGACTTTATTGTTCACGTGAGGTACTTTTCGATGTGCTTGGTCCCCATTTTTTTCTATGTAATATTATTGATGGGCTGTTGTGATTGGTCATTGCTGCTGTTGATTTATCAGTAGTGTTCCAGTATTGGTTTCATGGGTTAATATTTGATATGGGGGCTTTCATGGTTATGATATTCGGTATGAATTCTTCTGATCTATCAAAACTCATTCTACTGATCGAAGGGAAGTTTGTGCTTCTAATGTTTTACTAGTCTTGGTGAGTTGAATTTTTATTCTACAATGAACCCTAGTAATTAACATATTTTCGGCTTGATTTGGTGTTCCTTCTGGCTGCATATTTTGATTCGTTCCGGTTTTCTGCTGAAGGCTTCTGTTTCTGCCGAAGGTTATGGTTTCTGCTGACCGGTTTCTACTGAAGGTGCGTGTCTTATCATATCTCAAAGTGAATGAGGCACTTTTGAGATAACTTGTTTGTACGTTAATGCTGTGACAAAGACTTGATGATTCTAGTGAAGGGGTGAGATCTACAGAAAGTACTTAATGCTCGCATTTGCTATCTCTTTAAGGAGTTACGTTGTAGTGCTCAGGGTTAGTGAAGGGGCGAGATCTATAGAAAATGTGCTTAATGCTCACATTTGCTAGTGCATCATCTGAGTTTGGAGTCACGTGGATAGTACAAGATATAAGACGCATACGTTGATGTTTCTACTGGTTTGGACTCTGCTGCTGTTCTGTTTTCTCTGCTGTTATGCTTTATTTATTTTGTTTAGTTAAAAAAAAAAAAAAAAAAAAAATCCTGAGATGGTTAGTATAGTTTAAGGGGAAGCTTACTGTTTATTTACTTACCATCTTTATGCATCACTTGAGGGGAAGCGTCTACAAGTTGCACAACACCCCTTTTAGATGAAGGGGAAGCAGATTCATAGTGTGCAACTTATTATTGTGATGGCATGTTTTACCATTGTTTCTTTATACAGATGGTTTTGTACTATCGAGAAACTGGAACTTAAAATAGTCAAATTCCAGTTTAGGGGAAGATTGTTGGGAATTCTGTGAAGTAGGAATTCTGCTGATGGATTTTGCTGTCTCAGTGATTCTGTTGAAGAAATGATTCGACTGAATAAGATTACAAAACGAGCAATAATGAAGATAGAAGAAACAATGAGGACCTAATATGTAATAGTAGCAATATTGATTGATTAGATGCACAGTGGAATAATAACGACACAATCAACATCACTAATAAGGTTTTCTTTATTAAAACATAAAGAAACTAATACTACTACTACTACTACAATACGCTCTATGCGTTTGCTAGACTCTCATTAGGAGAAGTCGGCTATGAATATAAAATGAAAGGATGTATGAAACCCTAGCCGCCATCCCTCTTTATATAATAGAGGGAGGTTACAAACCCTAGCTTACTAGAAAGCTAACTATTACATATTTGGCCCTCATTGTTTCTTCTTTCTTTATTCTTGCTCAACTATTACATATTAGGTCCTCATTGTTTCTTCTTTCTTCATTATTGCTCGTTTTGTAATCTTATTCAGTCGAATCATTTCTTCAGCAGAATCACTGAGACAGCAGAATCCATCAGCAGAATTCCTACTTCACAGAATTCCCAACAATCTTCCCCTAAACTGGAATTTGACTATGTTAAGTTCCAGTTTCTCGATAGTACAAAACCACCTGTATGAAGAAACAATGGTAAAACATGCCATCACAATAATAAGTTGCACACTATGAATCTGCTTCCCCTTCATCTAAAAGGGGTGTTGTGCAACTTGTAGACGCTTCCCCTCAAGTGATGCATAAAGATGGTAAGTAAATAAACAGTAAGCTTCCCCTTAAACTATACTAACCATCTCAGGATTTTTTTTTTTTTTTTTTTTTTAACTAAACAAAATAAATAAAGCATAACAGCAGAGAAAACAGAACAGCAGCAGAGTCCAAACCAGTAGAAACATCAACGTATGCGTCTTATATCTTGTACTATCCACGTGACTCCAAACTCAGATGATGCACTAGCAAATGTGAGCATTAAGCACATTTTCTATAGATCTCGCCCCTTCACTAACCCTGAGCACTACAACGTAACTCCTTAAAGAGATAGCAAATGCGAGCATTAAGTACTTTCTGTAGATCTCACCCCTTCACTAGAATCATCAAGTCTTTGTCACAGCATTAACGTACAAACAAGTTATCTCAAAAGTGCCTCATTCACTTTGAGATATGATAAGACACGCACCTTCAGTAGAAACCGGTCAGCAGAAACCATAACCTTCGGCAGAAACAGAAGCCTTCAGCAGAAAACCGGAACGAATCAAAATATGCAGCCAGAAGGAACACCAAATCAAGCCGAAAATATGTTAATTACTAGGGTTCATTGTAGAATAAAAATTCAACTCACCAAGACTAGTAAAACATTAGAAGCACAAACTTCCCTTCGATCAGTAGAATGAGTTTTGATAGATCAGAAGAATTCATACCGAATATCATAACCATGAAAGCCCCCATATCAAATATTAACCCATGAAACCAATACTGGAACACTACAGATAAATCAACAGCAGCAATGACCAATCACAACAGCCCATCAATAATATTACATAGAAAAAAATGGGGACCAAGCACATCAAAAAGTACCTCACGTGAACAATAAAGTCAAGCACATGGCCACTTCGTACACCATCAGCAGATATAAAAAAGACTACTTCCCACACATGACCTCTTATAATTCCATTGACCAATTCATATAGCTACTGATGTATAAAACAACCGACCACTAGTAGCCAATAATGTGCTTGTATTCACGTGATCAACAAACTATATCAATTCCCACTTCTCACATTATCACGTGTACAAACCAAAATCAAAGGAGTGGGAACCAATCACTTTCAAGTATACAAATCTCATGTCAAACAAATGTAATACTTGATTGACCATAGAAAATGAAATCAAAACCAATACTAAAGGGAGAACAGCCAATAGAAAACGAGTCCCACATCAAATACTATCAATCCCACGTGCAAAGAAAATGAGCCTCATAAATCCAATGCAAATAAAAACGAGACCAGTAATGAATAAAATGACCATCGACCAACAGTGTGAACATTAATACCAAGAGAAAGAATCACTAACCAATGTAATCAAATGAATCAATATATATATTCCCACGTGATATCATTACTGCTGTCCACCATCCAACATCTTAATTGATGCCTTGAATCACAGCCGCCACACGACCACCTGCTGCCTCTTTAAACACGACTGCTGTAAAAACCCTAATTACAGAAAACCTTATAAACCCTAGATCTAGAGCCACGAGGCTCTGAAACCAATTGTAGAAGCCTAAGATCCGGACTCAACTAGGGTATAAGCAATATTGATTGATTAGATGCACAGTGGAATAATAACGACACAATCAACATCACTAATAAGGTTTTCTTTATTAAAACATAAAGAAACTAATACTACTACTACTACAATACGCTCTATGCGTTTGCTAGACTCTCATTAGGAGAAGTCAGTTATGAATATAAAATGAAAGGATGTATGAAACCCTAGCCGCCATCCCTCTTTATATAATAGAGGGAGGTTACAAACCCTAGCTTACTAGAAAGCTAACTATTACATATTTGGCCCTCATTGTTTCTTCTTTCTTTATTCTTGCTCAACTATTACATATTAGGTCCTCATTGTTTCTTCTTTCTTCATTATTGCTCGTTTTGTAATCTTATTCAGTCGAATCATTTCTTCAGCAGAATCACTGAGACAGCAGAATCCATCAGCAGAATTCCTACTTCACAGAATTCCCAACAGTTCAAACTCGTATCATTGACCACATTGTAATCTTTCTTGCACTATTTCTATATCATCCACTACACAAATTCCATTTTCTTAATCTTCTACCGACAGATTGATGGACAAGACGCAACTCCAAGGAGAAATCCCATCAGATATGTTCCATCCTCAGTTAGAGAAATTGTGAGTATCACACTATCACCTAAATGCTTTCTTATTAAGTTATAAAATTTTGTATGCACATGTTATAGTTTATAATTTCAGAAAATAGAACTACAGGTGACATTTAAACTATATGTATGAAATGGGTCATATTGGGTTGTATGGATTGATAGTGGGTCAAGTTAGCTGAAATTAAAACGGGTCGAAAGTGGGTTTAGAGGGTCAATAGTCGTTTATTGGGCAATAAAATGTATACCCTAAATCGTAATTTGTAATAATTAAAAGAAGGTACTTTTATTCTTATAATAGTGTTCTTGTAACCATACTTAATACATTAAACATTTACAAACTACATAAGACAGTAGTCTCCTGGGCTGCTAACATAAAATAACCATTTAGCCCAGTAGACTCTTTATATAAATACATCTATTTTGAAGTATTGAAATGTGGCACTTGAATGATCCTTTTATTCTCTCATTTTGGTTGTTTGTTGATAGGGTGCTAAGTAACAATGATCTAAATGGAACCCTGGATATTGGCAACAGATATAACAGTGAATTGATTGTTGGTCTCTCTTACAATTCCATAGCTAACTTTGCACAAGAATCTGGATATAATATGAGTCTCAAGTGAGCCCTCGTGTCTCTTTTAAATTTCTTCTTGGTTTCTACTTACCATCCATTAAATCGGATTATTACCTAAGTATAAGAATGTCACGGAAAATATGTAACGACTTGTCCTAAATGAAGAGTGAGAAGAAGTTTATAACAACTCGTTGTCTACTACTGTATAAAGTTTGTTTCACAATCTTATGGAAGGTTTTTGAACCTTTGTGCATCCTTGTAAATAATCCAGTATGAAGGAAGGAACAGGAGCACCTGGAAGATATTGTGCAGCTGGAGATCCGAATATACCAAATAGTGTACCCGAAATTAGTGAAAGTTAGTACTGCTAAGACTGCTTGAAGTTAATACTGCTAGTGTATTAGTTACAACAGTTAGTTATATAAGTTAGTATTGTTGGTTCATATTGTTAGTACTGCTTATATGATATGTATTAGTTGTTTATGGAAAAGATTATAGATACTTAGGAAAGTATTGTAAGCCAACTAGGACTCCTTGGTGTATAAAAGGATGTCTAATTTTATATTTGGTTCAGTTATATACATTCCAATTTTATGGTATTTGAATTTGTTTTGATATATATTGATTTTTTAAATGTGACTAAAAGATGCATATAGTCACATTTATTAATACTTTTGGTCACTGTTTGCTTAATTCGTTGTGTGACTAAATATTACAAAAGGCCACACAAAAAATTTATGTAGCAATTGTATGAACAATAGTCACACAAAATACACATTTGTTCATTTTAAACAACATATGGTCACACCTATTAACACTTTTGGCCACTGCTTAATTGTATGTGACTAAATACCAAAAACAAACATGCTTTGTTTGACTAAATATTACAAAAGGCCACACAAACATAAAATTCATGTGGCCATTGGATGATCAATAGTCACACAAAGTACATATTTTTCACTTTAAATAGCATATGGTCACACTTGTTAACATTTTTGGCCACATTTTGCTTAATTGTATGTGACTAAATACCAAAAACAAACATGCTTTGTGTGACTAAATATTACAAAAGGCCACACAAACATAAAATTTATGTGGCCATTTGATGATCATTAGTCACACAAAATACACACTTCTTTACTTTAAACATCATATGGTCACACTTATTAACACTTTTGGCCACTTTTTGCTTAATTGTATGTGACTAAATACCCAAAACAAACATGATTTGTGTGACTAAAAATTACAAAAGGCCACACAAACGTAAAATTCAAGTGGCCATTGGATGAACAATAGTCACACAAAATACACATTTCTTCACTTTAAACACCATATGGTCACACTTATTAACACTTTTGGCCACTTTATGATTAATTGTATGTGACTAAATACCCAAAACAAACATGCTTTGTATGACTAAATGTTAGAAAATGCCACACAAATATAAAATTCATGTGGCCATTGGATGATCAATAGTCACACAAAACACACATTTCTTGACTTTAAACACCATATGGTCACACTTATTAACACTTTTGGCCACTTTATGATTAATTGTATGTGACTAAATACCCAAAAGAAACATGCTTTGTGTGACTAAATGTTAGAAAAATGCCACACAAACATAAAATTCATGTGGCCATTGTATGATCAATAGTCACACAAAATACACATTTATTCACTCTAAACACCATATGGTCACACTTATTAACATTTTTAGCCACTTTATGATTAATTGTATGCGACTAAATACCCAAAAGAAACATGCTTTGTGTGACTAAATGTTGCAAAAGGCCACACAAAACTAAAATTCATGTGGCCATTGGATGATCAATAGTCACACAAAATACACATTTCTTCACTTTAACACCATATGATCACACTTATTAACACTTTTGGCCACTTTATATTAATTGTATGTGACTAAATACCCAAAACAAACATGCTTTGTGTGACTAAATGTTAGAAAAGCCACACAAACATAAAATTCAAGTGGCCATTGGATGAACAATAGTCACACAAAATACACATTTCTTCACTTTAAACACCATATGGTCACACTTATTAACACTTTTGGCCACTTTATGATTAATTGTATGTGACTAAATACCCAAAAGAAACATGCTTTGTGTGACTATACAGTGTTTATGGTCACTAATACGGATTAATCCAACAAAATTTGTACCTAATTAGTCACACATGTTAAGGTTTTGGTTACTGTTTTGTAATAGAAACTAAAAAAAAGTCAAACATGTGACCATAGGGTACCTATGGTCGCACGACCTTTAGTCACACACGGTCGAAAAATCATGTGTGACTATATGTATATCTGATAAGGTTTTAAAAGGTACCATTTTGAGGGGTCGTTTAAGTCCTTATTTGATCACTTTTGTATCCGTTATTGCTTAATATCGTTCCTTTTCACTTTTTAGGTCTCGTGAAGGCAAAATGCTGGAATGGCACTTATTTGGACGGAAAGGCGCGAATATATGAAGAAAATGGCCAAAGTCGAAATCGAGACACTCACAGTTGCTGAATGTAGAAGGCGACGGCGTCAGGTGCTATTTGCGACGCCGTCCCAGAATTATTGTGACGGGACAGAACTCAAAACTCGTATTTTCAAGAGACGGCGTCTAGTGGTGAAAGAGTAGCCCGTCGCTACTCAGACGGCCTAGATGCAATCCAGACGACGTCAGAAGCTGAAGAGGACGGCGTCACGGTCATAAGGTGACGCCGTCGCAAGGTTAACGTGGCCAAGACGAAACCCTAATGGCGGCGACACGACGGCGTCACTAAACATAAGGTGACGCCGTCGCAATTGTAATCTTATATATAGAATCCGAATTTTTCAGTCTTTGGGTGGAGAGTCTTTGGAGTAAAAACCTAAAACCGAACCTAAGGTGTCTTGTACAGTATTTTAGGGTTTTTAACCCTATCTTACATCAAGATAAGTCTTTGCTTCATTAATTCAATTATGTCTTTGATTATTTGTGTGTATGCTTGCATGTTCTCCATGTCCGGCTAATTTATTTGTGTATTTGCTTAGGAAGTATGAAACTTAATTATTGAATATTGATTGGTTGTTTCTTGTCTTAGTTGATTTATGATCTAGTAATGCGATATGTCATCCGTTGTGCACTTAATGCTTGATTCATCTTTGTGAACCTTAGAGTATAATTACCTGAGTGATTGTAGGCTAAACCATCCGAAGAGCGCCTTAGAGTAGGAGTCTATAATCTCTAGTGGGTTTGTAGACAAGACCCTTTGGTAAGTTCAAAGAGTTAGGGAGAAACGCATACCCTACAACTTTAGACATACAACGCAACTAGGAATAAGACGTGACACTCAACCATCTTTAAACTATCATACGAGCACACATTAATTAGACATAGACTCCCACAACCTTAGTTTAGATAATTAGATAATAGTAGAGTAATCGGTAGAAATACCAACCCCCCAAATCCAATACCCGAGATTCGTACCTTTCCATTTTCATAAAATATAAAAAGATAAAAAATAATCTTCCTCAACCTTAACCTTAGCGTAGTAACTCCCTACTAGCATTCCTATTCCCCTAGAGAACGATATCAATACCCGTGGCTTACCCTAATTACTACACTACAACGATTAGGTTCACTGCCTAGGGTGTTATAAAACTTGCTCGAAGAAAAGGAAGTTCCTTTGACCCCAAACGACGCGTGTAGCGTTATCAAGTTTTTGGCGCCGCTGCCGGGGAATAGAATAGCTAGTTAGTAGTCCACCTCGTTTAGGTTTCTTTGCTTGATTCCTATCAAGTAAACTTTTTTCTCATTTTTAGATTTCTCTTAGTCTATCCCCCTTCTTCGTAACCTTTGTTCGTAACACCCATCACTCTTCATCATGGAGGATGATAACCAACCACCACTCGATAACCAACAACCAACCAACGCTTCACCACCGAACAAATACCCACTGCTTGACCCAGCCTCTGCTAACCAACTTCGAGCCCGTATCATGAGTGAGATTGGAGAGCTTAGGAAATTAAATATGATAATTGAGAATACACTTAAGGAAGCCCTTAAGGAATCTGATCAACCTCTAGATAGTGATTCGACTACAAGTGATTCGGATGATGATCTAGAAAAAGGAAAGTATAAGATGTTAGAATTTATGAAGGGTAGTAAGGAAAAGGGAGAACTTAGGGAGTACTTTGGTTCATACCCTAAAAGGAAAGAAACCGCTTATCACCATAATGTGGTTAATTTTCCAAGACCACCTTTCGAGCCTCGTATAAGGAGGGGAAACCCTAAAAACATCAAAATACCGTGTATGATTGGATACTTATACAGGGATCACACCTACATTGATTATAAGGCACCCATGAATATAATGTCTAGGCTCTATTACAATTGGATCATGAACAAAAAGCTAGAGCCTATGAGGGACCCCTTTCGCCCTAGGAAAGCAAGTAACTATGTGGGGAGGGTTAAGGGATTGCACGTGTTCATAGGTAACTTCACATATAGGTGTGATTTCATGATTCTAGAAAATGTCAAAGGAATCATTGATGGGTTTTTAGGAGATGTGATACTTGGGAAACCATTTATAGAAGAGTCTAAGATGGTTTATGATGAAGAGAAAGGGATAATCGAGTTCTCTAATGAAACCGAGAATGTTAAATATATAATGCCCCACAAAAATAAGAATTTTGAGGGCATGGATAATTTAGATGTTGATAACATTCCGGCATTCGAAGTAGACTGGAAGAACAAAGTTTACTATACTGCTTGTCTTGAACTAGGGCCTGAATATATTCGTGATGAAAGAAGAGTTAAGGAGATTGAATGGGCCTCTAAGATTAGGGCAACGTAGGAGCACGACTACGAGTCTAGCTACAAGACTCTTTAATAAAGAAAAGCGCTTCGTGGGAGGCAACCCATGCTTAATTGTTTGCTTGTTAGTGTCATATATCTTTTATTAATTGTTTATCCTCATGTTTAAATTTGTGAAAATGCTTTATTTTGTTTTTAACCTCGTCTTAATTGCATATAAAGGTATTTTACATAAGGGATAAGTGTAGGGAGGATTACACACGTTTTCAAAAGAAACGTAAATATGAGAATAACAATTAATTAAAAGATATTTATGTTTGTTTGTTCGAGTCAAATGCTTGTATCGAGTCATAATGGATGTTTTGCAGAAATTTTTCCAGATTCTAAAGATGTAAATTTTCCAGAATTTTTTCCAGAAAATCGCAGACCAGTTTTTGTCAGGATAACCTGACGGCGTCAGGAAGGAGTAAAAACATCAGATTACTTTTTCTCGTTTTCTGAGCTACTTATAAATTTTTGGAATTTTCCAGGTCTTAATTTTCTTAGAAATTCTGTAAACATCCATTCCACAAGCATTATATCTTAGTTTAAATCGAGTCTTATATATTATTACCGCCGATTTTACGCGAAGGTTTCGTTTGTTCTCTTCAAGTGTGCAGGTTTAGTTTGTCAAGAAGAAGTTACATAAGATTGGAAGGAGCTTTTCACGCAATAATTCTTCTTGGAAAAGAGTTTAACCACCACTTTACACGGATCCTACCGAGCTAATCAGGGGAGTATTAGTTTCTTTCGTTTTTAATTACCTTTCATTATCATAACTTTGATACTTTCGGGGAACATTGGGGACAATGTTCAGTTTAAGTGTAGGGAGGGAAAATAAAACGGGAATTTTGAAACTATGCTTATCCTTGACTATTTGCTTTGTCTAAATTGCATTTGTGTAATAAACCATGAGAAAATGTCGGTCAGGGTAATTTTGGCACCAAATTTAAAATTTTTCATGACATATAGGAGTGGGCCATTAGTCTTAACAAAAGCGTCTCACGGATAGGAAGTTGCATGACTAGCACAAAAACCCTTTACCACCCAAATTCCACCAAAAATGTGAGGATCGCCCTTAGATTAGTAGGAATAAAAGCATTCATCTTTAATGCTTAGAGTGTGAACCGGTAGTATAATAGATTCTAGAACTTTGTAAGATATAAACTTTCACATACACATCATAACATTAACACAATGAGCACATAGATGGTTTTAGAGAGAGAAAGAGTGGGACATTCTAGTGAGAGAAACTTGTGGAATATTAGATTATCCCAAGGAACATCCAACCCTCTACCTTGGGAGGTAGAGGGTATTTATAGGTTACAAACTAAACGACCTCCTGACGGCCTGTGGATCAGGGATACAGTGGGTAAAGACCCGTCCTTCCTCCACGGTGTTGCACTAGACTATTTTACGCTACTGACTAACTACAAAACAACATAAATAAGTAACTAACGATTAGTCTACGAGCTAACTTAAGCTAGAAGATAATTGGGGTGACCGACTCTTCAATATAGGAATTTTCTAATTCCTAACAATCTCCCCCTAAGGGAGGTCACCCCATGTTTTACATTACAAAACCTAGCATTCTATTCTTGACTTTGTTCTTGAGCTCGTAGACAAAACAACTTCAACATCGCAATCTTTGTGCCTAAGTAGTACAACTTCAAAGTCTGCACAGATTTGTACTTTAAGAGGAGGTCATTAATGATCAATGAGTTAATAAATAGGAGCCATCTTTTGAGATCATCAGCTATCATCAATCTCTGAGACATCCTTTGTGGTGTTGGAATTATGTGATGTTGTGACTTTAGGACCGACATGCTCACATTCTGGATCATGATATCTTCTCATCAGAGTAGCGGAAGCTTTTGTTGAATCATGATATTGGCAGCAGCGTAGCAGAAGCTTGGAGTGAAAATATCAGAGTCATTGATGCACTAATCATGATTTCTTTGAGTTGAATGTATTAAGTGAGCATGCGGCTATGGATTGACCGCTCCATTCTGATCAGCTGCAAACGTCGGGTGTACCTGCATACAACAGTTAGCAATAACTTGCACGAAAGCGTCTTTGATCACTTTCGTTGAATTGAGGTACACGGCCCACGGTTCCCCGTTGATCAGTATAAATACTGCCTGTGATCAGGTAGGATTCCTAAGAATCTCCTTGACAGGGTTTCGCAGCTGTTCTAGCTGTTCTCAAACCGGAACATCTCAAAGAAGACAACACGGAGTGAGTGAACCAGCGAATTTTAAGTCCACTGATTGATGAAAAGAGATTTGAAAAACAATCGTGTATTGCACAATAGAAATTGTTTTTGCAATACAACGAAGGTTTTATTGAAGATCAATTATCAATCATAAAAATACCTTTTGGTTTGAAAAGTGAGTACACGGTCGATGTGCTAAAGAAAAAAGTTGTTAAGCACAAAGACCGGTTTTTCAAAGGTATCCGTCAATCCATAACCTGAACCAAGATTGATTCAAAAGATTGAATCACCCCATTGTTTCTGTTCAGTTGTCACATGGTTGATCTATATAATAGATCTCACATGCCACCTACCAGGAGCTTGTTTGATGTTGGCTCCAGAAGGCTTTCCATCTTCATTGTGAATATGTATACACATCACTCAGATGTTCTGGCAATACCACAAGGATAATGCGTAGGACTCAAGATATAATCTCTCTTTCCACATTGTGTGAAACAGAGAGTCTTCATTGAAAGTGTCCTAATGAGATTTATTGATGATCTCGTGGCTCTAGACTCAATTTGTGCATATTTGGATCCTGTGTCGGAGACTAGGGAGAGGGTCTCCTACTTCAATATCAACCATCTCTAAGAGACAGTCGATAGATTATGTCGGTTCCCCGTGAGAATGAAACAAGCCCTTTTAAGAGGAACTTGAGTGGTTTGGAAAGGTGAAGTGCAGTGCGTCACTGGGTCCATGACGTCTTGTCTTCAATACCGATGTTACCATCAGTAGCATATGAAGTGAACCCGGTTTCTGCCCTAAGGTTGAATAAATGGAGGGCTATTTGTTTTCACCCTTTTCTCATTCAATTCTTTTTAATTCTTCAACCCCTTCAGTGCTTACTGAGACTTCATAGCTAGAACCTTGTTGGGTTTATTCCAATACTAGCTCAGTCTTAGTCCGCACTCTTCCCATATCTCATTTTTCTCCTTTTTATCATCATACCTAAGGACTTCTACACTAACTAGTGGATTGTCCCTGGGTAGATCCCTCCGGTTCTGGCGGATCATGGGAACAAAATACCTAACCTTATCATCCTTATATCACCGTACATAAAGTAAAGTTGGTCGGTCAATTTGGTATTGTTCATCTGCCATTGGATCCAATTGAAAACCATTTGAGAATCAATTCAGATACTTGTGATATATTATCAAAGCATTTTGTACCTGAATTGTTTTTGATATTTTTAGAACGAGAACTCCCCCTCAACATGTGCATCAAGTATTTGAAGATGTTTTGCACACGGAGGCAAGAGAAAGAATTAACTTCTTTGATTACCATTTTCTAAAAGATATCAACATCACTTCCCACATCAAATCAAGTAGATATAGCATTTCCGGGAAGGATGAGGTTTCCATAAGTTTGCTCCCCCTCAATATGTGCCTCGAGGTTTGAAAAGAGTTTTGCACATACTAGAGGGAACCCTTTATCATCAAAGGATTAGAAGCCATATGATCAAGGTACCTTAAAAGCATTTAAAGTTGAATTTTGCAGAGATTTAAGTGTTGGGTACCCTGATGACTTGAATTTGCAAAGAGAGTTCTCCCCCTTAAAATATGCTTCGAGATTCGAAAATTGTTTAGCACATATAAGGGAGAAGTTTGCACAAAAATTGGTCATCTTATCTTTTAACATCTTTCATATTTATATCACATTTTCTCCCCCGATCAAAAATCTTAAATCCTTTGAGATTTTGGATCTCAAGTGATTTAAATATGTATGAGGTAAAATATTTGTAGGAGAAAAATGTGTCCGATTTAATATGATCAAAAATGGACAACACTGATGTTTCCCCCCTTTTAAAAGGGGAAACCATAGTACAAATCCTAGCACTATTACATGTATTACAGCTGTTCATAGTTATTACACCACATATTACACATAGTTAAAGACACGCCATAAAAAGTAACCCGAAGAGGTCATCATTCTGTTCTCTGAAGAAGTTTGTAGTGACCATCACGAAGCCTTCCACCAACAAAACTTTCAAGGCTGCGGAAGATCCTTCGTGTCTTGAGTCTGCGTCTGATTGCAGCAATGAAGTGTTCACATCTCTTCACGTCATCATCAGTCCAAAAAATAGTTTTAACCCATGATTTCATATCAAGTTTGGCTTCTTTCACTCTGGTGTCAAGTTCTTCTTCGACCAATTTGAGCGTACCATCACTAAACTTGTAGAGTTCACATAGACGCATAAGCATACGAGATCCATATCTGTCGGAGAAGATGACAGCTCTAGGGGTGTCAAGGACTTTGTATTCTCGATGAAATTCATGCCCAGTTGCATTCCATTGAGGACTTGTAAGGTTGATCCTGGTTTGATAGCTTTCAATGCCAAGCTGAAAGTCCTCAACTCGTTTTCGAATGACTAAGCCCCT
Source organism: Chrysanthemum seticuspe (assembly GCA_019973895.1). Taxonomy (NCBI): domain Eukaryota; kingdom Viridiplantae; phylum Streptophyta; class Magnoliopsida; order Asterales; family Asteraceae; genus Chrysanthemum; species Chrysanthemum seticuspe. Next base: position 241,782,276 of record BPTQ01000002.1, on the reverse strand, counting down.
GATCCAAAGAGTGACAGCTGCAGAGAGGGCCTTTTTCTCACGAACAGGTAAGTGCTCAAGGTGTCCTTGAAGATTTAAGAGATAGAGATCTTCGAAATCATTTGGCAGAAGATGTTTGAAGTCGTTTTCTTCAATAGTATACACTTTGAAGTCAGCTCTTTTAAGGACAATCTTCTTCAAGTACTCATATCCATAGATAGGGAAGATCTCTACACTAACAACACTTAAGATTTGCAGCTTTGATCTGACATCATTGCGTCTTTTATCAGCACCATGTCTTTCGATGTAAAACTTCTTCTTTTTGAACCACCAGTGAGAAATACCATAAGAAGCTGCAATATCATACTTTTGTTCTTCATTTGCCCAGAATTGATCAGGAACCATCTGTTCAAGCCCCTGATCAGAGTAGGTTGCAGCTTTCATCTTTGATATTGATAGAGCATGCCTTCTTTCAGCAGAGCGAGCACACAGATAGTCCAAGTCGTGATTGAAGAAGAATTCAGCCTGAATGGTTATCTGACCAGGCTCACCACCAAGAGGAAGAGATTTGTTGACATTGAAGCGACTGATTTGCTCACTGACTTGGTCATTCAGCATCTTATGGCATTCTTCCATCTGATATTGAAGATGATTTGCATCAGAATGGAAGACTTTGACAATTTCGTAAGCTTGTCCTTCAAGATCTCTTGGAGTTATGGATGAGATACTCTTCCGCTCACAAAACCATTTAATAAAACTTCCCATATCACCAGTGTAGTGCAGAAGAGAGTCTTCAGCTGGAACTTCATAATTATTCGTGATAACTGATGCCCAATTGTTGTCAGGAATCATAGAGTCAGACTCTGGGATGGTCCATGTGGGTTCTGGAGAAGGAGGTCTATCTTCCATAATGCAGCTTTGAATAGTGTCTCTTGAAGGTGCTACTCTGGATGTGCTAGTGTGATTCCCAGCCATGTAAGAATCAAACCAGTCTTCTGAGGGCTTGGGAATATGCTTTGTCGACGCATCATCTTCATCTGGTTCTGAGTCAGCCATGACCTGAGATTCTTCGTTAACCATTTGATCATCAGGAATGAAGGTGGACGTGGATGTGAACCTTGAATCAACCGTCGTCCAGGCAGCAGATTTTTTCTGAGTACTCTGCTCTTTTGTCGGATCTGATTGACTGGAAGATTTCGGCGGTGATGATGGTGGTTGTGATGGAGGTGTGTTGGTTGTTGTAGAAGGATTACCAGATCCAGAAGTTCCAGCTCCCCCCGTTGGTGGTGGGGGTGGAGGTGGATCTTTGCGATCCTTTATCAATGTTTCCATTACAATTGTTCTCCTTTTCGTTTTAGCTTCCTTTTCTCCGACTTCAATCTTAAACTGCTCATAATTGTCGAACTTGATGGATTCTTCAAGTGCCTCATAGAGTTTACTGTGAACCTCATGCTTGTCCTCTTCAGCCTCATACATCCTTTCACACAGAGCTGCTCTCATGTCGGAGATGGGGAGGTCCTTGAATCGTCTAAGAAGTGGAGCCTCCATTGCCCATTCCACAGCATCCTTGACTTCTCCTTCAATAGCGTCAGTAACTGCTTCATTGAAGTTGAGGTGCTCCAATTTATAGGCACGATCCACCAGAGAATCTACAGATTTAGGAAGTTGCCTTTCCAGAGCTTCTATCCTTTTAATAGCTTTATCCAGTAGTTGATCAGAGGTGAGAATCTGTGGAGGGGAAGCTGGTGGAGCCACTTCATCTGCAATTGTAATGACGGGTTCTGGGTTTGGTGACATTGTTGGTGGTGTTTGTACAGTAGATTGAGTAGGTAATGGAGGTGGAAGTGCAGTTGATAGTGAAGATGCAGTCATTGGAGGAATGGTTGACGTATCTTGCTGAATGCTGACATTATACATGGATTGTGCAGAGTCTAAGGTTTTGTCATTAATGAATTGATCACCAAAAGAGAAATCTTCATCAAGATTCTTAAGTGAGGATAGAGAGTTAGTAGACAGATTTGGTTCATCCATCTTCAAGGTCTCATCAGATCTTGTCTCAAGGTTCTCCTGTGAGCCCTTATGTAACAGAGTGTCAACATTCAAGTCAGATTGAGTTTCATCAAGTATAAGAGATTCCTTAAACGTTTCAGGCACCTTGACCACTCCAGATTGTTCTTTTTCATGAGATGAATCTGTTCTTCTCTTCAGCTCATATGGATTTGTGGTGCTTGATGGAGATGATGAGATAGTTAACAGCATGTGAGCAGCTTGTTCAGTTTCAACACTTGCAACTCCTTTACCCTTGTCAAGTGTAATTGGGTTTGTTTGTTGAGGTAGTTGAGCGGGTTCTCTTAACACAATTCCACCTACTGGAGCTTTCACATTCTGACTTTCAAGGCTTTGCTGAATTCCAAGTTGCAGATCAGCATCATCTTCATCAGTTAACCTGGTAGCATCCCTTGGTGTCTCAGTGTTCTTACCAGTTTCCTTCTCCACTTTCTTCCTTTTATCATTTTGCTTCTTGGATGTGGTGTCTGACTGTTGTGACCTTTCACGTCTCTTTTTAGGAAGAGAGGCATAGGATGTTTGTGAGGCTGACTTGGTCATGGGAGCGTTTGGTTGTAGAGGAGAGGGTGTGACATCAGCAGAGAGTTTGGTTGCTCTTTTCTTGTATTGCTTGAAGTAGTCCGTCTTCTTGATATCTTCAGTGAGAAGACAATCAGGAATTGGCAAACCAAATATTTCATTGACCACACCTCTAGGAACATATTTTAGGTTTCCCAAGACATATTCTTCTTCAGCCTTATGTAGAGTTGATTCACTCCTAGGATTGAATTTGTGAGTTTGTTGTAAGTACTGGATGACAAGCTTAGAGAATCTGATGCTGGGAATCACAAGCTTGTTTTGTTTCTTTCGGCCTTGAGCTTTGTTCTGGAAATTGATTCTGTCAGATATGAATGTGTTCATTGATAACTAAAATTCTTCCCAAATACGATCTGATACATTCACATCAACCCTATTAACGATTCCCCATAGGATTTGCAAGATGGGGATCCTCACTTTATCGAACCCTAATGTTTTGCCAGATAGGCACAAGTTAAGAATTGTTGTAATGGCTCTCCATGGTTGATACATGTGTCCAGTGATGATGTCAGACGCTCTTGAAATACTGTTCTGATAACCCAATCCAATTAGAAAGACAATCAAATCGTCAGCACCAGGTGGAGATTCAGAACGAAAGTCAGGGTTACATGGTGTGATTCCAAGAGCCTTGCTCAGAATATCAGAATCAATTGTGAACTCCATATCATCCAGCATGCAAGAGTATCGAGCTGTGATTTTGTCCCATTGAATGGTGTTCCAGAACTGTTGAATGTAAATGGAGGGAATTGAGCATTGCTTGGTAATAGCTCCAAAGAAGTTTGTGTTTTTGAGGATGTCAATAGAAACTTTGAGTATCGGATTATGTTGAAGCTTTTGTAAGTCCACATAACAGTTGCTTTTTCCGATATCAGCCCATTGACTCCTGGGAAGGATTTCTTCGTCTGAAAGAACTTTGGATGATGCCGAAGGGGTAGCGCTCTTTTCTGGGATTGAACTTGCCATTGATGTTCTGAGTAATCATACAATTAACAGTAATGAATGGGAACAGGTTAGATGGTAAGTAAGTCAACATTGAGAGCACCCTTAAGACATAGAAGTAGTAACTCAGAAGGAGTCCCCAAAACACATACAGAGAAGGATAGAGTGGCATAGATTACAAATATATGACAACTTTCAAATATATGATAACATTCATAATTGAGATATATCAATGAAGTACATTCATATAAATAAATGATTACATGACGAGCTTATAAGGGATTTAAAGGGCAAAAGAGTGCATTTCAAAGTGATCATGACATGAACCAAGATACACATGTAAAAGTGATATAACACATATGTATGAGGCAAAAAGTAACATTTGGCAGTCGTGAGAGAACCCAAGTACCTTTTGCCTAAACAGAGATGTCATAACAGTTTACATAGAGTAAGTTGATTCAACAAGTCGAATTAGGAGAACCTAAGTGTAGTGAGTGTGAAATCATCTTTAGCACAAAAAACTTTGAACATGTTAATAATCCTTGACCCTAAGACTAATTCTCAACATGAAAGTGAACACTGTTGCAGACTTGTGAAAACAAGTCGTCATCTAGAGCCACAGACAAGTCGCTAAAGGATTAGCACTCTAAGTCGCCAAGCTAATTCGCTAGCATGTAAGACCAAGTTGCCATGAACAGTACCTAAACCAAGTCGCTACAAAGCAAACAACTAAGTCGCTAGGTAACAATTTCGCTAACTTGTAAATACAAGTCGCTATCTGCTAACTCGCTAACCAAGTCGCTAGAATAATTCGCTAGCTAGTAAAGTCAAGTCGCCATGTACAGTAACTAAGCCAAGTCGCTACAAAGTAGTTAACTAAGTCGCTAGGTTATTAATTCGCTAACTTGTAAATACAAGTCGCTAACTACTAACTCGCTAACCAAGTCGCTGGAATTTAGTGAACTAATTCGCTACGGAGACGTAGTCGCTAAGTAGAACACTAACTCGCCATGAAGAACATTCATACTAAGTCGCTACCAAGAACAATTTAACTCGCCACCAAGAACACATCTAACACCAACCCATCAGTCCAATCCACTTAATCATACATCAATGTATTCCAACCAATATAATCCAAACAATATATTCCAAACAATTTAAACTCGTTCAATCATTTTATAAGTAACACACACACGATTCCACAAAAATCCGAACCTAAGTGAGAGAGTCAACTAATCACACCTCACGAGCACGAAAGGATCTGGATATAAAGATAAGTTAGAAACTGGGCACTAAAGCATAAGATAGTAACGATAAGAGGGAATCGAAGCAAACCTTATGCTAAGTCGCTAGTAAGAATAAAATGACGAAGAGAAGAAGAAAAAAAAGGAACGAGAGAGAGAAAAAAAACTTGTTGGGTAAGATGGTAACTCACTAATGGGTAACTCGCTAGGGGTATACAAACTAACTTAGGCAATATGACACAATTGGTCCTTGTGGTTATAAACTGAGGTGAGGTAATTCGCTAATGCAACATAACTTACACTATATGACAAATTTGGTCCCTATGGTATAGATGAACGAGTGGTAAGATGCAAACAAGATTATAGACTAAGCCTCTAGCAAAGAATATCATACTGATCACCATGAATCAATTAAACATTTAGTCACATAGGCATATAAATCTAAGCTAGGCACTTAATACATAGGCAATGATAAACACATGAGCAAGATATGACCACAACCTACATCAACCATAACCAGATAGTTACAGAGGCAAAACACGACTTCAACTCAAAGACCTCAACTTACAAACGATATAACCAGCACAGAAGCCAAGAACATATACACAATCTCCCCCTCAATCAAGTTCATCAAAGAACATTGATTGACGTAAGTTTACCCCGATAAAATGGAAGCAGAAATATTTCAATTGTTCGAACTTCATCTATGATCCCGTGCCATTATTGAATGACATTTCTAGGACCGTAGATGTTATCGATAACAGTGAAAATATTCTTTATTGGATAGGAAAAACGTGATAAAATTGTAAATTTAAAGAATTTAAACATGAATTTAAACACTATTTTTTTTTTTTTAGAGAAACTTGATTTATACAAAGATATGGATGTACGAGTCCTGATTCAAGATGAATAGGAGTCAAATTAAGAAGTACATCAACTCTGGCAAGCTATAGCTCCTGAATGAGCTATGTTCATATCTGAAGGGAACCAAGTCATGAAGTTCCTGATTAAATTGAGCATTGTACCTGAAAAAGACTGAGAGCACATTGTACTGGAAGCACATGTAGATTTGTACATAGAAGAGTTAGTGACATGATTAGTCTCACAGTTGGATGCATCACAGTATAATACATACTTATCATTAATGGAGATCCTATTAGGCTCTACATTCTTGAAAAATTTACCTGTAGGAATCCATTTGAGGCATGATCTAGGGATGTAAGTTCGTTTAAGTCCTGTAAACTTAAGTAATCTACCAGTGGGAATCCATTTGAAGCCACAGTGAGTTGAACTAAATGAGTGCACGCCCTTGTTTTGACTATTTGTCTTTTTGTGATCAGAGAATTTCTTAGGGGATTGATCTGTCAGACTATGCTTTGCATGAGACCTAGTTAAGCTTCTAGCATTTCTGATTTGTGGGTGATGACCATTAGTCCTATGCTTGGGAGTCATCATATCTGAACTAGGCAATGAAGTGACTGGTTTTGACAAAACAAACTGATTATCAACTTGGGATGTAGGCTTAGATTTTAATGGTTTAGCTCTTTCAGACCTATAGGCATTAGGTTGTTTAATAATTGTTCGTTTCAAGTTGTTCTGAACATTTGACTTTCCAAAAGTTGAAGGTTTTTCAAACTTAGTGTTCATCCTATTTCCAACATGCTTCCTGAGCTCATTTTTTAGTGCAACAATATTGAAGCTCTTATCCTGAATTTGTGCTTTGAGGTCATCAATATCTTTCATCAAGAGATTAGATTGATTGACTAACTTAGAGTTTGTTTCCTCAAGGTTCTTTCTTAAATGCTCATTATCTCTTAGAAGGTTGGACACACATAGAGCTAGTTCAGAATTTCTAGATTCTAGTGTATCACTCATCTCATGACAGTCATATTTCTGGGCTTCCGAAAGAAGCGATTTCAGATTTCTTATGGTCGAATCTTTGTCCTGAATCTGGGATTTTAACTGATTAATTTCAAAAAATTCTCTAAATTCTGGAAGTTCCAGATTACTACACTGTTTTTTTGCATAAAACATTTCATTCTTATGTTGTATTTCAATTTGCAAAGAGATACAGTGTTTTTCAAGAATTGAAAATTTGTTTGAAAGCTCATCATATACCCTTTTTTCAATCATGTTACTTGCATTAGATTCAGACAAAACAAAGATTGATCCCACATTGTTATGTTCAGGATAAGAGTCATGTACCTTTTTGTGAGAATTAGTGTGATCAGATAAATGTACCTTGTTGATTGATACCTTTTCTGACTCTGAGAATTTGAGATCAGTGTTGTTTTCTTCATCCTTTTCCATCACAACTGAGACTCTGCAATCAGTTTCTTCTGCTGGTTCAACTGGAATGAAGCATGACACGTCATCATTGTTCCATGGACACTCTTGACACTCATTCAATTCCTTCAGCTTGTTATTCTCTTTAGCAGCTTCCTCGATGTATGTTTCCATATTACTCATAAGTTGAATAAATGAGTTTCTGAACTCATGAATTTCCATTCCCGTGTGCTTCTTGAAAGACATTCCAGTCATGGTATTATCAAAATCTGAGGAGTATTCTTCCCGGGTAAGTGGCTGAAATTGGTTGGAGATGGTTTGGAGAGCAGCATGAGAGTCATCCGTTGAGAGCTTTTCTTTGGTAATTTGAAACCTCAGTCGTTCTAGGTTAAGCAAAACTGTTCTTGTTAAAGTGGGAAAATCCTGACAAAGGATGGCACAACTTGTTCGATCCATGGTTGTGGATAAGAGTAATTTGAGAAGCTGACTGAGATGTTGAAACGGCTCACAGGTGCATTCCACATTCTTAGTATCATCTGAGGATATTAAGAGTGACTTATTTGAGTTGTTCTGATTGATTGATACTGAGTCATTAAGTGTGTGTCCTTCATATAAGCATTCTGTTTCACTATTCTGTGCTGTGTCATAGAGAGCAAGTACTTTGGTGATTAAAGAATCCGTGATGACAGACATTGTGTTATTATGAATTACTCCCCAAGTCTCTAGAAGATACCACACCAAGTCGCCAACACTAATTCGCCACCACGCTAAGTCGCTAGCTTTCCAAGTCGCTAGCCAGATGTAAGTCGCTAAGTGGTAACTCGCTACAGACCAAGTCGCTAGCCAAAATTTTGGCAGTAATTCGCTACACAAGTCGCTAGAAATGCAAGTCGCTAAAGAGCAACTCGCTACAGACCAAGTCGCTATCACCAAGTCGCTACTCGTAGTGGAGAATCCACTACTTGTACTTTAACTCGCTAGATCTAACTCGCTAGGTTTAAAACTGTAACTCGCTACAATTTTGTGAAGCAAGTCGCTATGAAGAAAGTTATCCGTGAACTAAGTCGCTAGCATGAAAAACCATATAAACTTCACTTTTCAATCCAAAAACAACCCAACCAAGATGATTCAAGCTTACCAAATGAAAACCTAAACACTTGTGATGGTTCTAAACATAAAAGTACCAACAAAATTCAAACTTTAACACAAGAAATCAACCAAATGATGCAAAAACCACTAAACTTTTTCAAACTCAAAAACCACCTAAAAACCACTATAAATCCAAAGATGTGCAAGATATGATCTAACCATGGCTCTTGATACCAATTGTAAGATATAAACTTTCACATACACATCATAACATTAACACAATGAGCACATAGATGGTTTTAGAGAGAGAAAGAGTGGGACATTCTAGTGAGAGAAACTTGTGGAATATTAGATTATCCCAAGGAACATCCAACCCTCTACCTTGGGAGGTAGAGGGTATTTATAGGTTACAAACTAAACGACCTCCTGACGGCCTGTGGATCAGGGATACAGTGGGTAAAGACCCGTCCTTCCTCCACGGTGTTGCACTAGACTATTTTACGCTACTGACTAACTACAAAACAACATAAATAAGTAACTAACGATTAGTCTACGAGCTAACTTAAGCTAGAAGATAATTGGGGTGACCGACTCTTCAATATAGGAATTTTCTAATTCCTAACAAACTTGTTTTGTGATGCATTCCGAGATCGCAAGTGAGGCTACACTTGTGTAGTTAGGAATAACTAAATGATAAGAGGCATTAGGATAACCCTTGTTTGATACCCGTAATATAATTACTTCTTCCACTTTGGTTGAGTAATTCCCCCACACCCTTTGCGTTGTACTCATCTTTAGTACACGATACCCCTAGTTAACCCCTCAGAGCCTATCCTTTTCGCGGTTCTCGTGATATTTCGGTTTTTCCGGAATATCAATGAAGAGCATTGTTTACACCCCACCCCCAAATATACACCCAAATCGCCTTAGCCTACCCTATATGCACTCACTTTTAGTGCATTATTGTTATCACCCAAAACCCTTAGTTCAATTATCTGGTTGCTTGCATAAGTTGCTAAGTCGAGTCATATCCTTTGTATACAGTTTTGGGATGATTGGGATTCATGGGAAAAGTAAAAGTTTATGAAATGATGGGAAGGGAACGTTAAATTCAAATTCCCTTTGTTTGCGTAATAATGTACCCCAAGTGTTTTGATCTTTTCAAATCGGGTCAAATTAGTATTAGAGTAATAAAAACTCAAGTGTAGGGATGTGCTCATAAATCCCTAGTATTTTGATGTTATCGTAGAGGATGGTAGAGTAAAAGTGTATGAAAAAAAAAAAAAAAAAAAAAAAAAAAAAAAAAAAAAAAGAAAAAGAAAAAAATAGAGTAAAAAAAAAAACGGGCTACCATCCTACATCTATCCTTTAAATTTATGTTTATTTATTTCAGTTATCTAGAGTTTAGAGTGTCGAGTCTTGGCTTAGCAACGCCATTCTTCATATGCAGTTAACATAAAGATTTTTGACTTACCACCACTAAATAGCCTATCCCACCAAACCCTTATTTCCCTACCGTAAGTCTAACGTTACAACCCTTTAAAGACCTCTTTGATAGTCTTTCCTAGGTGCTTACGCCAAAGCGATGGAGGTTTGATCTATTCTCAAGCTTATGGTAATCTATGTACTAGGACCGGTTAATGAGTGTTTATCTTCCATTTCCTATTTTGTTATGTTTCATATATACACCCGAGAGAGATGTGAGTATCCAAACACCCCATGTGAGGTGCTAGTATGTAATTTCCGTGCTTGTTATGACTTTTGCGGGGCTTATATGTGTTGTGGACCGTTTTGAATTAATGCTGAATGACCCCTAACTTATAAATTAATTGGCTAAAAGCACATTTGCTTGAGGACAAGCAAATAACAAGTGTAGGGATATTTGATAAGGTTTTAAAAGGTACCATTTTGAGGGGTCGTTTAAGTCCTTATTTGATCACTTTTGTATCCGTTATTGCTTAATATCGTTCCTTTTCACTTTTTAGGTCTCGTGAAGGCAAAATGCTGGAATGACACTTATTTGGACGGAAAGGCGCGAATATATGAAGAAAATGGCCAAAGTCGAAATCGAGACACTCACAGTTGCTGAATGTAGAAGGCGACGGCGTCAGGTGCTATTTGCGACGCCGTCCCAGAATTATTGTGACGGGACAGAACTCAAAACTCGTATTTTCAAGAGACGGCGTCTAGTGGTGAAAGAGTAGGCCGTCGCTACTCAGACGGCCTAGATGCAATCCAGACGACGTCAGAAGCTGAAGAGGACGGCGTCACGGTCATAAGGTGACGCCGTCGCAAGGTTAACGTGGCCAAGACGAAACCCTAATGGCGGCGACACGACGGCGTCACTAAACATAAGGTGACGCCGTCGCAATTGTAATCTTATATATAGAATCCGAATTTTTCAGTCTTTGGGTGGAGAGTCTTTGGAGTAAAAACCTAAAACCGAACCTAAGGTGTCTTGTACAGTATTTTAGGGTTTTTAACCCTATCTTACATCAAGATAAGTCTTTGCTTCATTAATTCAATTATGTCTTTGATTATTTGTGTGTATGCTTGCATGTTCTCCATGTCCGGCTAATTTATTTGTGTGTTTGCTTAGGAAGTATGAAACTTAATTATTGAATATTGATTGGTTGTTTCTTATCTTAGTTGATTTATGATCTAGTAATGCGATAGGTAATCCGTTGTGCACTTAATGCTTGATTCATCTTTGTGAACCTTAGAGTATAATTACCTGAGTGATTGTAGGCTAAACCATCCGAAGAGCGCCTTAGAGTAGGAGTCTATAATATCTAGTGGGTTTGTAGACAAGACCCTTTGGTAAGTTCAAAGAGTTAGGGAGAAACGCATACCCTACAACTTTAGACACACAACGCAACTAGGAATAAGACGTGACACTCAACCATCAATAGGAGATAATTAAGGAGTAATACAAACTAAGTAAACACATCTTTAAACTATCATACGAGCACACATTAATTAGACATAGACTCCCACAACCTTAGTTTAGATAATTAGATAATAGTAGAGTAATCGGTAGAAATACCAACCCCCCAAATCCAATACCCGAGATTCGTACCTTTCCATTTTCATAAAATATAAAAAGATAAAAAATAATCTTCCTCAACCTTAACCTTAGCGTAGTAACTCCCTACTAGCATTCCTATTCCCCTAGAGAACGATATCAATACCCGTGGCTTACCCTAATTACTACACTACAACGATTAGGTTCACTGCCTAGGGTGTTATAAAACTTGCTCGAAGAAAAGGAAGTTCCTTTGACCCCGAACGACGCGTGTAGCGTTATCAATATCGTCACACATATTCGGTGTAGACAAATCTTTTTGTTCTAGTGAGCGGATTTGGTAAGACGATAAACGATTACCCAAATGGTGTCATAACCGCTTGATGTCTTTGGCAATTTGGTGATGAAGTCCATTGTGATATGTTCCCATTTCCACTCGAGAATCTCTGGTTGTACCAGGATACCTGAAGGTTTTTGGTGTTCAACTTTAACCTTTGAATAGGTTAAGTACCGACTGACATATGTTGCAATGTCTGCCTTCATGTTTGGCCACCAGTATAACGTTTTTAGATCAAGATACATTTTGTCGGATCCAGGGTGAATGGAGTATTTGGACTTGTGAGATTCATGCATAATGAGATCTCGAATCCCTCTATAAAGTGGGTCCAACTCCTATCCTTGAAACATAACGTCTCATCTAGTCTCTTCACAAAACCATTCTCATTTTCTGGCATGCCATAGATCTTCTCGTTCGGTCGGTTTTCTGCTTCTAACCATCAACGCTGTCTTATATTCAGCTCCTTTTGGTTTTCCAAACTTGACGCTCAACGACATTGAGGACATGTATCTCCTCAAGGTCCAAGGAAAAATGCGTCAGTTTCCAACAAAGATTCTGATGCAGGTTTTACTGACCAGGTCTTAATATTTATAGTGTCTCGCTATACCTATGGTCTACCCTAATGCACTAACGGGCAGTGTACCCGGTCGTGTGTAGTGTAGTAAATGGTAAAGCCGAGGTCGTCCCAAGAGCTATGTGTGTCGGATAATTACTAAGTCTAATTGTCACAGAATATTAATTGGTTTGATATTGTTTTAATTAATTAAACTACTAATGCAGAATATAAAGTAAAAGCAAATAAATGGTAAAGGGAAATCAATAGAGGAATAGTGGTGCTAACCTAGTTAATCCTCCTAGCTAGTTATGTCTACGTCTACCTACTTCCAATTACTTCAGGTGGGGTCAAATTCGAGAGGACATCATTTAGTCAATTCGCCCTAACCTATCAGCAAAGATGCCACCACAGGAGAAATCAGGCGCACCGTCATAAGTCCTGTTGTTCCTGGTCCCCTAATCTGAGTCATTAAGTACCGCTACATGCTAGATTCTAAATAGTGAGTGCCCGGCCGTTAGGAACTTAGACACTACACCCCCCAATTCTTATGTTCATCCAAACGATAGGTGATCAGTTGGTCAAATCGCACAAGTAGAAAGGGTCGTCAGTTGGTCATATCTTACCCTTCCCGTCTCAGTCCGCTCACCTAGGGTCAGTTGGCCATATCTCCTAGGCAATTGGCCTCTATCGCCATTCAAAACTACCGAACCAGGGGTGACTACCAAAGAACTATGCATGCATACACTTAGAAATAATTGTACGGAATTAAAGGTAAATGCAAACAAAACAATTAAGGAATCATAACTAGGCTAGCACCAAAGGGTGCTTAGCCGCTCATATTAATCATGCAAATCAATTCAATATTCAAAGGTACGAAATAAATGAATTGATAGTAAAAGAAATAATAAACGCTAAAGCTTATCGTAATGGTGTGACTTAAATGCAAACAAAACAATTAAGGAATCATAACTAGGCTAGCACCAAAGGGTGCTTAGCCGCTCATATTAATCATGCAAATCAATTCAATATTCAAAGGTACGAAATACATGAATTGATAGTAAAAGAAATAATAAACGCTAAAGCTTATCGTAATGGTGTGACTTCTCCATTGGAAACAGCTCCGTATGCTTCCCTAGACCTCCCTTGAGTTTTTTCCCACGTTCTCAGAGTGTTGTGTGTGGAATGGGATGCTTTGAAATGCTGGAATTCGTGGGGTATTTATAGGTCATGTATGGGTTACGGCGTAACCAATAGAGGAGTTACGCTGTAACCTTCTATTTCATCATAAATGCACTAGATCTGCTAGTTACGGCATAACCTTATAAGTGGTTACGCTGTAGTCTTCAATAAACTCGGTTACGTCGTAAGTGATGCAGTAGTTACGACGTAAGTATCAGCGGTGTGGAACCTCTTTTGACCTAATGGAGTTACGTCGTAACCTATGGGAAGAGTTACGCCGTAACCTCTTGATAAGTTGGACTTCTGGGTCACGCAATAGTTACGGCGTAATGTGAGAGATGAGTTACACCGTAACTTCTTCAAAATAGGCATAATGTGATAAATCTTTAGTAATGTTTCCATTTCCGCGTCTCTTTAGCTCCAACGCTCATAATTTACCTGAAAGTGGAAAACAATGGAAAATAAGCGTAAATCCATATAAATGATATAAATAACGAACATTATCAGGGGAAATTGACACTTAATATTCAGGACTATTTGATGTTATCAGATTCAACTGAATTTCATTACATCCCTTCTCATTTTCATCAGAAGCGCGATAATTCAAGAACGTGTTGAAGATCTTCAGCTAGACGTGGAGAGTTAACAGAAGCAACTCAATCTCACCAAACCACTTCTTCATTTCAACGAGGTCAACAAAGAGCCACAAAATACTCTTATCAGAGAACCCAAATTCGAGTTCGTCTACAAACGTGCCAATCTCTGCAACTGCTTTATGGCATTTGATAAGATACATAAATTCTATGACAACACCCTCAAATCGGTTCGTGATGGCTTGGATTCTCGGTTGAAAGATATTAAGGTGTACAAGGGTAGGCATCGTTGGACTTCATCATAATAACGGGAGGTTCGAGAAAAGGTTAAAGCACCGGGATCAGATGAGGAGGCTGGAGAGCTATGTTGGAGGAAGAACGGGCTTTCCGATTATGACATTTCAATGTCCAGAGTAATTGGTTAGTGTTGTGTAAAACTTGGATTGATTGAACATTCTTGATTTGTTTTTGTGAATTTGTTGGTAATATATATATATATATATATATATATATATATATATATATATATATATATATATATATATATATATATATATGTATATATATATATATACTAGTGTCAAAACCCGTCCGATGGACGGGTATGACTTGTGGTTTTTATTTATAGGATTTAGTAGAACAATTATATACTAAAAAGTAATTAAAAGTTCAATGAAACGGTTAAGATTTATAATTGATGTTACGTTAATACATAAAACGGCTAAAAGCATGTAAGTATTTTGATTTTGATTTTGATTTTTAGGATTTAGTAGAACAATTATATACTAAAAAATAATTAAAAGTTAAATGAAATGGTTAAGATCTATAATTGATGTTATCATAATCCATAAAACGGCTAAAAGCAGATAAGTACTTTGATTTGTGGTTTATTTTTAGGATTTAGTAGAACAAATATTAAAAAGTTATTAAAAGTTTAATTAAACGGTTAAGAACTATACTTGATATTACCATAATCTATAGAACGGCTAAGAGGACTCTAAGCTTAGATAATCATGTGCATATCATTCCCTATCTACCACTCACCTTCTTTGCTTAAATTTTAAAACAATTATGTATCTAAAACTGGCCGTCATTTTTGGTCACTGATAATAAATTGAAAAACGACGATGTTTAAGTAACTAATGAAACGTTACTTTTACAATAATAAGCATAATGTCTGAATGAAATTGAGGTAGTATGCATTGTAAATACATTCTAAGCAACTTTCACTCGTTTGGCCTGTCTCTTTTAATCTAACTTCTTTGACTTAATCCATTTTGGATTAACATAACCCAAACATGTATTATGATCTATAGTCTCGTGCAGGTTTGATGGAAACTATCTAGCAAAACTACCAACCATGAGATCCATAGAAATTCCTTACCTGTTCATGTTAGTTTAGTCAAATAGTCAGTCAAGATTAGCTCTGGCTATTCAGATATTGTCAAATCAGTCCTCTTGATTTATTTTTATAATACAATGGCTCCTGAAGTAGTTTAACCTGTATAAAAGATAAGCAATAATATAAAAATGGAACAGAAGATGAGAAAAGAAGAATAAATGCTTAAGATTAGCGATGTTAAAGCATTTTAAGTAAGGACATCAGTAAGTACTTGGTTAATAATTGAGGGTAAGATTCGAATACATGATATTACTGAGACCAATTTCTAAAGACTTACAGGTTCGTATATGACTATATATGGGTATCAGAATCATCAGCCCTATAAATAGTTTCAAACATCCATTAATCTTAGAATAAAGATATTAACCGATGTTCTATTGATCTATGATCATCGTTTAAAATGTGGGCTTACGATGATCCCACGATATAAAGCTTCTCCTAAGCGCCTCTAAATACATCAACAAAATAAGCATTAGAACCACAAGATAAGTTCATAGAAAATTTGTATTTCAAGAAAATGGTTTTCCAAACCAAACGCTGCCCTGGTGCCTTCTAATAGCAAAAATATTCAACTCATCAAGAGTCGTCTTACTTATCATGAAATCCTCAGCAGATAAATTCAATGTTAATAGCAGATCACCAATTAGTCAGTACCATGTAAAATAGTCAAAAATTCCAAATGCTTCAATTCAAACATGTGAAAGTTTGAGCGTTTATAAACATAACTCAAAACTCAAAACTAAAAGTGATTACGGAACAGCTTCATAATCATAACTCAAAACTAATCCTAAGCAAGATACTTTTATCCAAACATTATTCTAGATAATCTTAACCGCAATTGAATGATGAAACAAAAAAGTAAAACAAAATTGTCTTACTTGAATTGATGGTGAATAGTACCATCCGTGCAGTTGTCATTTGACATGTAAGATCCCTTCACTTTGTTTCGTCAAATATAATACATTGTCTTTAGCAGTGCTAAATCCGTTAAAACTGGAACAAAGGCAATGGTATTAGTTGGAGAGCCCAATGTTGCATTTATAGTTTCTTCCATTGCAACAATGTATTAACCTATTATATCTAATTTCAAATTGGAAAAAAACATGATACTTAAAGATTTGCTACCGTAATAATAAAGATATGAGCTTTACCTCTCAAGACTTTGCTTGTCACCTTCATAAGTCACTCCAGCATAAAAAGCAAGTTAACAAAAATAATATATAAACATGCCAAATTTTTTATTGAATGCATTAAGAACGAAAAAACGATTACCGAATATGAGAGGAAAAAATTTCAAAATGGTACGTAAGAACAAAGTATCAAAGCATAGCCCGCCCGATAGGCGTGCAAGCCTTATGAATATCGTTGAAATAAATAAGTTAACAAAAAATAAGATATAATGGTAAAAAGTTTTATGTTGAATGCATTAAGAATGAAAATAAATAAACGTTAATATTTATAGAGCAATAAAAATATACAAAGTTCTTTGTAACAACTTAGGATATGATTTTTACACAATTCAAATATACACGAACAATTAACAATTTATTCCTCTAAACGCAAGACTTCTTCTTCAAGAATAGCTGCTTTGTGAAGAAAGAGAGTAAATTTTGGTCACCAAACAAATGGATGGATAGGAAAAGAGGTGATCCTCTAGAAGCCCAACCATTACATTACACACAATGCCCGCATAAAGGCCTGCGTATTCACATATTATCTTGTAAGATTCCGATGGGAATAAATAATGGTAGAAGACAACATGAATCGTTTTTGGTTAAATATACCCGGAATTGTCATCCAGAAATAGGGGTCACTATCGGGATCATTGGAGTCATCTGACAATAGAACTATAAATTTGAAAATGACCTATACAAAGATGAGAATGTGAAGAGAGATTATAAGAAAAAAGGATAAAAGTCGCTATGGTTCGCTACCTGAGCCAACGTGTTATGACCCGCACTAAAGACATCCCTTTCAACGCGAGTCTATTTTTGCCCATTTTGGCACCTCTAATCTTAGTTTTATCCTTACTTCAGGGGGGAAACACTATAAGTGTCGTCACTGTCATGTACTCATGTGAATAGAAGGTGCAGAGTTTGTAAAGTTGGTGGATACTTAAAATCTGAAAATTTAAGTATCAGTTAGGTTAGAGAAGGGACGGGTATCGTATAGGTGTAAGCATACACACGGGAGACTTACAGGACACATTTTAGTTGTGAGTTCATCATATTAAATTTTAGACTTTTGTTATATAACCTGAAGATTAAAAACATCAAGATTGAATATAACCGTAACTGGAACCTGGGAAAAAAAATATAAACAGTAAAAATTTACATACAAGAAAGACGACCGCCTGCCTTACACGGTTAAGTTCATCTGATGAATTTGCGGACTGATTCCATGAGAGGTTAGGCATAACTCATTATGACTTAAAGCAATAGAAAAAAATGTGGGAAGTCTACCCATTAGTTATGAATGGGTCCATTTAGATTATTTGTAATCTTGAATGGGTCGAATATTTAGTGAAGGCATATAGATGAGTACCTCTGTCAAAAAATTAGTATGACCTTTCAGTATAAGCAGCAACTTGTTTGTTGAAAAGCAAATATGGGTACTTGACCTACACATGTTGCACTACAATAGGATGAGTAAACAGATTCACATGTGGCATGTTACATAAGAAATGTCCCGGATATCGGTTTATGAAAGAATGACCTTTTCTCAGTGAATCATGTTGTCCATTTATCTACAAAATTGTTGCGAACAATACTATTCCACACTCTTAGTTGTATCCCGATACTTTTCTGTTAGGAATTAGAAAATTCCTTAGTGAAGAGTCGGTCACCCCAAATGTTATCTAGCTTAAGTTAGCTCGTAGACTTGTCGTTAGTTTCGTTATTTAGTAGTTTATTTATTAATTTGTAGCGTAGAATAGTTTAGTGCAACACCGTGGAGGAAGGACGGGTCTTTACCCACTGTATCCCTGATCCACAGGCCGATAGGAGGTCGTTATGTTTGTAACTATAAATACCCTCTACCTCCCAAGGTAGAGGGTTGGACCTTTCATTCATCTTAATCTAACCTTCTATGTTTTCTTTCACTTTCTCTCTCTAGAAAGGCTCCCACTTTCTCTCTCTAAAACCTCTAAATAATTCGACCATATTATTGTTTGTTATGTGTTTATGAAATCCAATATCTAACAATTGGTATCAAGAGCCATGGTTAGATCATATCTTGCACATCTTTGGATTTCTAGGGGTTTTTAGGTGGTTTTTGAGTTTGAAAAAGTTTAGTGGTTTTTGCATCATTTGGTTGATTTCTTGTGTTAAAGTTTGAATTTTGTTTGTACTTTCATGTTTAGAATCATCACAAGTGTTTAGGTTTTCATTTGGTTAGCTTGAATCATCTTGGTTGGGTTGTTTTTGGATTGAAAAGTGATGTTTATAAGGTTTTTCTTGCTAGCGACTTAGCTCACGGTTTATTTTTCTTCATAGCGACTTGCTTCACAAAATTGTAGCGAGTTACAGTTTTAAACCTAGCGAGTTAGATCTAGCGAGTTAAAGTACAAGTAGTGGACTCTCCACTACGAGTAGCGACTTTGTGGTAGCGACTTGGTCTGTAGCGAGTTGCTCTTTAGCGACTTGCATCTTTAGCGACTTGAGTAGCGAATTGCTGCCAAAATTTTGCTAGCGACTTGAGTCTTAGCGAGTTACTACTTAGCGACTTACATCTGGCTAGCGACTTGGAACTCTAGCGACTTAGTGGTGTAGCGAATTAGTTGTTAGCGACTTGGTTCAAGAATTCGTAGCGACTTGGTTGATTTTTCCCGTCAAAACTTCAAACGGCCATAACTTTTGAACCGTAACTCCGTTTTCAGCGTTCTACCCATCAAAACGACCGTGAGAACAAGGAGAATAGACCGCAATTCGGGTCAATCTTCGAGGTCTAAATCCGCTCCGAACAGAAGTTATTGAGGTTTTTAAGTTTTTAGACCTAAATTTCTCAGGAAAAACGGGCATAAACCAATCCGAATCACGACCAAACAACATCTCTGCTTATCCCACAAACAATCATAAGACCTAGCACACAATTGTCTATCATTGTGTCGATCCATCAGTCGTCTTAACACATTCCATTGGTCATTGCTTAACGGTTTAGTCTTGATTTTAGTAAAATCCCGCGAAAGATTCTATTTCTCGGTTTAAATCATAGACTTGTAAAATCCCGTGCTTTCTACCACATCATGTCTTACTCTACTGACCCAGTGATTTCAGAAGTGCTTAAATTGTATGATGCTGTGGATAATAATGATAATGGATGCTACACTGAACGATTAAAGATGATTGAATCAATCAATGAGGATGTGATATCTCCGGGTTCAGACTTTGAAAAGACTGAAATGCACCAGTCAATGCTACAAAATGCCATGCTAAAGGAATGTAACATTGAGCCCTTTCAACTACTTTATCAGCACCTCAAACTACTTTTATCTACAACTATGGATCGAACAAGCAGTGCTCTCCTTCGTCAGGATTTTCCCATCTTGACAAGAACTGTGCTACTAAACTTAGAACAACTGAGGTTTCAAATTACTAAAGAGAAGTTCTCAACTGATGAATCTAATGCAGCTCTTCAAGTAATCTTCGATCAATTTCAGCCATTTATCCGGGGGGAATATTCCTCAGATTTTGATGATGAAATGACTGAAGTGTCTTTCAAGAAACAAACTGGAATGGAAATTAGCGTGTTCATTGAGACATTCATACAACTCATGGATAATGTGGAGAAGTACATTGAGGAAGTTACACAAAAAGATGAAAACGTGAATGAGTGTCAGGTGCAGTTGAGAAATAGTTGTGATAAGTTGGGTAATGTATCTGTTAAAGAATCGGGTGTTGTTGAATGCAGAATGTCAGAGTCAACATATAATGATGAGTCGGGTAAAACACCAGATGATGGATCAGTTGGCACTGAATACAGAGGCTCAGAGATTGATAAGCTTGACACATCCAGCGGTCCAGTGACTCTCGTTACACATGTTGTAGATGCAGATAACAGACCAGAAATTGAGCAGGTGTCATGTAATGAGGTACCCTTTACTGTTCAACATAGTGCATCTGCTAAAGCACTTAAACAAACTGATCATAATGTTGAACATGTCTCTCATAAATGTTCTGTTACTGAGGCTGAGTCTGAGATTAAGTGTTTCAAAACAAAAGATTTGGTTGATAAGAAGGCTTTTGATGAACTTTCAAACAAATTCTCAAATCTTGAAAAATATTGCATTTCACTTGAAATCGCGATTCAGAGTAAAGAAGAAAGTTTTCAACTTAACAAACCATGTAAAAAACCGGAACTTCCTGAATTCCGTGAACTTTTTGAAATTAACACTTTGAAAGCTCAGCTTCAAGACAAAGAGTCAACCATTTACAATCTGAAGAAACATATTTCTGTCTTGAATGAGAAAAGTAATTTAGTCATGAATACACAAGACATTGATGCTATTATAACAAGAAATAATGAACTGTCAATTTATGTGGCTAAATTACTAAAGGATAATGAGTCTTTGAGAAAGCATCACGTAGAACTTAGTGAGTCTGTCAAAGAAGCTAGAACTAAGTCAATGGAACAAAACTCTTTGATAGCAAAAATTGATGAACTCAAAGCTCAACTTCAGGAAAAGAGTTTCGCTATTGTTGCCTTAAAAAATGAGCTTAGGAAAACTCTAGGGAAAAGTGTGAACACTAAGTTTACAAAACCATCAACCTTGGGGAAACCAGTTTCTCATCCCATTAGAAACCGGTCCATTGTTAGGCAGCCTACTGCGTTTATATCCGAAAGACCAAAATTTTCAAAAACACGGTTTGCCTCCCAAGTTGATGAGAAACAAGTTTTGTCAAAACCAGTCACTTCACCTGAGTTGCCTAAGAATTATGCTTCTAGTTCCTCTAAACCTCAACAAGCATCTACTTCTACTCCCAGCACCTCTAGGATTAGTTCGAAAACAGTGTCAAAATCAAGCATTAAAACCCAGAATTCATATGATATTAATGACTTGTGTAAGAACTATTATCTAGAAAAAGCTAGAAAAAAGGCACAGATTCAAAAAGACGGAATTTTAGGTGCAAGACCTAGGGTGATGAATTCTACGAGATTTCAAGGCACTGCTAGTAGTTGTAAACCACTACCTAGGAACACTCAAAAGACTAGGGATTGGCGTGCAGCTAAGAGTAGTTATTTGCATAAGAATGCTAAGCATGTAGAAAACAAAACTAGAAATTCTGAGTCTTTTCCACATAAGAAACAGTTTCCTAATTCACATGCCAAGGTACTATCCACTAAGACCACTAACGCGACTAAGGTTCAACATGTTGTGAAACAATACAAACCAAAAACTTCGCCTAGATGGATACCAACTGCTAAATCTTTGGAAACTAGGATCAAGGATAAGTCTTCCACTGTGCATAAGAAGCCTTACAATCCTAGACCTTGCCATAAGTGGATACCGTCTGGTAGAATGTTTAAGGATGCTGGACTTAGGTGGATTCCTACCGGAAAGCTGTTTTCTGATGAAAAAATCAAGGTT
Organism: Chrysanthemum seticuspe; assembly: GCA_019973895.1. Taxonomy (NCBI): domain Eukaryota; kingdom Viridiplantae; phylum Streptophyta; class Magnoliopsida; order Asterales; family Asteraceae; genus Chrysanthemum; species Chrysanthemum seticuspe. The sequence continues at coordinate 241,760,418 of BPTQ01000002.1, read as the reverse complement.
GACCGTGAAACCCCAAAGAGTTTGGATACTAATGTCACTAACCCATATATATGCAATCAAGCTTGTAATGTTAGTACAGGTACTCCTTGCTCAGTTGCAGATACTTCGATCCTTCAATACATGGACTGGCTTAAAGTATGGATTACAAATGGATTGATATCTCATAATTCACGGGTTCTAGTTACTCAACATTGATATTCAATCGGCTATGACGTCTGTTCAAATCAGTTCAGGCCTCATACTTCATCATTATGGCGTCTGCAGATAACACTTCAGGCCCCGTTCCTCAAAGAAAAGAAAGGTGTACGCTTCAGTGCGCTTTATCTTCTTAAGAAGAGAAATCTTCATGTTTATGACCATTCTCATCGACATTCTTCATCAACATGCTTCATGCTTTTTCCATGCGCTTCAGTCATCAAGTGAACCGGACTACTGATAATTACTCTTATTCCTCTTGCTCAATATAATGAAGATGGCGACATCATGTGCTAATTTTGTGGGGGAGAAGTGTGAATATAATACATTTGGATGATAATCACTTGGTTAATCAAGAATGGCATCTCTGTATGCAATTCTTGAGGGGGAGAAGAAGCGTGAATGTTTTGCATGGTTGACTAATATTTGAGAATATATGGTCAAACGGCTCCTAACCCATGTAAGAACCAAGATTCTTCTTATCGGATCATCTTCACATGTAGTTTCTTCTAAGAGCCGTTGGTTGACATCTTCACACGGGCTGATATGTTTAAATGACAAAGTGCCTCTAGTTGCTGGGCTGATTTCTTTGATGAACATCTTTCTGTTCTTGTTTGATTGGGAGGGATTTTAATTAAGGGGATTTGCTATTTACAAGTTAACGAGAATGCCTTTGGTGTGAAGAAGATGTTAACTGTCTATTTCCCCATTCGGATAATCTTGAAGAAGGTCGAGTCTACAGTCTTATCTACATTTGAAAGCTACATGATTAGAAGACTAAAGACGAATTGCATTTGATGATCTAAAGACTTCTTCTTAATCCGGGCTGAGAAGAACACTTGAAAATCTTCGTCAGTTTAGGGGAGAGCACTAATTGGGGGAGATTGAAAAGCCAAAATTTAATCCCCAATTAGACTTGCTCAGATTCTTTAGCAATGATTCATTGCTTGATTTTTGATGACACTCCTCCAACGCCTAATGCTTCAATTACTAAGGATAATTGGGATTCATTGTTTGGGATTCATTGTGTTTCAAAGATATGTTTGATGAGTACTTCCAACCTCTAACGAATGTTGATCATCCAGCTTTTGAAGCTCATGCTCCGGTTTCTACTGACTCAACTAGTTCACCATCTAAGAAGTACTTCTCAGAACTCTCAAGAAACCCAATCTCCAGTTATTCCTCAAGGCGTTGATAATGACTATCATAATACTGCAGTTGCACTCATGAATAATGATCCGCTCTTTGGTATTCCTTTACCAAATCTTCACAGATTATTGTTCATGAATAATGATCCGCTCTTTGGTATTCCTTTGCCAAATCTTCGCGGATTATTGGTCCTCACAATGTGCATGCTATAAATCAACCACATGAACATTAAGGAAAATGACTTCCTCATCCGCTCAAAGACATTATTGGTGAATCTTCCAGATCAGTTTCTACATGAATACCTTAAGGAAGAATGCATTAATGATGAGGAAATCATCTATTCCGGTTCATTCAGTGGGTCAATGTACATCCGATTGTATGTTTATTCACGTGGTGGGCATTTGACACAAGTTGATTACTTCAGAGTTAATCATTTATTACTTATTTGAGATTGAAGTTGACTTTCACAAAGGTGTGTTCTTATTTGATATCTTGCTCGGGCTTATGAATTTGAGTTGATGACTTGGTTTATCTAGTTACCAGTAGTCGGGATGGATGTTTGAAGATCTGGTTAACTATCACTATTAGGAGTTACGTTGTTTTACTCAGTGTCACACGCAGATGTCGTTGTGGATAATCGCAAGAGGTGTTAATGTCTCATACTTCGTTTGAGTATTGAGTACTTAGAGATTTGCTTGGAGCATAAATTCTCGACACCGTTCTTCCATCTTTAAGTGCAAGCTTAAGACACAAATGCGGGGAATTCGACTTCAGTTTCAAGTTTGGTATATCGGGTTTTTCTTCAACAGTGGTCACTTCAAATTGTCTACATATGGGTTGATAAAGATAGTCAGAGAGAGTTTATGTAGCAGTTGATTCTCACAGGATTCATTTGGGCTATTTGAATTCTTCTCACAAGATTTCAAGTTTATGGATATATTATGTTTTGCTGATTCTGAGGTATCAAAACTATTTGGGGGAAGGATATATTACTCTAACTATTTGGGGGAAGTGGTCTCTGGAGACCTTTGGTTTTTGTTACTTCAATGTTCAGTTGGGAGAAATGTGAGAAGAATATTTGGAACGTGAGATAATACTGCCTATCGACATTTTATATACGGTTTATGATAAAGGGCTTCCGGTTATATGCACAACATGTTCACTTGATCGAGCTAATTCAGTTATTTCAGAGTTGACATCCACAGAGATGTTTTGTGACTCAACATGTTACATGGATGTCATCGTCTCTACTCTTGTTGGGTACATGTGTACATTATGTGCTGATTGGTTATATGTTATATAACTGGAATGCACTTGGTAAAATGAAGATGTTGATATATTGTTCCCCTAAACTAGACAACTGGTCAATCTCGAAGAGTAAGGTGTACATCGGGGATGCACAACAGGTTCATGTGATCGGTCGTAATCAGTTAATCCGGATTTGATAACCACTGAGACGATCAATGTTTCAACTTGTTACTTCGGTGTTCTCGTGTTCTTCAGGGTGCTGAGCTTCTATCAATGAGACCGCTTTGTATTCAACTCTACTTCTTAGGGAAATGGTCTTTATTCGATGTTTGTCGGTTTGGGGGGAAGCTACCAAAGATTCAAATTGAGAAGGCTCATGTCCAGATGATTTTCTTAGAAGCCTCGGATGCTTTGGTGGCGAAAGCTTAAGAGATGTTGGTTCCTTTCTTCTACAACGTGCTGAACGATATCTTTATCTCGGTACTCATTTCATCATTCTCTTAAACTAATTTATCTCTTGTATATATTTATTCGAAAATCAAAATACAAAAATATAAAACCAACAAAAAGAAAATAGAAAAATATAAAACCTTCAAAATTCCCATAAAAATCAGAAAAATTCAAAAATTACCAAAAAAAAAAAAAAAAAAAAAAAAAAAAAAAATGTTTTCCAAGACATGTCTTCTGGTATCGATAACATCTACGGTCTTAGAAATGTCATTCAATAATGGCACGGGACTTTAGATGAAGTTCGAGCAGGAGGTGTAAATATTTCTTTCTAAACATGTCACAAATCTAATGGCTTACAGTTATTTCAGACTGCAACCCGGGTTTCAAATGATGGCTTGCAGTTACCTCAGACTGTAAACCGTGCTAAAACTATGGCTTGCTATTATTTCAGATAGCAACCCGTTCTTCAAGAAAGGAAAGTGTTGCGCTAAACCAATTTTCAAATATTTCGTGCACTTATCCTAAAAACAAAACAAGGAAAGTATGTCGAAGGACTGCTGTTCCTACACAAATGTTTTTCCGTCTAAAATTCTTCAGAAAAATATTTTGTGTTTTCTAAAATGGTGGTAAATGAGTTGCTTTTAAAACAATCAGATTCAGAGTTTTCGTTAAAATTGAAAAACTCAATCAATGACTTCAGTGCCTTTAAACTTTTCAGAAATTTAAGTCATTGATTGAGGGGGAGAATGTTTTCAAATCTGTATCATCTAACGAGATTATCTTATTCATCCTACGTGCTTATCTGAAAAAATATAATTGCCTATGTTGAAGGACTAGGTTTCTAGGATATGATTGTTAGGTTTAGATGATTAGAGTTTGAGAAACACATTATACCCATACCTTACCTGATCTGATTGATATGTTGGATTGACTCTTATTAGTCGATCGTTGTTTGGGTGTTGTCGACCACCATATATTTGTATGTGTGTTCACTAACATATGCAGGTATATTGGTATATAAGAATGTTCCCGATCCGGATCCCACTAATGAACATGATTGGATGCCGAAAGGAAAGGGTAACGATATCTTGGGTTGACAAATGAAGAAACGGAGCTTAACTGGACTTCAATGGAGAGTTGGCATGAAATGCAACGTAAGAGGTCTTACTGCATCAGCAGATGGTTTTCTTCAGCAAGTGAAGAAACGGAGCTTAATTGGACCTCAGTTGGCATTCAAAATGCAACGTAAGAAGAAGTCTCACTGCATTTGCAGACGGTTTTTCTTCCAACCCTACAACAACAACAACGGAAGCTTCTCAACCACTAACGAATCTTTGTGCAGGATACCATTTTTAAACAATTTTTGAGTAAATTGAATTAAATTGTTTTGAAAATGGAAAAATGTTGTTTTGAAAATATATTGGACTAAATTTTGAAAATCACCGGACTTCTTTTTAACAAAACCTAAGTCACTCAATTATTGACTTCTGTCATCGATTGAGGGGGAGAGTGATTTAAAATAAATTATTTTCAAACAACATTGCTTCATAAAAGTCCGTGTGTACGTAAATAAGTGGTGATCTAAAGATTTAATGTTATGTCATGGTATGATTTTTTCTTTAGAATCAAGGTCTTTCAAAATGAAATTTTTTCTGTTCTTGTTTGATTGTGAAATGATTCTGTTTTACCTAAAAGATCTCTTAAAAACTATCATACCTGACACTAACAATCTTTAATGTCTTAAAATGGTTCTTATCTGTCATCTTTCAAAGTTAAATCTTGCCACGTCTTTCACCAAATTTCTCTAAATTAATTAAATCTTTTGGGATCACTAATCTCAAATGGTTTGAAATCTTTGATCGGGTGAGAGATCGTGATTTAAATCTCAAATCTGTTTTAATGGAATTGGTTTTAGTCCTTTAAAGGCACTCCTGCCCCCATGTGCCAAACGATTTCAAATACATAATGCACATGTTGAGGAGGAGGATTTATCCAAAAACCAGATGAGTATTTAAGCAAGGCCACATTTTCTCCCATGTTTTCTAAACCTAATTAAATCACTTGGGATCCAAAATCTCAAAGGGTTTGATATTTTTGATCGGGGGAGAATTTGTGATTTAATAATGAAATTTGATAAAAGGTGATCGATTTGATGAAATTGTGCAGGCTGCTCTCTCATATGTGCTAAACGCTTTCGAATCTCGAAGCACATATTGAGGGGGAGCAAAACCATCGAGGTACAAAAGTTTTTTAAAAGAGATTATAAAGTACCTTGATTGTGTTTTCAAATGGTTATCTTAATGGATTTTGTGATTGTGGATGTGCTTCAAAAGAACTCTTGCCTCTATGTGATAAAAATGATTTCAAAAACTCTATGCACATATTGAGGGGGAGAATTTTACCAAAGAAATTCAAATGGCTTTTTCTAAGGAAATTGTGATCAAGAAATTATTTCAAAGAACTCTTGCCTACATGTGCCAAACAATTTTAAATCATATGCACATGTTGAGGGGGAGGTTTTCTAAATGATCAAAAACAATTAAGGTACAAAATGTTTTGATTTTATATCACAAGTACCTTGATTGGTTTTCCAAATGATTTTTTCAATTGGTTTTAAGGAAGAATGAACTGTACCAAAAGACCGACCAATTTACTTTATGCATGGTGTTATAAGGATGGTTAGGTTAGGTATTAGTTCCCACGATCCGCCAGAACCGGAGGGATCTACCCAGGGACAATCCACTAGATAGTGTAGAGTCCTTAGGTATATTGAAAAAAAAAAGGAGAAAAGTGAGGAATGGGAAGAGTGCAGACTGAGATTGAGCTAGTACTGGAATAAACCCAACAAGGTTCTAGTTATGAAGTCTCGATAAGCACTGAAGGGGTTGAAGAATGAAAAAGAAATGAATGATAAAAGGGTGAAAAGAAATAGCCCTCCATCAATTCAACCTTAGGGCAGAAACCGGATTCAATTCATATGCTACTGGTGGTTACTAAGGTAACACTGGTATTGAAGACAAGACATCATGGACCCAGTGATGCACTGCACTAAACTTCCCAAACCACTCAAGTTCCTCTTAAAAGGGCTTGTTTCATTCTCACGGGGAACCGACATAATCTATCGACTTTCTCTTAGAGATTGTTGATATTGAAGAAGGAGACCCTCTCCCTAGTCTCCGGCACAGGAACCAAAAGTGCACGATTGAGTCTAGAGCCAAGAGATAATCCACAATATCTCGTTAGGACACTAAATTCTTGAAGACTTGCTTTTTCACACAATGTGGAAAGTAAGTATATATTAAGAGTCCTACGCATTATCCTTGTGGTATTGCCAGAACATCTGAGTGGTATGTAAAAGTATTCACGATGAAGATGGAAATCCTTCTAGAGCCAACATCAAATAAGCTCTTGGTGGGTGACATGTGAGATCTTCTCGTAAGATCAATCTTGTGACAACTGGATAGAAACAATGGGGCGATTCAGTCTTGAATCAACCTTGGTCCAGGAATGGAATTGACGAATACTTTTGGAAAAACCGTTCGATGTGCAAACCTTCTTTTCTCTAGCACGTCGAATGTGTATTCATTTCAAATTCAAAAAGTATATCTGATTGAAAAAAATACTTTTAGAAAAACCGTTCGATGTGCGAATCTCTTCTTTTCGCTAGCATGTCGAATGTGTACTCATTCTCTAATACAAAAAGTATTTTGATTGAAAATTGATCTTTCTCATATAACCTTCGTCGTATTGCAAAACTCTTTATTCTATGCAATACGCGATTGTTTTCAAATCAATTTTTCATCAATCAGTGAATCTCAATTCGCTGATTCACTCACTCCGTGTTGTCTTCTTTGAGACGTTCCGGTTTGAGAATAGCTAGAACAGCTGCGAAACCCTGTCAAGGAGATTCTTAGGAATCCTACCTGATCACAGGCAGTACTTGTACTGATCAACGGGGAACCGTGGGCCGTGTACCTCAATTCAACGAAAGTGATCAAAGACACTTTCGTGTATTTTATTGCTAACTGTTGTTTGCAGGTACATTTGGACGGTTGCAGCTGATCAGAATTGAGAAGTCAATCCAAAGCCGCATGCTCACAGCATCCACACTTAATTGGAAGAAATCATGACTGGTGCATATCTACATAACCTGGTTCTGATATTTTTATACTATGCTTCTGCTACGCTGCTGCAAATATCATGAACCAGTAAGGCTTCCGCTACTCTGATGGAAAGATGTCATGATTCAAAAGTGTGAGCATGTCGGTCCGAAAGTCACAACTTCACATGATGGCAACACAATAAAGGGTGATCCAGAGATTTAATGTGGCTGATGATCTCGAAGTAAGCTCGAAGATCATCAAAGATGTGGATCAGTTAAAGGCCTCCACTCAAAGTACAAAACTATGCGGACTTTGAAGAATCGCTACAAAAGCACAAAGATTGCGGAAATGAAGAATTCAAGTCTATGAGCTCAAGAACAAAGTCAAGAATAGAATGCTAGGATTCGAAATGTAAAACATGGGGTGACCTCCCTTAGGGGGAGATTGTTAGGAATTAGAAAATTCCTTAGTGAAGAGTCGGTCACCCCAAATGTTATCTAGCTTAAGTTAGCTCGTAGACTTGTCGTTAGTTTCGTTATTTAGTAGTTTATTTATTAATTTGTAGCGTAGAATAGTTTAGTGCAACACCGTGGAGGAAGGACGGGTCTTTACCCACTGTATCCCTGATCCACAGGCCGATAGGAGGTCGTTATGTTTGTAACTATAAATACCCTCTACCTCCCAAGGTAGAGGGTTGGACCTTTCATTCATCTTAATCTAACCTTCTATGTTTTCTTTCACTTTCTCTCTCTAGAAAGGCTCCCACTTTCTCTCTCTAAAACCTCTAAATAATTCGACCATATTATTGTTTGTTATGTGTTTATGAAATCCAATATCTAACATTTTCAGTGTCTACTCTATTGTTAGAAGGCAGTCATGTTTGGTGAGGTAGCATATCCTAGAAAGGTTTGTTCCAGGGAAAAAAGTCATAGAACCATTTAAAAATATTATTAATCAAACCTCTATGTCTTATTTGATGTTTAATGAGGATGAGATACACTCAACCACTCGCTCATCTGTAGACTGTTTTCCTTCCTAGTCTCTTTTCACTTTTCTGCCTAGGACCTCCACCATATCGATCGTGCTCATCCTGAAAAAAGAATATTGTTAATTTTTATATTTTTAACATGAATTTTGATTGCAACTTTAAAGACTGAAAAGTTGAAACAAAGCTGAAATCAAATACAACTTAAGCTGTTAGGGACCTAAAAGCTATGAAAAGCTTATCCTAAAGCTAAAATAAGCTATTATTACATTAAAAACAGACTTAATTAACTATTCTAATCCTAAAAAGCAGATTCTAAAGGGCAAATAAGCAATGGACAAAGAAATAAGCACAATAGGACTGCTGTTACAACAGCAGCCTATATGGGCTAGTATGAGCTTAAGCACAAGCTTATATTAATAAGCTGAAGGGTCTAATAAGGCAGCTAAGAAAAAACTATCATACAAGGAATATTTTTACCAAGTTTCAGATTACATGAAGCTTTTAAGAGCTTAAAATGAGCTTTTGAAAACCAAATGCATGCAACTGCATGTAAAGAACCTTATGAAAAACTTTGACTGAGACAAGTTTGAGCACAAAATAAATAATGCAAAACTTACCAAATTCTAATTAAGCTGAAACAGATGGGATTCAGCCATCAGATATTACTAAAAAGCAATTTGAAAGGCAAAATGAGCTCAAATAAGCACTTAAAATTAAGAAGCCTACTTATGAACTGCACCAGGTTGCCCTGGTGCTAAAGGGCTTATTTGAAAGCAGTTTTTTAGCTTTAAATTCATCACGGAATTCCAAGTTAACACTTGACAGATTGAAATTGACTTCCAAACAACAGCAAAAAAAGAAAAAGAAAAAAACACTTTGTGAACTTGATTGAATTGTTAACAAACTAAACTGAGATCTGATAAAGGCCAAGTCAGAAACTGTTTTGGAGATTTTTGACTTTTGAAAAAGCTTGTAAATGCAGTTTTGACTCTAAACCATTGGATTAAAGATCAAAACAGACTCAAAAGGCTGAAAAGACTCTAATTAAACTTGCACTTTTAGACTAAATGAGAGCTTATTACAATAAGCTATATAGACTAACTTAAAACCTTTCACTTAACACATAACTTTTTAAACTATACTAAATTGACTCAAAACTAATCTAAACTAATTTAAATGAACCATAAGTAGTTTAAAAGTGCAAGTTTAATTACAGCGAATAATGTTGGCTTAATCCGAGTATTGGCTTGGGCTCAAATGACACATCGTGTCTCTATGCCAGCCAACTTAAAGCAAGTCTAGGAAACAATAGCAGCATGTATTCCACCTAAACAAAACAGATGTAATATGAGCTTCAAATGTTATTTTTAAATTATTATATCTTGGCCATTTGACTGATCCCACGAAAGTGTAGATGTAATGTTAAATCATCATCACAAGTAATGAGTAGCAAGTCATTTTCCTCATCCTTGTATTTTATACTAAGCCCTTTACCCTTTAAATCGCGTCTTTGTGCTACTTCATTTTCCAGGCCTGAAGTAATAGGAAACCGGAACTCTATCATATCACCTTTAAAAATTTCTTTCACCATCAGATATGCTGCATGGTATATATATACTATCTGATTTAGATGGAAGACAGCTATGCCTGCCTGAAGAACTCAAACGCTTAACCCTTACTACAATGAGCACAACATGGCGTCTAGCAAACCATTGGCTTGAAGACCGTTGCGAGCTTTGCTGTGACACTACTTCTGACATCTTCGGGTCAGTAGCATGACAAGTTTTTTTGCTCTGAATTGGCTTTGGCCAACTCGATATACCATTCTCTCAACAAAAACACTTCAATGTAGACCTGCTAACTGAAAAACGAACATATCACACCTTCTTTATATCGGTAAAAAGTCAAACCAACAATCCCTAAAATCTCTAAACTAAACTCCTTAATTCTACATGTTCTCAATATATCTCAATCACAAACCTATGTATACATCACCTATCACACGTATCGCGAGTTTACATCCCAAATTCGTTGTATAATAATATCGCACATAAAATTCCTACGTATACATCACTTATCACAGTATCGCACCTTATTTATATCGATAAAACCTCAAAACTCCAATCCCTAAAATATCTGTACCAAACTCCTTAATTCTACATGTTCTTGATATTTGAAAAAAAACATATAATCCTTAATCAACTTAAAAACAATCACATCACACAAATCCATATAATTATCAATAAAAACCAAATCATTATAAAAACATTAGTAACAATTTCAACCCTAAATCCGAAACACTCCTTAAATCAAGAAAATCCAATCTTTATATTTAAACAATAATAAAAATCAAAACTTTAAATCATAAACACATGAATTAAACAAAAGATTTATTATGGATATTAATCAAAATAATCCCTAGCCGGCAAATGATATGATGACGATGTCCTCATAACTGATCGATCAACTGCAAGTTAAACATAGAATGCATGCATGGTAGCAAATTAAACGTAGACATCATCAAGTTTATAAAAAAACAAACCTGGTAATCAATCGTTATAGAATTGAATATCGAATAGAGACACTGATTAATGGATCGTTTATATGTGTTTTAGGGTTACAGTTTTTGATATACAGAAGAGATAATTAAAAGCCGACTCTAATTTTCTTTTAAGGAATGATTTATATTTATTAAAAAGATTTAAAGTATAATTAAGGAATATATAATTCCTAAAATACAAATTGCAGGATTTTTTTTATCATCTCCTTATTTGTATTGATTTGAAAGATATAAATCAAAAAACAATTTACTCTAGTGGTAAGTTGTTTACAAAAAACATGAATGACCCAAGTTCAACTCCAACAAATGTCTTCTTTTTAATAAAAGAATTTTAAAATTAAAAAATAACAAACACAAAAACGAATTTTAAAATTTATTTAAAAAAAATTGTACATATATTAATTAAAATGCCACATGTCATTTAAAAAAATAAAAAAAAATGCCACATAAACACAATGATGACATGGAAATATGACATGGCATTATGGGATGCCAAGTGGCATTTTATGTGGCATGCCTCCTCTTATATATAATGTATAGATATATATATATGGTTTGTGCACATATAATAGTGTACAACCCGCTCTTGTAAAGAAAGGACCATTTGGTACGCTTTAGTGCCACAATCCTAATATAAGGAGCGAAAGCTTCTTACTTTTGAGTAGAATTAATCAAATTTTCAGTTTTTTCATAATTCTGCTCAAAAGAACAAGTATTCCCTCTCGTTATTTCAAAACCTCAAAAAGTTATTATCACTTATTGAGGGGGAGTATTTGCAAACTAATTTGTTCAAATGAAAATTTCTTGTTGAACTCTTCTCGTAAAACTCAGAATGGACATATTTTCAATCAACATTTCTTCAAAAACAACATTAATATGCCATTTTTAAGGGGGAGAAAAATAAAAGTGATCAAAAATATGCTGTGAAAAGTATGGAATCTCAAAGTTCTCAAACTCAGAAATAACCCATGAATTGACGAGCTTTGAAATATCAGTAATCAAAAAGACTTGTCTCTAACAAGACTTATCTTAGTAGAATGTATCAATCCGAGAAAATCTTGATAGACATGAACTTTGACGGGTCTAACCTCCTTCTAAAGGAGAGCTTACATCTTTAAGGTAGTTATTAGAGCTAGTTGTCACCTAAAAGCTGACAATGGAACTCTTTAACTATACAACGTAACCGTGTCTCGCGGGGAATTGTCTATCAGGAGCCGATCAACTCAAAAAATGCGAGCTCTACGCTTACTGTGCAGATTTAAGTCAAAACTTATGAGCACATGTGGAGGAGGATTATTTATGAAAATAAAAAACTCTCAAAGTGTTAACAAAATATGTTTGATAATCACAAACACTTAAAGAGATTTTCGAGTGAATGGTTTTATGGCAGCATAGGAATAGTCATGGAGTTACAAGGTGACTAAGGTTAGGATAAATACGTCCTATGATCCACCAGAGCTGGATGGATCTACCCAAGGACAACACAATAGTTAGAATCAGAAGTCCTTAGGTATGATTGAAAAAAAGAAGAATATGAGAAAAAGGAGAAAGAAGGAGTTGAAGAATTAAAAAGAAAAGTTAATGAAAACGGTGAAAAGAAATAGCCCTTCATATGTTCAACTTAGGGCAGAAATCAAGTTCAATACATATGCTACTGGTTGTCATTAAGGTGACACATGTATTGAAGACAAAGACGTCATGGACCCAGTGACGCACTGCACTAAACCTTCTAAGCCACTCAAGTTCTCTTAAAAGGACTTGTTTCTTTCTCACGGGGAACCATGCATAATCTATCGACCTGTCACTACGAGATGTGTTGATATTGAAATAGGAGACACCGCTCCAGTCTTCGACTACTAAAACCAAAGCGCACTAATCGAGTCTAGAGCTACGAGATTCATTAAAAGATCTCTTAGGAAAACTTAATATTTCATCACTTGTTGTTCAAAAAATAAGGACACAAGTGATATGATTATAGAGTCCTACGCAGATCTTAGCAATCTGCTAGAACATTTATGAGAGGATTTACAATTGTGATCCCTAGTGATTGAATGGAAGCTCCTGCCAGGGTCAATATCAAACAGCCCTGACAGCAGGTCACTTAATTAATCTCTTGTGGGTTACGCTTAGTGTGGTTACTTGTCTCAAACGGTCTACAGTCATGGAGTGATGCTTCGGTATACTTCAGCGACTCACTTGGATTGTTGATATACTTCGGTATATCTTGTTAGTCTTTTTTAGGGCCTCCAATTCAGGAACAGCCTTTGTAAGAATTAGAGATGTGTTTTCACACTATGTTGTTAACACTCTCGACATTCGAACTTGTAAGTGATGGAAATCCCGCCAAGGAGATTCCTTTCATTAATCGAGTCCTAAAGACGTGGGTCATTACTTGAACCTATTCATAGTAATGATAATTGTCCCTTAACGGGGTTCGGATGGCTGATGTGCCCGACCAAGGTGAATGGAATCAAGACGTTAATCAGTAAAACAATCGCAGTGGTCAATTCTATAAAAAAAAGTCCACCGTGATCGATTGGTATTTTCAACTAAGATACTTATGAAGGTACTGATGATTTTCCCTTAGAGGAGAGACTTCACCATCTCCACATGCTCATACCAACATCGTATCACATGAAAGTTCTCACCAAAATCAAAGGCAACACAAAGTTAAAGATGATTCTACCCCAAAGTCAAAGAATCTACAAAGTTTTAAGACTTGAGAACTACACAAAATTGGAGATTCAAAGTCACAAGAAGTATGAGCATGGTGGAGAAAGACGTGAAGCACAAGTACCAAAGAAGTTGACGAAAGGCAGACGACAACATTTGATCACCACAACAACAAAGAACAAATAACAAAGAACAAAGAAACATGAGACAGCAAGCTGATAAAGTCAAAGAAACCAAAGCATATCTCCTCACAAGAAAGAAGATTTCCGGAAAGACGTCAAGCAACCTAGATGACCAACCCTTAGGGGGAGATTGTTGGGATTACATGTAACTATTATCAAGTGTCGGTCATTAACTATATAATAGGTTGCTAAGTAGGCTTATATATTTGTAATTATGGCTAGGATTATGTAGTAAGCCCATAGGCCTATGCTTAGGCCCAAATGACATTAAGGAAGGGACTAGTAGTGTTGCCCTAGTTCCCTCTCCTATAAATACTATGTAAACCCTCACTTTAGGGTGTTGGTTCTTTCATTTATGCTACTAAACCTTTGTTCATTTTCTTTGTGAAGAACCCGACCACTCTACCTCTTTCTGTTATTTCTATATCATTGTTATGCTTGTGTTATCATCCTTATGGTGACCTAACACAAAAGTAGAACACTAAGCATGTATGCAGCCTGCAAAATGAAATAGTATTGAAATACACAAGCATGGCAATTTACAAATGTTTATTTGATATATATGCATTACAGTATTACATTTACTCTAGTTTCTAGCATTTGCAAATTTAGAGATCTACGAATCATTTCAATGATGAATGGTACTATAACACTATTCCTAAAATCCACTCTGGTTAGCTTAAGATTCTTGAGGGATAAAAAGGGCACAGAGACATTCATCCTGGAATTAGCTTCTCGCATCAACTACAACATGTCTACTTTTCGTAAGTTTTAAATATTAAATTTCATTAATGTTAGAGATTACTTTAACATTGTATAATTTGAATTGTAAAACTTAAATTGGTCTTATCGTGCAATCTTGAAAATCTAATCTAAGGATCTCAAGTTTTGGAAGACTTGTCAGGTGAAAGATATTTGATGTTGTGATTGTCTTCACATGGTTCAAAACACCGAATAACAAATATAAATTTTTCAAATTCCTAAGTTTTGCAATATCCAATAGTCTCATCTCGTTTGTAGTAGCACGATTCATTTTAAGAGCCTCAAGTAAGGTAAAACCAGCAATAAACTCCCAAATTGTACCGCTTTGAAAATTGACAGAACACAAATCTAAGCTCAATAGATTTGGAAAAGTACTAAAAAGTACCAAAGTAGGATTAGTACAATAATGAAGTTCCAAATATTTCAACTTCATACGAGAGTAAAGTTGGGTTGGAAACGTAACTGGTTTATCATACCAGTTTCTAATTGTGAGCTCCTCAATTCCTTGTCGAGCCAAAAACAAAAGCCAATCATGAATCTCTTCATAATTCAAGTCATCTCGTCTAAACAGTGTTTTGGGCTCTATGGAGAAGACAGACCTTCTTATGGGACCTTTAAGCTGATGTAAGAGTCTAGTATCATGCCTCCCATCAAACTTATTTTTTAAATAATAAAAGAACTCCTCATCAACTATGACATTGGTGAGCAGAGTCCACTTAGACCTCCAGTTTCTCGCTAAACTATCGGTTCTTACCGCTTCTTTTATTGGCAACCGATTCAAAATGTTACTGATGACTATATCTGGCATGTTGCTAATATAATCCGTCATATTAGTGATAAAATTAGCTCAAAACGAAATGGTATTGTTGGAATTTGGGTTGGTTTTTTGAGTTCTCAAAATGAGGATTTAGATTTGGTTTTTGATTTTCAAGTGATGGTCTGGATAAAGGTGTGTTATTATGATTAGTAAATGTGTTTGTTGGTGGTTTTATTGGTTTGCACGCCCAAAAATACTAGCTTTTCAAATTTGGTCCCTAAAGTATTAGGCTGGGTTATATTTAAGTAAGGCATGGTATACCACTGTGTATGAGCCTACTAGAGGAGATACTCCATGGAATGAAACAGTTGTCAGGAGTTGGAGATTATATGAAAATTGTGGAGTTCATGTGGTTACTCCTATGGCTTATCAGCTTCTTGTAAAGATTGAAGGAATACATGCAAAGAGAAGTTAAGGTTTTTGGATACATCCTCTCAGTGATTGTTAGAGCTTATATGGAAACTTGATGATTTTGGAGGAAAATATCAAGTTTAGGGGAGGATTGTTGGGTTTTGAGGGTCTCACATCTTACTACTGCTTATTGGTTATTGATGCTGTTGGTTAATTACTTGATGCTGGTAGAAGACTTCAAAGAAAATAGGCCAAGTGGTTAATGCTGTTAGACAGAATGTTACTGCTGTTGGTGTTGAGTTACTAATGTTAGAATACGAAGACTTCAAGGCTTATACACCAAGTGTGTTACTGCTGCTAGAGTAATACTTACTGCTGCTAGTAATATTTAGTATTGTTAAATGTTAAAGTTGTTTTTAATGAGTTAATATTGTTATTGTCAGTTAGTTAGTGCTGCTTAATAGATATGATTATATTATCTTTAGTAAAGATATGTTTTGATTAGATAGTTATTCTTATCTTGTAGAATAAGAATTGTAACCCTAGAAGGACTCCTTAGTCTATAAAAAGAGGCCTTAGGGAATAGTAGTTGCCCTAAGTACAACAATTTGTTACCAAATTTTATTTTGGACACAGCTGCTAGTTGCCCAAATTAAATCAGCATGGATAATGGGATTACAGAATTGTCGCAAATACTACATATGTTAACATACAACGTTTCATAGCTTCCCTGCGAGTACCAACATAACATATTATAGAAACTACATAATTCATAGTTTAAAGGTTACATGTTATATAACCACTTCATTTATAACATTCAACATGTTCGAAAAGCTAACCACTCTATGCTTCCTTCCCATTAGACAACCTCCTCAAACCAAAATGCTTCCTTCCCATTCAGCATGATCCTTAACTTCAGGCAGCCAAACCTGTAGACAGTCATATAAGGTGTTAAAGTTGTAACATGGCCTACATATATCATTAAACAAATAAACTGATAATGTTTAAAAGGCACATCAATAGAATGATAACTTAAAAATAAAACATACTATAGAGTGCACGGTCTGTGTGATTTAGTAGAAGAAAATATTCTTTGTACTGGGCGATGTAGAAAGATCCCGCATCTCCTAACATTCCCATACTCACAAATAATCCAGGCTTACGTTGTACACAAATACCGAGTGACCCAAATGATGGCCGCTATACGCTTCGACTATTGGAGCATGATTCTTTGTAAACACAAGCAGGTTAACCGATGTTTGGTAGGGATGGCGAATAAAATTCTAAATGATGGTATGGAATCACCATTCACCTCCAATAGCCATCCACAAAACAATGGTATATGAAAACCAATGTTCATCCTAGATATCACAAGAGAGGTTCCAAGATCGGAAACATAGAATGGAACTGGTAGTTAATTTCTTAAATTTTGAGGTATGTCTATAACGTGAAATTGGCTGCTGATCAAATTAAAAGAAATCAACATGTAACTCTTGTACGCAATACCGTCATCATTAACTAATGTTTCACTCCAAGCCCAATAGATAAAATGACCTACAACTACCTGACTTTTACATTTCAATTTGATTGTTTCACGTGGGGGAGGAAATTTTCAAGGCGTCTCAAGCTTAACGAGTTCAAAGAAAAGACTGACACATACCAAAACCAGTTTCAAAAACAGGATAAGAGACCTTCACAATAGTCGAGTCTAGAGTGTCCAGACGGACACTAAAACCAAAACAAATCTTTTGACATTCTATTTGATTTGTGTAAAAAGGGACAAATAATCCAACTAATTTTTTTATTGACGGGTTCCAAATAATAGCCGTTAGATTAGAACCATAAATAAAACACGAAAGACCATTAGAATTGCCAACTGCCATCATAGATGAAAGGTGTAACTGTGTATCAACTAGGCTAGTGGTTAGATTTTTATCTACAGTAAACATAATACTTTGGAAAGCTTGATCAAATGTTAGCGTAAAAAAACACTCATCAGTAAGACGAACACCGTATTTAAAGATGAATGTTTCACAATCTATGCTAGACTTCCATAACTTTGAAACACTACGTAGCTGGAGTATAGACTTAACAGGTAGCCTACTGATGATATCTAGTTGAACATCCAATGGTATGTTGTCAGACATTTTGTTAAACTTTAGAGGAATGCTTGGGCTAAAGATATGAAGTGCATAAAATTTGTATGGAAGAAAGGAATTAGGAATAGTGAAACTTAAATGAGATGTACCTTCATGTACTTTAGGGCAACCTAATATTGAATTGTACATTATACCAAATATTAATATAGTATACATAACATATAGAATTGGTTTGCACACCAAAAGTTTTTATTCTATAACCACACCTTCTGCATTACAGTGTTGTATGGTGTGCTATACGCTTTGCATCAAATGATGTTTTTCCTAAAAAAAATGTGTGCAAATCAATCCCCCTTAACAAATTATTGTGTATGTGCACAAGTATTTACAAAAGAAATGTCGTTGAAGTAAAAAAATAAAAATAAAAATAATATAAATAAATAAATAAATAAAATAGATTATGGGGGTTTTATTCAGGTAGTTAGAACTAATATTGTTACTACACTGAAAAAATGTGTTTTGTAATACTTGATGCAAAATAGATGAATGGATACAGTAGTATATATATTTCATTAACATAATAATCATCAATTTTTATATAACACAAGTAAAAATATTTAAAGTGAAAGTTAAAAGATAAAGACTTCAAAAGTCAACAGTTGACAATAATTATGGGACGAAGGGACATTAAGGATTGTACCTTGAAAGACCACTATGAATTTTTAGTTTCCACCTTGTGCTTCCAGAAGTATTCAAGCATCCGTTCACGGTAAGCTAACATTGTTTGAAGAGGGTCATCTACTTCTAGTGGCTGGTTACGGAGAAATCTGTACAAAAGAATGCACACCCATACTTCGCAATCTCCATATACTTCGGATTGTTGTGGGAATTCTGGATACCGGTTTGTGATTATATAATCCTCAGCTGATATGCCCTTACTCTGCAATACCCCATTCTGTTTTAGATACAATGTAAGATGTTGTGGTAACCTTCTCTTCATACTTCGCCACCACCATGAACCAACGCTGCTGGTATACCCGAGAGTGTCATAAAAGTAAACACTAGTGCCGATATGGAGCACACCGAGACACCAGTGTTTCTCAGGTTCATTCACGGGAAAATACACCTAACATATAAAACAACTAAAGAATATTATTAACTGTGTATAAAAGTATAACTATATATACAAGCCACAGGGTATGTTGTGCCATTTGAAAATGTTAGGTCACTAGTTTTACAACACAAGCTTAATAGAAAGAGATAAAGGCGATTGAACAATAAACCAAACACACACACACGTTAAGTTAGACCGGTTATGCGTAGGATATGTGTGAAAGAGAATAAATTGAACAACCAACCCTCAAGTGAGGGTTATACAAGAGTATTTATAGGAGGGAAGCTAGGGCAACACTCCTAGTTCCCATCCTTTCCTTAATGGACATGGGCCTAAGCTCATGGGCCTTCTACACAAGCTTAAGGCTAATAACAAACATAAAGGCCATAATTAAGCTAAATATTACATATGAATTACTAACACTTGATTATGGTTTATGAGTGATTCCAACAATCTCCCCCTAAGTGTTAGTGATGAAACTGTGAAGGCGTTGATGTAATAGTAGCTTTGACGTCTTCTGACATTCTTCTTTCTTGTGAGAAGAATTGCCTTGATTCGAACAATCTCCCCAGTGTAGAGAAATTGTCTTCTTTGAACAGTTATGCTTTGACGTCATCTTTAACTTTGTTCTTTGATCTTTGTTCTTTGTGATGAAAGTGATAGTATGTTGTTGTCTGCATCAAGTCTGCCTCAGGTCTGCTTCGCTGCTCCAGTGTCTCTACGTCATTCTTCAACATGCTCACACGCTCTTTGACATTGGATTTCAGTACTTATGAAGTTCTTTAAGTCTTTAACTTTGTAGATTCTTTGGTTTGACGAAGAATCATTCTGACTGTTGTGTTGCTTTTAGATAGAACTTCCATTAGTGATGATGTTGGCGTGAGCATCAGAAGAATCTGCATGATCATTCCGCTCCAGAGCTTCCATAAGAAGAAAACATTAAAACGGTTAGTAACAAGCGGATTCCGGCACTTACAAGTTTGAACTTCGAGAGTGTTAACAACATAGTGTGAAAACACAGCTCTAATTCTCACAAAGGCCGTTCCTGAACTGGAGTCCCACAAGTGAGATAACGCGATGTACCGAAGTACATCTACAGTTCAAATGAGTCGCTGAGGTACACCGAAGTATTACCTCACGACTGTAGACCGTTTGAGACACACTAAGCGTAATCCATGGGGAGTTACCAAAGTGACCTGCTGTCAGGGCTGTTTGATGTTGACCCTGGCAGGAGTTTCCATTCAATCACTAAGGATCACTATTGTGAACCTCTCATAAATGTTCTCGACAGATTGCTAAGATATGTGAAGGACTCGATAACGTATCACTGATGTTCTTATTGTTGAACATCAAGTGATGAAATGTAAAGTGTACTTAAGAGATCTTTTAATGAATCTCGTGGCTCTAGACTCAATTGTGCGTTTTGGTTTTCCTGAGCGAAGACTAGGGAGAGGGTCTCCTTCTTCAATATCAGCAATCTCTAAGAGAAAGCCGATAGATTATGTAAGGTTCCCTGTGAGAATGAAACAAGCTTCTGTTGAGAGAAACTTGAGTGGCTAAGAAGGTTTAGTGCATGCGTCACTGGGTCCATGACGACTTTTAATCTTCAATACCTGTGTCATCAAGTGACAACCAGTAGCATATGAATTGAACCCGGTGTTTGCCCTAAGTTGAATAATCTGGAGGGCTATTTCTTTTCACCCTTTTCTTTGCATTTCTTTTTGATTCTTCAACTCCTTCTTTCTCCGATTCTCAATTTCTCCTTTTTACAATCATACCTAAGGACTTCTAAATTCTAACTATTTGTGGTGTCCTTGGGTAGATCCATCCGACTTTGGCGGATCATAGGACGGTTATTCCTAACCTTAGTCACCTTATAACTCCATGACTAACCTATGTTGCCATAAAACCATTTACTTGAAAAATCTCATACAGTGTTTATGAATGAAAACATTTTTTTATCACTGTTGAGATGAGATTTTGCATAAATACTCCCCCTCCACATGTGCTTAAGAGTTTTAACGGTTATTTGCATAGTGAGGAAAGAGCGCACATTTTTTGAATTGATCCACTCAAGATAGACAATCCCCCGCGAGACACGGCTACGTTGCATAGTTAAAGAGTTACATTGTCAGCTTTTAGGTGACAACTAGCTCTAATAACTACCTTGAAAGTGTAGACAAACCTCGAAAGTTTGTCAAACCCGTCAGAGTTCATGTCTACCAAGAGTTTCTCGAATGGTACATTCTACTCGGACAAGTCCTTTGCGAGACACGTTTACATCACTAGCGAACTAGCTTGAAATTATTACCCGTCCCGGACAAGTCTTTTCTAGTTACTAACGGTTAAGATTTCGTCAATTCGTTGGTTAAGTCTTTTCACACGAGAATTGAACTAGCAATATACAACATATTTCTTATCACATATTTTCTCCCCCTCAAAAATGGCATATGAAAATGTTATTTTTGAACAGTTGAGAATAAATATGACCATTTCGAGTGTTGCGGGAAGAGTGACACAAAGAACATTTTTGGTGAACAAAGTTTCAAATACTCCCCCTCAACAAGTGATATAAACGGTTGAGGTTTTGAAAATCATAAGGGGAAGTACTTGTTCTTTTGAGCAAACCCTTGAATAATGAAAGGTTTGATAGGTTTTACTCAAAAGTAAGAAGCTTTCGCTCCTTTTATAAGGATTGTGGCACTGAAGCGTACCACAGGGTCCTTTCTTGACAATTACGGGTTGTACACTGTTATGTGTGCACAAGCCATTGACATAATCAATCACACATCCAAATTTATAATGAAAGAAGCAGTTCAAGGGGTACCAGGAAGTCCAGTGATGTTTCCAGGAGTGCGAACTGGGCGTTGATAGCCGGTGATGTTCATCCTGGGTCGACCACCAACAAAGCTTTACAGCGTTCTGAACTGATCCCGTCGATACAACCTTTCATCAATCATTCTGATGATCCTCCTCACATCCCTTCGATCCTAAGAATTCCATCTCTTAGGAGACCCAATCTTTTGATGTATATCCTTCAACCTATAAGCCAATCCGTCCCTAACCATCTTCAAAGTGTGATCCCCAAACTTGTGAAGATCACTACACGCCATTAAGCAATTTCGTTGAAGTTCACTGCGGGAAACGGCGCCGAATGGTTTGCTGATGAGTGTATATTGTGAGAGCTGGTTGATGTCGGGAAGATCAAGCTGAGGTGGAGTGAAGTTAACACGGGTCTGATATGATTCAACTGCAAGTTGGAGATCTTCTACACGTTCTTTGATGACTATGCGTCTGATGAAGATGAGCAGTGACTTGATGAATTCAAGTTGTACTTCAGTTGAAAATTGTCTCATGCGACCCTGTACTTTGGCAAGGTACATGTCTTCAATGTCGTTGACAGACAAATTCTCAAAGTCAGCTTCAGAGAATGCATAATCCCTTTCGTCTTGCCTTTTGACCACAATATTCTTGAGAAAAGTGTAGTCCCATTTGGACGAAAGATCAACGTGTTTGATGGCAACGATACTTTTAGTACTGAACACCGCATGTTGAGACTTTTGAACCTGGCAGCTTCTGTAGTAGATTCTTCGGCGTTCCGGCCAATGGTGAATCCCATACATTGCATCACGGTCATACTCTACCACATTGTTGGAGAACAAGTGGTTAGCTCTTTCCCCGATGGCTATGCAGTTAGAGTATATAGCTGCCGGGAATGGAAGTGTCAAAGATGTAGCATATTTCCTTGAACCATCGCCACCGTGTAGAAGAAATTCCAAGTCTCTGTTGAAGAAATATCGGAATGGAATCCTTGGCTCATCTGGTTGGCCAATTGTTGGTAGAGGTTTAGACCAGTCGGTGTAATATGGAGGGTTGTCCCGTTTGGTGAAGTCGATGTTTGCTTCTGGGTTGAGCCAATCCATGTTGTTAGACATAGCTCGAGCAATGTTCTCATGGTGATATTCGACCTCGATGGCACTTTTCGAGGTGTCTTTTAGAAGTTGAAATGCTTCATTCTTGATTCGCTTCAACTCGGATTTCGTCATCTTCTTCACATGGAACTTTTCTTGCAGAATCTTAGCATGCTCCAATGTATTACCGTCTACCAGATCTTGATCTTCAGCAGGGTAGGGAGTTGAGTTAACAAGTGTAGAGAACCATTCAAATTCCTCTGTTTTATCTTCATCTAGCCATGATACGACGTCAACCTTGGGCGCCTTCTTCTTCTTTTGTTTAGACCTAGATGAAGATTCTGGTTTCTGAACTTGTTTGGGAGAGGTGGGTTGTTGTAGGGGCTCAAGGACTTCCTCATCATCACCACCCGTATACTCAAAGTGATCACCGGTTTTATGAGTCTGGGGTGGTAATTCAGAAGAATCCTGAGGTTTTTTAGTAGAAGAACGAGGAGGAGACCTTTGTTGTGCTGGAGTCCGTTGGGGTGGAGGTTGCATAGAAGATGGTTCACCAGACTGTTTTGGGCGTTTAGACTCTTTCTCCTTATCCTTATCACTATCTTCATCGTCTCTTGGACGTTTTGGCCTTTCAGCTTCTTCTCGGCATGCAGATTTGAGTTGGTATTCTAGCAATGCTTCCAATAATTTACTTTCGTGAGAAGTAAGTGTTGCAGATCGTTTGGACATTTGAGCTACCAGCCGGTCAACCAATTCAGCGTCTGAGAAGATTTTGGGATCAACTGGGTTGATGCTTACATACATTGGTGTTGATCTCATAGTTTTCTTGGCCAAGTGCAATAGGTTCGGATAGAGTTGTTTGGTAAACATCTTCTGTGTAGCTCTGGGAACAATGTCAAGAAGGTACTTGTGAGTGTAACCTTTGATCATTTCATCCATTTTCCCTTGAAGATCATCTTGCATGAGCTTCTGGACGTATTCCCTTTCAACTTGCATCTTGTTCGTCTCATTGTGAAGATACGTTATCTGATCAGCAATGAAATTCAGCTTCCTGTAGAGCATGTATTTCTTTCTGACTCTTTTGACAGCTTTGACGATTCGGTTCTTAGTTTGAGACATCTAAGATGGAGTTGGCTTCTTTACTGATTTGGATGATGATTTGGTTGATCTTTTTGATGGTGGTGGTGAAGAGTGAGATGATGAATCCGATGATGATGAGATGTGAGGAGACTCCGGGTCCTTTGGTGGTTCAGAAGTTTCCTTCTGTGAGCGTGTAGGACTATCCAGAAGCAACGTATCATAATCAACATCTTTATCTTTCTCGGACTTCTCAGTTTCAGGTTTCTCAAACTCATAATCAATAGTATCCTCCACAAGCTTTTGCTGTTGCACAAGAGTGGTGGCACAAGTTCCCTTATCGGGTTGATTAACCGCATCAGGAATTGGTGAAGAGTGGACACCACCACTCGACCCTTCGGGGCCACGCATTTGATCTTGTTCAAATTCATTAGCTTTTTGAAGGTGTCTAACGATTTTAAACTTCTTCCTGTATGATAAATCCAGTTGCTCTTCATCTGAGCTTGAGCTTTCATCATAAGGCACAAGTACTGGAGTCTCCCCTTTTCCTAGGTCAGCTGGAGGACTTGGAGGTTTGGCTACTGAAGGATTAGTGTCGGTTGCAGTTTCAGAGTGAAAGACCTCTTCGTATGATTGTGTATCTTCAGAGCTTTTGTCCGACAGCTCTCTTTGCGGTTCAGATTTGGGAATAGGTTCAGCTTCCTTAACGGGAACAATCCTTTTATGAGGAGGATTACTTTTGGGAAACTTCCTTTGACTTTCAGTACTTGCAGCACTTCCTGCACTGCCTCTTCTGGTTCTCCGTGTAGGTGTTCCAGAAGACTTCTCATCGAGATGACCAACTTTGCCTTCTTTTACTGCTACTAGATACCTTTTGTATGTCTCGAGCTTTTTGATTTCGTTATACAGAAGGTGATCAGGTTGTTGGAATCACTCCTAAACAGTATTTCAAGTATTTATATTTCATATGTAATAGGTAGCTTTATTATGGCCTTTATGTTTGTTTAAGGTCCAGCTTATGTAGAAGGCCCATAAGCTGAGGCCCAAGCCCAATAAGGAATAGGGAAGGAGAGGGAGTGTTGCCCTAGCTCCTTGCCTATATAAACTCTTGTAAACCCTCATTTGAGGGTTGGTTGTTCAAGTTATTTCTTTCACTCACCTCCTACGCATAACCGGTTACAATATTGTGTGTGTGTGTGTTTGATACTTGTTCAATCGCCTTCATCTCTTTCTCTATAAGCTTGTGTTGTAAAACTAGTGACCAAACAGTGGTATCAATCGCCAAATAGTTGGGTGTACTCTTTTGTTTTTGAAGTTTTGGTTTGGGTCTTACGCGTAAAGATAACACAATCTTTGGTTCGCTTAAAAACTAATTTTTTACACTTTTGAATCCAAGATTCTTGTACTTTCAACGTTATTAGGTGTTAAACTATTGGTTTTTGGCAAAAAGTTTGGAACTTTACGTGTTTTTCCTTGTTTTTAAGCTTGTTTTTGTACGCAAGTGTTATCCTACGCGTAACTGTTTTAAGTGCTTTGGATCATCAAGTTTCACACTTTTGTGTTATTTTGGTGTTATTGAAGCTATTTCAACACACAAAAACTGGTTTAGTAACACATTTGGATAGAATCAAAGTTACGAGTAATCTTACGCGTAACAAAACCCTAAAATTACGCGTAAGACTTTCCTTTTGATCTTCAATTTTCTGGTTTATTCCGTGTTTTCTTACTTGGATAAGTCTGAAAATACGTCGACTTTGGATATCTTTTGCACTGTGAAGTGTAAAAGATCACTTGGGATAAAACCCTAATCTTACGCTTAAGCATAAGTTTACGCGTAGAAAATATTACGCTTAAGATTCATCTTACGCGCAGACTTAGTCCTACGCATAAGATAATCCTACGCCTAACTTTCTACGCCTAACTTACTGTTTACGCATAACATTAGTCTTTTTTCCTGCTTACGCGTAAACTAAATCCTACGCGTAACTATTCTTGTTACGCGTAACTTTTGGTGTTTTTACGCATAAGTGCTACTTGGTTCTTGTCATTTCTACGCCTAAGGATACTTCATCAACAAAGGTTCATTCGACTACAAAGATCCATTCTTACTACACAAGTTTATCATCATGTCTCAACCACCATACTCTAACTATTTCCCTCACACTTATAATCAACAACAACAACAATTAACTCCACAACATCAACAATGGAATCAACAACAAGCCATTTATCAACAACAATTTAATCAGCAACATACTCCACAACTTGGTGCAATTCCACAACCACAAATGGTTCAACCACAACCAAGCATTCAAGTTCAACCCTACACAACTGATTTCAATCAACATCCATCACGGACCACTATGAAGGAACCCACTTGGTTTGCTAAGATGTGTGAAGCTTTAAGCAGCCAACAATCAATTCATGAAGCTGGATCACTTGATAGACCTCCAATGCTCACTCCAGGAAACTACGATCAATGGGTGATAAGGTTCTTTAGGTTCTGTGATCTGAAGAAGCCACATGGAAAGTTCTTAAAGAAGGTTATCTTAGAAGGTCCATTTGAGATGCCTACTGTCACTGTACCCGGAGATCCAACTGCTGTTCCACCAAGAGATGAACAAACCAACATTGCTACTGTTGCAGATTTAAATCCTACAGAACTTCTACACTATGAAGCTGATGAACTTGCAATGGAATACATCCTCTTAGGATTACCAAACCCAATTCTTCGTAGTGTTGATGCTCAAAAGACTGCACAAAAGATGTGGGATCATATTCGTCTTCTTATGGAAGGATCGGTACTCAATCAGGAGGATTTGGAATCCAAAATTTACTTGGCTTATGAACACTTCATGATTGAATCTGGAGAGACACTCGAGTCATATCATCATCGATTTTTAGACATCATCAATGATTTGGATAAACACAACATCATCATGCCAAGAATTGCAGTGAATACTAAGTTCCTGAGTAGTCTTGGTCCAGAATGGGAGAAGTATGTCATTTTTCTTCGTCAAGCGAAGAATATGCATCATTCTACTTATGGATTGTTGTACGATTACTTGAAGCCTCATGAGAAGGAAGTTGATCGGGAACGGATTCTCCGTACTCAAATTGCTAAACAATCACAACCGGACAATCAACAACTTGCCTTGTATGCTCAACAGAATTATCCCTCTCAACCAGCAACTCAACCAACTGCTTCCAACACACCTTCACAGCAACAACCTCAACCTCAACAAAATCAATTGGTTCCATACAGCAACAATGCTCAAGCATATGTCAGTGAAGCTACTGAGGAAACAGATCCGTTCGAAGCATTGCAACAAGGATTTGTGATGATTGCTAATGCTTTTGGCCGTTACACCAACAAATCCAACAATCGTATTCGTTCCTCATCTAATACACGGACTCAAGCTGTTGTGAACAATGGACGTGTTGAAGTTCAGAATCGTGATTATGGTCGTTAGATGGGCGGTGGTCAAGGGTTTAATGCTGTGGGTAGGAATAACAACAGAGCTCAAGTGGTGGAACCGGGAAATGCTCAAAATCGGTTAAATGGTCTTCGATGCTACAACTGCAATGAGAAGGGACACCTGGCTAATGCATGCCCAAAGCCAAGGACTAGGGGCAGTGCTTATTTCAAAGAGGCCTTACTTTTGGCTCTTAAGGATGAAGCTGGTGGATCTCTCACAACCAAAGAACAGAGCTTTATGGCAGATGCAGACTCAGATGATGATATGGAGGATTTGCAGGCGAATGCAGCTGTTATGTTGATGGCTAATATGCATGAGCTGCACATGAGTGATACAGGCCCAGTGTATGACACTGATGGCTTGTCTCAGGTACCCGAACAAACCATCATCATATCTGAACTAATATCTCCGCCAATATCTGAATCCGGCACGGATCAAACTGTTCAAAATGAGTCTTCTACATCCTCGTCTGATGATTTTCAAGTTAACCCTGTAGTTACATTTGACGATCAAGATGACCTTATGGTCTCCTTTGATAATCAAATTGACTCCGTGGTCGTACTTGAGGATCTAAAGAATGATCATGTTGAGACTCACGTTGAACAAGATGATCTGTTGCCTCATCCGGATTTTGCTCGGTTAATTCAAGACCATAAAATCAAAATGGAGGAATGTTATGCATTAAATCAATCCTTAAAAAGTAAAAATGCACTGTTAACCAAGGATTTTGAATGTTTACAAATGCAACTCAACTTTTTCAAAACTCAAGAAAACCGTGAAAAAGGTTTTGAAGCCGCTTTTGCAAAATCTCATCAAAACGAAAAATATTTAGAGAGACAGATGCGTGATCTAGCCGCCTCGAAGAATGCTTTGTTGTCCGAATTAGAACAACTGAAACATGAACATAAAAAGCAAATTAACGCTCTCACCTTGGAAAATCAAAATGCTAAGGCTGACTTGTTAAATTGTCAAAAACAGTTCTCCGCATACAAAAAGCATTCAACGAATCGGGTAGATGACCTTCTTGCAGAAATTCTCGATTTGCAAAACAAACTTAAAGAGTTTAAAACTGTTGTTTACAAACATGGTGAATCAGTAACAGCTATTGAAAAGTTTACCTTAAAACCTAATCCAAATGGATATGGAAAAAATCTAGCTGATTACAAACCAAAGCTTTCACTAAAAACATTCAAACCAACTCCTGAAGTTTCCAGTGCAGAATACAAAATTGATAATACTGTCATGAGTGTTGTTGAATATCATCGTCAAGAGGAATTAGATGCAGAAGACGAGAGTCGATCAAAATTAAAAAATGCTGTTTACAACAAACCTTTTAATTATAAAAACGCGGTCACTTTCGTCACACCAACGGATTCTTCTAACACACCAAGGGTTATCATCAAAACACTCGAGTCTTCTATTGTTAATCCCAAAACAGTCTTTGCACAAACTTACGGTCCTTTACCTTCCATTAGCGAAGTAAACCCACAACCTGAAAATCGAAAAATTCTTCGATATTTTGACATTTTCATGGCTGACCTCAAAATTTTACAACATGAGATAGAATATCGATCTGAAATCAAAGTTGAACATTTTCAATCGCCTCTGGCGCGAGAACAAAGAGACATTTTTCAGAAAAATCTTTTACCTAATGTTAAAAACTTGAAAAGTTGTGCAATTGCCTGGGAAAAGGATTTTCATAAGGAACTTGGGGTAATGAAAAACGTTTTCGAGAAAACAGAAACATCTATTACTAACACAAAACGGAAAAAGAAATTGTTGAGAAAAGATGTTGATCGACTCTTGGAAGATGTTATCTGTGCTGATATCCATAATGTTGTGCTATTCTATTCGTTGCCATATGCATCTGATCATATCTCTGCTGATATTGTTGAAACTGTTGTTACTGTTGAAAACACCGATAATGTGCTTCAGATCGAGTCTTTAAAAGCAGAAAATAAACGATTACACACGGAAATTCACAATGCAAAACGTCGTCTTCAATGGTGTGAAAAAGATATTCACAACCATCAACTTAGTTTTCAAAAGAAAATCGCTCAATTGAGTGCACATTCTTCTGATCCTAAAATTGAGCAACTGGATGATCAAAACGTGTCTTTGAAAAGTCAAATCTCAAAATATGAACAAGAACTTTTAAAAGTTAAACAGGAATATGGTGTCATATTTGATTTACTCAAAAAGACTCGAGATGAAGCATCTAATGAACTTGATCACTAGCTGGCTCACACTAGAGATGTCATGAATTTTGCTGGTAATATTCGTTCTGAAAATCAAGATCTGATTCACACCATCTCTAAGTTACGGGAAATGTTAGGAAAGTATGAACAACTCCCGCCTACTGTGATTAAGAGATTAGCACCAGTCACACTTAGTAGTCGTGAACCTAGAATTCCCACTGCCAAATCACAAGTTGCTAATGTGTTTCCCTCTATTGAAACAGGAATAGTTGCATCTTTTCCAAACGTCCGCACTTCACAGCCTAGGAGCACTCAAACGAAGAATAGGAAGTTGCGACCTAAGAAAAGATCAATAAGGAATGCTAAAGTAGAAGAACACCCTAGGAATCTGAATAAAACTCAAGTTACTTCCACTATAGATGTTGCGTCTGGCAAATGTAATAGAAATAGTGATGTAACGAATGCTAAACCGTTGAGTACCTTTGATATTCAGTCTGATGCACCTTGTGATATTTGTCAAAAGAGTATGAATTCTGATTGTCATGACAAATGTGTTGCTAAAGCTATAATCTCTAGATTACGGAATCCTAAGAATCGGAATACCTCTAGGCCCACTAATCATTCTAAGTCTGTGCTTGGTAAACCACCATCTTTAGATTCTAAGGCAACCATTGCTATCACAGTAGCTCCCGCTTCACCTCCTAAGAATGTAGTACCACCTAGTGCTTTCACTAAGACTAAAGCAAAAAGTAGTTATAGATGGCAGAAATGGATACATTACACACTAGGATTTAAATGGATGCCTAAAATTACAAATGTGTGTATGTCTAACATATCTGCTTCGGAACCCTCTCACATTTCGGGTTCCACATCTACTTCTATTCCATCTGTGTCGTCTGTGTGTAATGCAGGTGATACAGATCATTCTCTGGATTGTTGATAGCGGATGTTCCCGACACATGACAGGCAATCTCAAACTGGTATCAAACTTTATTTCAAAGTTCATTGGCACTGTCAGATTCGGGAACGATCACTTCGCAGCCATCATGGGCTACGGAGATTATGTTAATGGGAACATCGAAATCAGCAGGGTTTACTATGTGGAAGGCCTCGGTCACAATCTGTTTTCAGTAGGTCAATTTTGTGATGGAGATTTGGAGGTTGCTTTCAGGGAGAAAACTTGTTTCATTCGTGATCTACAAGGAAACGACCTTATGTCTGGCTCGCGTAATTCTAGTCTCTACACTATCTCTATGAAAGACATGGTTGCTTCATCTCCCATCTACTTACTTTCTAAGGCAACATCAACAAAATCTTGGCTATGGCACCGTCGTCTCTCACATCTAAACTTTCAAACCATCACCAACCTTGCTCGACACAAACTAGTTGAAGGACTCCCACGATTCCGTTATTCAAAAGATCACCTTTGCTCAGCATGTGAACAAGGGAAAAGCACTCGTGCTCATTTTCCTTCAAAGGTGGAACACAGCTCTCAGCATGTGCTTCATCTTCTTCACATGGATTTGTGTGGCCCGATGCGTGTACAAACGATCAACGGCAAACGCTACATCTTAGTAATTGTTGATGACTACTCACGATGGACTTGGGTCTATTTTCTTCGTAGCAAAGACCAAGCTCCACAAATGATCATCACCTTTCTCACAAAAATACAGGTTCAGCTCCGCAACACCTTCAGGATTATTCGGACAGACAAAGGAACTGAATTTGTTAACAAAACCCTTCGTGAATTTTATGAGAAAGTGGGAATTCAGCATCAAACATCTATTGCACGGACACCTGAACAAAACGGAGTTGTTGAAAGACGAAACCGAACGTTAGTGGAAGCTGCAAGAACAATGTTAATCAATGCTAAACTTCCAGATTACTTATGGGCAGAAGCTGTATCTACTGCATGCTATACTCAAAACCGTTCTATGATCACAAAACGCCACAACAAAACACCTTTTGAGCTTGTCCACAACTACAAACCGAACCTCAAACACTTTCATGTATTTGGATCCCTTTTCTATCCGAATAATGATCGTGATGATTTTGGAAAGCTCAAAGCAAAAGCTGATATTGGAGTCTTTATTGGATACTGTGACAATTCTAAAGGTTTCCGAATCTGGAATCGTCGAACTAAGGAGGTAATGGAAACGATTCATGCTCATTTCGATGAACTCACGGAAATGGCTTCTGAGTATAACAGCTTAGAACCCGGACACAACCGTTTAAACTTCCCTCAACCCCCATCATCAGCTGAAGAAAGCCCTCAGCTAACTCGTCAACAAATGGAAAGGTTATTTGCTCCTCTGTTCTGTGACGATATTGATGAACGTGCTCCTGGTGTATCCGCTGTCTCCGCTGCACAACCTGATAATATTCCTATACCTGATACACCTGCTACAACAACTACTGTTGAAGATGCACCTACACCAATTGACTCCAACACAACAGTTGAACACACCGCTTCCAACAATGATGAACCAGCTGATGATATTCTGAATGAAGTACCCCCACCTGCAGATTTTGATATCATCAGTCCAAGTTTTATACGAAATTAGAAAAAGGAGGAGACGGAATGAAAAACAAGATGAAGACCTGGATCGATACCAAATCATCATCTACAAATTCATCCTAATTAACCCATCTCCAACGACATCCCATCTACAACTACAAACAACAATCACTCTTCTATCAACTGAAATTAAAAGTAATTATAAACAATTAGATCTCAGTATTTATCTCTTCTTGGTACTCAACTCGTCCAAAGACATAAGCCATAGAGATAAACTCATCATAGATCTATCTATGTTGAAGATGAACTTCTTTTTAATCTTCGAACCACTAAAGGCACACACAAGAACCATAAGGTTTATATATGTCCTTTCGTTCATTTATTATTGAAACACAAGTTACTAAAACAACACAACATCTATCCCTACCTTAGACCTCTTACGAGAGACCTTGAAGCCACATCTTGTGCTCGAAATTTTTTTATCAAAACTTGGAAGATGACCGGTGCTCATGTGGGGTTCTTTTGATAGCTACGATTGTTATGATTGTTTTGGGTTAGTAGCAGTTTCAAGG
Source organism: Chrysanthemum seticuspe (assembly GCA_019973895.1). Classification (NCBI taxonomy): domain Eukaryota; kingdom Viridiplantae; phylum Streptophyta; class Magnoliopsida; order Asterales; family Asteraceae; genus Chrysanthemum; species Chrysanthemum seticuspe. The sequence continues at coordinate 241,727,972 of BPTQ01000002.1, read as the reverse complement.
AGATTAAAGGAGTTTGTGTGATAGTTTATGAGATTAGAATTTGAGGTTAAGCTTGATGAGATCTGTGTTGGAGTGAAAACGTTTTGTGGGGGCGGAGTATATGATGGTTGTTTTTAGGTTTAGGTCAAAATGAATCTAGTAAAATGGTATTTATCATGTCCGGGTATTTACTTCCTTTGGGTCGTGAATCCATTCATTGGACTGATATTGTTCTCACACATTTGGGCCCTATGATTGAATCGGATATCACTTGCTGCTTGGGCTTTCCTGGATCGTGGTGTTCATCTGTTTTTATTTTAGGCTTCATATTTATATATCAAAGATTGGTTCTTGGGTTAATATTTTGATGATTGGGCCAAAGGTATGAAGGATTGGACAAAATCTGTTATCCGAACTTTTTGGCTACAAAATTTTTTTGGATACATTTTTGACAAGATTGGGAAAAACCATTATCAAAGTTCATCTTAACCGTTATTGAAGGCTAGTTTTGAGCGTTTAACCGCAAGATGTGTCTACGGCGTGAATTCTTTATTATTTATTTGAGGTTGAAGTGGGATATCACGGGTGCGTGTACTTAGCATCTGAAGATATCGGGGTTGGTTGGATGCATGATTCTTTGAGATCCTTGTTCGAGCTTTAGCCGTTACGAATGACAAAGACTTAAGTTATCTAGTTGAACCTGATGTAAGGAATTACGTTGTTGTGCTCACAGCTTATAACTATCACTTTTAAGGAGTTACGTTGTTGTGCTCAAGTATCACACTAAGGTGTGGATAATTTGAGAAACCTTAAGTTTACCTTTTTTTCGATGGTGTTAAGAAAAAGGGTTCTTCGTCTGACAATAGTGCAAGTTTAAGTCACAAGTTCGGGTTATACTACTTCAGTCTCAAGTTCGTCATATTGGGTTTTCTCCATCAGTAGTCACTACAAAAAGCCGTCAGAATGATAATGGGGTCGGTAAAGAGTTAGCTGAGAAGAGTATACATGAGTAGAGAAGTTTTATCAACAATTGATTCTCGCGAGATATTTATGGTACTTCACACTTGTTCGATTAATTGAACATACATGGTTTCGATGTCTCCAATTTCATCATCAACATACGTGGTGTATGATTATGATTCGTTGAAAACATCGGGGGGAAGAGAGTATAGGTGTTCCTTGCTTCTTTGATGTTTTTGGATTTTTTTTCGAAAACCCATTTCCTTTCATGAATTTCTTCAATCAGGGGGAAGAAATGAGACGATTTGTGGTTCAAACGTCTCACTTTGGTGTTATCGTCTCACTTTCACAGAGTTATCGTGTGTGAAGATTACCTAAATAGGATGTTATGATGCCTTACACACGGTCATTTTATCGAGTAATTGCAGATTAACCGGTAACTACTATTCCGATAGACCGCAACATTCAGGGGGAAGTCGTTTCATTTCGTCTTTCGTGGTCTGTTTGGTGTAAAGCATCTACATACGTGAGAAGATCTTGTTGATTTCTTGCATGTTACCCCCGAACAGATTTTCCGCAACAAGTCAGATTTACCTTGTGTGGTTTACTGCTCATCTACAAATTCCGCTGCGTACTGAAAACGTCAAAAGTTAGAGGAAATGTTCACTACATCAAAGTTTCGAATCTGCTGAAGACAATTGTCAGTTTGGGGGGAAGCTGATTCAGAAACTTCGCCAAAAAGGAGTGTACGGAGAAGCTGCTAAAGACATGCAGCATGAATTGGGGGGAAGTTAATCCAATTTATGCATATTACATCATTTGCCTACAAGTGAAGAAAACGGTTCTCAAGTCAAGGTACCAGAAGAAGACAAAGAGCGTAATCTTTCATCATCCTCAGCACTTGAAGAGCTTATGAAGACCTTTCTTTATTTGCTTTCTATATTTGTAGTAAATGTTGTAAGTAATCCCTTATGTCGTCCCATTGGGGGAAGATTGTTGGAATCGCTCCTAACTCGTAAATGGAACGACATTGACGGGATTACATTTCTATCTTTATTACCTCAAACACAAGGGCTTGTTATGTCATTTAGTGATAGATGTAAGTGTTTGGGTATATAAACCCCTCCATACTTCCATGGAGGGGTGAGACTCTTGTGTAAGCTTTCACCTTTCATCAATAATAAACACTAGTTTTCACTCAAAAAAAAAAAAAAAAAAAAAAAAAAAAAAAAAAAAAAACTGTAAGGTCACTAGTTTTACAACACAAGCTTATAGAGAAAGAGATGAAGGCGATTGAACAAGTATCATACACACACACACACAATATTGTAACCGGTTATGCGTAGGAGGTGAGTGAAAGAAATAACTTGAACAACCAACCCTCAAATGAGGGTTTACAATAGTTTATATAGGCAAGGAGCTAGGGCAACACTCCCTCTCCTTCCCTATTCCTTATTGGGCTTGGGCCTCAGCTTATGGGCCTTCTACATAAGCTGGACCTTAAACAAACATAAAGGCCATAATAAAGCTACCTATTACATATGAAATAAAAATACTTGAAATACTGTTTAGGAGTGATTCCAACAATCTCCCCCTCAAGTATATATGAATGTAAACGGTGAAGGCGTTGATGTAATAGTAGCTGTGACGTCTTCTGACATTCTTCTTTCTTGTGAGAGGAATTGCCTTGATTCGAACAATCTCCCCAGTGTAGAGAGATCGTTATCTTTGAGCAGTTATGCTTTGACGTCATCATTAACTTTGTTCTTTGATCATTGTTCTTTGTGGTGAAAGTGATAGTATGTTGTTGTCTGCATCAGTCTGCCTCAGGTCTGCTTCGCTGCTCCAGTGTCTCCACATCATTCTTCAACATGCTCACACGCTCTTTGACGGTGGAAATCAATACTGATGAAGTTCTGTAAGTCTTTGACTTTGTAGATTCTTTGATTGATGAAGAATCATTCTGACTGTTGTATTGCATTCGAATAGAACTTCCATTAGTGATGATGTTGGCGTGAACATGAGAAGAATCAGCACGATCATCCCGCTCCGGAGCTTCCATAAGAAGAAAACATTGCAAACGGTTAGAAATAAGCGGTTTCCGACACTTACAAGTTTGAACTTCGAGAGTGTTAACAGCATAGTGTGAAAACACAACTCTAATTCTTACAAAGGCCGTTCCTGAACTGGAGTCCCACAAGTGAGATAACGCGATGTACCGAAGTACATCTACAGTTCAGATGAGTCGCTGAGGTACACCGAAGCATCACCTCACGACTGTAGACCGTTTGAGACACACTCCGCGTAATCCACGGGGAGTTACCGAAGTGACCTGCTGTCAGGGCTGTTTGATGTTGACCCTGGCAGGAGTTTCCATTCAATCACTGAGGATCACAGATGTGAACCTCTCATAAATGTTCTCGACAGATTGCTAAGATCTGTGAAGGACTCGATATGAACCACTGAATCACTGAAGATCTTATTGTTGATCAACAAGTGATTAAATGTCAAGTGTTCCTAAGAGATCTTTTGATGAATCTCGTGGCTCTAGACTCAATAGTGCGTTTTGGTTTTCCTGAGCGGAGACTAGGGAGAGGGTCTCCTTCTTCAATACCAGCGATCTCTAAGAGAAAGCAAATAGTTTATGTAGGGTCCCCTGTGAGAATGAAACAAGCTTCTGTTGAGAGAAACTTGAGTGGCTAAGAAGGTTTAGTGCATGCGTCACTGGGTCCATGACGACTTTTATTCTTCAATACCGGTGTCACTAAGTGACAACCAGTAGCATATGAATTGAACCCGGTGTCTGCCCTAAGTTGAATAATCTGGAGGGCTATTTCTTTTCACCCTTTACTTTACATTTCTTTTTGATTCTTCAACTCCTTCTTTCTCCGATTCTCATTTTCTCCTTTTTATAATCATTCCTAAGGACTTCTAACACTAACTTATGGTAGTGTCCTTGGGTAGATCCCTCCGGCTCTGGCGGATCATAGGACGGTTATTCCTAACCTTAGTCACCTTATAACTCCATGACTATCCTATGTTTGCCATTATAACCACTGTAAGTAAAAAAATATCTCTCAAAGGGTTTGTAGATGAAAGACATGTTTGAACCATAGTGAGAGATAAGTTTTTGCATAAATACTCCTCCTCCACATGTGCTTAATAGTTTTAATGGTTAAATGCACAGTGAGGAAAGAGCGCGCACTTTTTGAATTGATCCACTAAAGATAGACAATCTCCCGCGAGACACGGTTACGTTGAATAGTTAAAGAGATACATTGTCAGTTTTTAGGTGACAACTAGCTCTAATAACTACCTTGAAGGTGTAGACAAACCTTGGAAGGTTGCCAAACCCGTCAGAGTTCATGTCTATCAGAAGTTTCTCGAATGGTACTTTCTACTCAGACAAGTCCTTTGCGAGACACGTTTACATCACTAGCGAACTAGCTTGAAATTATTACCCGTCCAGGACAAGTCTTTTCGAGTTACAAACAGTTTAGTACCGTCAATTCGTAGGTTAAGTCTGAGGTACACAGATTCATTTACATTTTGTACAACATATTTCTTATCACATAATTTTCTCCCCCTCAAAAATGGCATATAAGATGTTATTTTTGAAACATTTTGAGAATAAATATGACCATTTTGAGTGTTGCGGGAAGAGTGACCACTGTAAACAATTTGTGAACAAAGTTTTCATCAAATACTCCCCCTCAACTAGTGATATAAACGGTTGAGGTTTTGAAATCATATGGGGAAGTACTTGTCTTTTTGAGCAAAACCTTAAAAAAATGAAAGGTTTGATAGGTTTTACTCAAAAATAAGAAGCTTTCGCTCCTTTTATAAGGATTGTGGCACTGAGGCGTACCACAGGGTCCTTTCTTGACAGATACGGGTTGTACACTGTTATGTGTGCACAAGCCATTCACATATATAATCATACATCCAAAATCATATGAAGGAAACAATTCAAGGGGTACCAGGAAGTGCAGTGATGTTCCCAGGAGTGTGCACAGGGCGTTGAAAGCCGGTGATGTTTATCCTGGGTCTACCACCAACATAGCTCTCCAAGCGTCTGAACTGATCCCTTCTGAACAACCGTTCATCAATCATGGTGATGATCCTTCTCACATCCCTTCTATCCTGAGAGTTCCAGCGCTTAGGATTCCCAACCTTCAAGCGTATATCCTTCAATCTGTACGCCAATCCATCCCTAACCATCTTCAAGGTATGATCCCCGAATTTATGGAGCTCACTACACGCCATTAAGCAGTTTCTGCGAAGTTCACTGCGGTAAACAATGCCGAAAGGTTTGCTGATGAGCGTAAGTTGTTTGAGCTGGTTGATGTCAGGAAGATCAAGCTGTGGTGGAGTGAAGTTTACACGTTTCTGATATGATTCAACAGCCATCTGGATATCTTCGACACGTTCTTTGATCACAATGCGTCTAATGAAGATGAGAACTGACTTGATGAATTCACGTTGAATTTCAGTCGAGAATTGTCTCATACGACCCTGTACTTTGGCAAGATACATGTCTTCGATGTCGTTGAGTGACAAGTTCTCAAAGTCAGCCTCTGAGAATTCATAGTCTTGTTCATCTTGTCGTTTGACTATGATATTCTTCAAGAATGTGTAGTCCCATTTGGACTTGAGATCAATGTGTTTGATGGCTACGATGTTCTTTGAGCAATACACTTCATGTTGAGACTTCTGAACCAGGCAGCTTCTGTAGTAGATTCTTCGGCGTTCAGGCCAATGATGAATCCCATACAATGCATCTTGGTCATATGCTTGCACGTTGTCAGAAAACAAGTGAGTTGCACGTTCCTCGATAGCTATGCAGTTTGAGTAAGTAGCCGCAGGGAATGGAAGAGTCAATGATGTAGCGTATTTTCGTGAACCATCGCCACCATGGAGAAGAAATTCCAGGTCTTTGTTGAAGAAATATCTGAAAGGAATCCTTGGTTCTTCTTGTTGGCCGATTGTTGGTAGAGGTTTGGTCCAGTCAGTGTAGTATGGAGGGTTGTTCCGTTTAGTGAAGTCGATGTTTGCTTCTGGGTTGAGCCAATCCATGTTGTTAGACATGGCTCGAGCAATGTTTTCAAGGTGATATTCAACCTCGATTGCACTTTCCGAGCTGTTTTTCAACAGAAGGAATGCGTCATTCTTGATGCGCTTCAACTCGGATTTCGTCATCTTCTTCACACGGAATCTTTCTTGCAAAATTTTTGCATGCTCCAAGGTACTACCGTCTACCAATTCTTGACCTTCTTCAGGGTAGGGAGTGTCGTTAACAAGAGTAGAAAACCATTCAAATTCTGCGGTTGTATCGTCATCTAGCCATGATACGACATCAGGCTGAGTCGTCTTTTTCTTGCTTTTAGAAGGCCTTGATGATGATTCGGGTTTCTTCACTTGTTTGGGAGAGGAGGGTTGTTGTTGGGGCTCAAGGACCTCTTCATCGTCACCACCCGTATACTCAAAGTGATCACCAGTTTTCTGAGTCAAGGGTGGTAACTCGGAATCGTCCCGAGGTTTATCAGTAGAAGACCGAGGTGATGGAGACTTATGTTGAGAAGAAGTCCGTTGTGGAGGAGGTGGCATAGATTTAGATTGATCAGACTGCTTCTGACGTTTAGGAGCAGAGTCCTTATCCTTATCATCGTCATCTCTTGGTCGTTTGGGTTGATCGGCTGACTCCTTGCATGATGATCTGAGTTGATAGTCAAGTAGAATTTCGAAAAATTTAGCTTCATCTGAAGTAAACGTTCCAGATCTCTTTGACATTTGCATCACAAGTTTAGCGATTAGCTCAGATTCAGAGAGATCAGCTTCTTTTGCCATTGTATGTTTGACCAATGCTACGATGTTAGGGGTGAGTTGTCTGGAAAATACTTCTTTTGTCACACTGGGGACAGTGTCGAGAAGAAACTTGTGGGTTTGTTCTCTTGCTGACTTTTCCAGTTCCTTTTGGACTTTTGGAACGATATCCTGAAGGTACTTTTGAGTGTAGCCTTCAATCATTTCATTTAGTTCCCCCTGACGATGACTTCTCATGAACTCCTGAATAGCTTTCCTATCTTTCCGCATCTCATCATTCTCATCATGTAAGTACTGCATTTGTTCAGCATACCAATTAAGTTTTCTTTGAAGCATGTCCTTCTTTCTAACTTGTTTGACAGCTTTCACAATTCTTGCATGTGTTTGAGAAATCCAAGACTTTGGTGGTTTCTTCACGGATTTGGATGATGATCTGGTTGACTTAGTTGATGGTGGTGGTGATGAATGTGATGAAGAGTCTGATGATGAGGAGACATGAGGAGACTCCATGTCCTTAGGAGTTTCTGAAGTTTTTTCCTTTGAGTGAGTTGGACTGTCTAGAAGAAACTTTGTATAATCATCCTCGTCATCCTTAGACTTTTCTTTCTCAGTTTCCTGTTTCTCAAAATCATACTCAATAGTGTCTTCAACAGGCGGTTGTTGTTGCAGAAGAGTGGTGGCACCAGATCCCTTATCGGGGTGATTAACCGCATCAGGATCTGGAGAGGAGTGGGCAGCACCACTTGATCCTCCGGGGCCACCCATTTGATCTTTAGCAAATTCAGCGGCCTTTTGAATATGTCGGACGTTGTGAAACTTTTTCCTGTATGATTTATCCAATTGCTCTTCTTCTTCTTCTTCAGAGCTCTCATCATAAGGTACAATAGCTTGAGTCTTCCCTTTTTCTTGGACAGCTGGAGGACTTGGAGGTTTTGTCACTGAGGCAGGTGTTTCGGTTGCAGTAGCAGAGTAATGAACCTCTTCATCTGTCTCAGTATCTTCAGAGCTCTCATCCCTAAGTTGTCTTTGAGGTTCAAGTGTGGGAATAGGTTCGGCTTCCTTTACGGGAACAATCCTTTTAGAAGGAGCTTTCCTTTTAGTGACCTTCCTTTGACTCACAGAACTTGTTGTGCTTCCTGCACTTCCTCTTCTGGTTCTCCTGACAGGTGTTCCAGAAGATTTTTCGTCAAGATGACCAACTTTGCCTTGTCTGACTGCTTCCAGATACCTTTGGTACGATTCTAGCTTTCTGACATCTTCAGTTAGAAGGAAATCTGGGAGCACGACACCTTGTTTCTTTGTAGACGTTTCCTTGATTCTTACAGATAGAATAGGATCCGTCAACATGTCGTGATTGTCTGGGTTATTGAGCCTTTTGGGAATATCAGGATGAAGTCCAAGTGCTCTCTGTATCAACAGTTTAGTATATCTGATGTAGGGAATTTTTGATCCAAGTTTGCTGAGAAATGACATCATGTCATCCCAAATCAGAGCTTCAATAGCGATGTGTTTCATGTTGACGAATGCCCAAAATATTTGCAGTTCTATGAGCTTAGGATGCTCATAGCCGCTATCACGACCAGAAATAGACTTGGTGATTATCATGTAGAGTGTTCTCCATGGTTGAGGAAGGCTCTTAAGCTCTACATCAGAGTGCTTAGAGATGACTCCTGTAGCCTCGTCATAACCGATATTGATTAAGAATTGGAGAGTTAACTCTTCAGCAGGTGTGGCATAAAGTTTGGTTGGATTGACTTCAGGAATAAGAAGAGCAGCCCTTAAATCTGCAGGTGTAATAGTGACTTGTTTGTTGTTTAGAGTTACTGTCACATCAGTCCTTCCTTTGACCCTTTCCATAGTATTCCAGAACTGTTGGATGTAGATCTCAGGAATGGTTGCAGAGTGAGTAAGCATGTTCTGATATGGATGAGTCCTCAGAATATCGATAGCAATGAGACATGAAGATTCAGAGCAAGTAAGAGTGCTGAAGTCAACTCGGAGATTATTCTTTCCAATCTTCATTGGGTAGCCATTAGGGTAGATGTCAGCAATGGAGAGAACATTTGGTGCATCCATGTTTGGTTGAGCAGCCATGTCGTGATCTGAAATAATATTAGCCAAAAGAACCAACATATCGAAAGACATAATGTTAGTCAGCAGAAGGTCTTATTGTCTAGTTATTTAATGTACAACGTCAATGATTGTTACGAGTCCTAAGTCACTTGTATGTCCAATAGTCTAATGACGTCGTGAAATGTTTCGTGAGTTAGTTAACTTTAAGTTTTAAAGTTTATGTTATCACTTATTGTTCACAACATATCAAACGTTTTGGTTTATTAGTGACATTATTGGATTCGTGACGTTATGATAAGTTTATTAACAAGTTTTGTACACGTAACAATTCATAATGAAGGTCAAAGATGGCTTAAGCGTAGGATTGACAAAGTTACGCGTAAACAGTTGCGACATATGCGTAGGCGAAAGCTTATGCGAAGGATCCTTTCTTACGCGTAAGAAATGTTATGCGTAGGAAAAAGGGGACCTTACGCGTAGAGCTTACGCGTAGGCGTATAAGAACCTTACGCGTAAGGCTTACTCGTAAGAGTAGACCTTATGCGTAGAGGTCACTGTTTACGCATATCCTTCACAGGATACGCGTAGTCCCATTGTAGAACCTTACGCGTAATTGTTATGCGTAGGTTTTATTTTACGCATAACATGACTACGCGTAGGGTAATCCTTATGCGTAGAGAGTCTTATGACCTTGATTCTGAGTGTTTAAGCATAGCAAAGCCTGAAATAAATTTATCAACTCATCAATGTTCACACAAAACAACAATTTATCACAGATAACAACATCCTAGTTCATGTTTAACTGTTACGCGAAGAAACTCATACGCGTAGTCTAAACCCTAGTCTTACGCGTATGAAATCTAGCCATGGAATGTTCACCGTATTGATTCTGGTAGCTCTAGAGTGTTGATAGCTACTTTAGGTCAAGTTATAACATCCAAAACGTTGTGAATCAAAAATACCCAAATGTTATGAACCTTAAACCCTATTTTCGAATTGACAATCAATTTGAGTTTCTGGGTGGTTTTCAACAATGAAAATGATCAATTCAAAGCCTTATGACCATATCCCAACATTCATTTTTACCAAAAGACTTCTCATTTAGAAAAAACCCAATTCGTCATATGAACCCTAGTTTTCAAAAATTCATCAATTTGAGTTTCTGGGTGGATTTTGATGGTAAGAATGTTATCCTTGATGCTTAAGAAACGGTTTGAGACCATCCATTTTACCACAACCATACACACAATGATTGTGTGCTCATACGCTTATGCGTAGAGCACATAATTACGCGTAAAAATTGTTTTAGCCGTAGGATTTGAATGAAATAAAAAACCTTTGCTTATAAACATGTTTTACACAAGAAACTACTTACAAAATGAAGATCAAAAGCACAGATTTCTTGAGTGATTGTTAGGCGTAGGATCTTTTGATTTTAAGGAAATGAATGAGGAGTGAAAGAGTTAGGTGGAGTTTTTATTAAAATAGACTTTACCATTTTGACAGTTTTGGTCCCTCCACCATATCTTTTTCAAACAAAGCCTCTTAACTTCCATTTTGGTTACCAAACGAAGATTTTTGGGAAAGAAACTTGACGACACTCCCCCTTGACTTGAGAAAATAATGAAAGGTTATTAATTAAAGTCCGAGGAGTGTCAATGAACCAGAAATTTACCACCATTTGTAGAAAAAATCAACCGGGATGTGATAACATGCAAGTACACAGATGTTTTGAAACAGTTAATGGATAATTTTCTCCCCCTCAACACTTGATCGGAAAAATACTGAATTTTGAAAGATTAAAGAGTTGACGGAAGAGATGTACTTGCCATGTTGAAAGAAATATAGATTAGAAGAATATTTTTGTTGTTTTATCGGATTTTATATTTTTGTATTTTGTTTTTGAAAATTTTATGTAAAAAAGATGTTTTGGTGTTTGACAGGTTTTTAAGACTGTTAGGGATAGACTTTGAAGAATCTTTTGCTCCGGTTGCTCGTCTTGAGGCTGTTCGGATATTTCTCGCGTTCGCGGCTCATATGAACATGACGGTCTATCAGATGGATGTCAAAACGGCGTTTCTCAATGGGCAACTTAAAGAAACGGTCTATGTCAGCCAACTAGATGGATTCGTTGATCCTGAGTTCCCGAACCATGTTTACAAACTGAACAAAGCCCTTTATGGTCTCAAACAAGCCCCTCGGGCATGGTACGATAAGCTATCATCTTTCCTCATTGCCAACAATTTCACCAAAGGCTCGGTTGACCCAACTCTTTTTATACAATATCACGGGGCACACATCTTAATTGTTCAAATTTACGTGGATGACATCATTTTTGGGTCAACACATAAAAAGTTTTCAATCGCTTTTGCAAAACTCATGAAGAAAAATTTTGAAATGTCCATGATGGGTGAACTTACGTTCTTTCTAGGACTGCAAGTTCATCAATCACCCCGTGGTATTTTCTTGAGTCAGTCCAAATATGCCCTTGAACTGTTAAACAAATTTGGAATGATTACTTGTGATACTTATGCCACACCAATGGCTCATACCAAGAAATTAGATGCTGATTTACATGGGAAATTGGTTGACCCTACCAAATACCGAAGTATTATTGGGTCTCTCATGTATCTAACAGCTAGCAGACCTGATATTGTCTTTGCCGTTTATCTATGCTCCCGTTATCAGTCGCGACCAACTGAAACCCACCTCTCTGAGGCTAAAAGAATCCTCCGATACATCAAGGGAACCATTAATTTGGGGATCTGGTATCCGAAGGATTCTGGTTTTGAACTAATAGCTTTTTCAGACGCTGATCACGCAGGATGCTTAGACTCAAGGAAAAGTACTTCAGGAGCTCTACAATTTCTCGGTGATAAACTGGTGTCTTGGCAATCAAAGAAGCAGGATTGTACATCGCTGTCATCAACTGAAGCAGAATATGTAGCCATGTCCGCGTGTTGTGCTCAAGTCATTTGGATGAGAACACAACTCAAAGACTATGGTTATGTATTTGACAGAATCCCGATGTACTGCGACAATCGGAGTGCCATTGCAATCTCGTGCAATTCAGTTCAGCACTCGAAATCAAAGCACATCGATCTACGCTATCATTTCATCAAGGACCACGTAGAACAGGGTACCGTTGAATTATACTTTGTGGGTACTGAATACCAATTGGCAGATCTGCTCACCAAAGCGTTGCCTCCCGCTAGGTTTAATGAGTTGGTCCACCGAATTGGTATGAGGTGTTTGACTCAAGAGGAATTGGATGACCTCTTAAAACAGTCTTAAAAACCTGTCAAACACCAAAACATCTTTTGTACATAAAATTTTTCAAAAACAAAATACAAAAATATAAAATCCGATAAAACAACAAAAATATTCTTCTAATCTATATTTCTTTCAACATGGCAAGTACATCTCTTCCGTCAACTCTTTAATCTTTCAAAATTCAGTATTTTTCCGATCAAGTGTTGAGGGGGAGAAAATTATCCATTAACTGTTTCAAAACATCTGTGTACTTGCATGTTATCACATCTCGGTTGATTTTTTTCTACAAATGGTGGTAAATTTCTGGTTCATTGACACTCCTCGGACTTTAATTAATAACCTTTCATTATTTTCTCAAGTCGAGGGGGAGTGTCGTCAAGTTTCTTTCCCAAAAATCTTCGTTTGGTAACCAAAATGGAAGTTAAAAGGCTTTGTGTGAAAAAGGAAAAGGTGGAGGGACTATAACTGTCAAAACCTTAAAGTTACTTTATACAAAATACTCCACCCACCTCATTTATTTCCATCACATTAATTATTTCACCTAATATCATCTACGGTCCACATTCGTTTTACAAATCCGTGCTTTCGATTATCAATCTGTAAGTGTTTCTGTGTTTGGATCATGTTTCTAAACAATGGTTTTGAATCTCAAGTAAATCCTACGGCTAAAACATGTTCTACGAGTGATTTTGTGTTCTACGCTTACGCGTAAGAACACACAATCAATACTTGTGTGTTTGGGGTGAAATGATTTGTGTCAAAACGTTCTTATTACATCACTGATACCATTTTAACCATCAAATTCCACCCAGAACCACTAATTGAAGATTTTTGAAAACTAGGGTTTATAAGTCGATTTGGGTACTTTCGAATGATAAGTGATTTGATCAAAAGGATTGTTGTGTTATACTCTTATGTTGTTGAATTGATGATTTCCATAGTCTATAACCACCCAGAAACACGAATTGGACATCAATTCGAAACTAGGGTTTAAAGTTCATAAACTTTGGGTGTTTTTGATTCACTGCATAATAAGTGTTAAAACTTGGTCTACATGCTCTCACAACGTCTATGATATACCAGAAAAAGTTTGGTGCTTAATCTATGGCTAGAATCCATACGCGTAGATCTAGGGTTTAGTCTACGCGTATGCAATTCTACGCATAACTGTGTAACATATGATCTATTGATAAAATGAATGTATGTGTTAATGTTGATGATTTAATGGATTTATTTCAGGCCTTTGCTACACGTAACATTCAGAATCAAGGTGGTTACTAATCTACGCATAAGGATCACCTTACGCGTAGAGTGTTATGCGTAAGACTTGTCTTACGCGTAGCTTCTATGCTTAAGGGTCTACAATGGACTACGCGTATCCTGTGAAGGATATGCGTAAACAGTGATCCCTACGCTTAAGGTCAACTCTTACGAGTAGCCTTACGCGTAAGGTAAATATATGCCTACGCATAAGGACTCCTTTTCCTACGCGTAACATTTCTTACGCGTAAGATAGGATTCTACGCGTAAGTCTACGCCTAAGCATATATCATACCTGTCTACGCATAACTTTGCCAAAACTACGCTTAACCCTGGATTGACCTTCATGATGAATTGTTACTTGTACAAACTTGTAAATAAACTAATCATATCATCACGAATCCAAAAATGTCACTAATAAACATAAATCGTTTGATATGTTGTGAACAATAAGTGATAAAATAAACTTTAAAACTTAAAGTTAACTAACTCACGAAACATTTCACGATATCATTGATTGAACATACAAGTGACTTAGGACTCGTAACAATCATTATCACTGTACATTCAACAACTAGACAATAAGACCTTCTGTTGACTAACATTATGTCTTTCGATATGTTGGTTCTTTTGGCTAATGTTATTTCAGATCACGACATGGCTGAACAAATGAATGTGGATGCACCTGAAGTTCTCTCCATTGCTGATATCTATCCTCATGGCTATCCAATGAAGATTGGAAAGAATAACCTCCGTGTTGACTTTGACACCCTTACTTGCTCTGAATCTTCATGTCTTATTGCTATCGATATTCTGAGGACTCATCCGTATCAGAACATGCTTACTCACTCTGCAACCACTCCTGAGATCTACATCCAACAGTTCTGGAACACTATGGAACGGGTCAAAGGAAGGACTGCTGTGACGGTGACTCTGAACCACAAACAAGTCACCATTACACCTGCAGACTTAAGGGCTGCTCTCCTTATTCCTGAAGTCAATCCAACGAAACTTTATGCCACACCTGCTGAAGAGTTAACTCTCCAATTCTTAATCAATATCGGTTATGACGAGGCTACAGGAGTAATCTCTAAGCACTCTCATGTAGAGCTTAAGAGCCTTCCTCAACCATGGAGAACACTCTACATGATAATCACCAAGTCTATTTCTGGTCGTGATAGCGGCTATGAGCATCCTAAGCTCATAGAACTGAAAATATTTTGGGCATTCGTCAACATGAAACACATCGCTATTGAAGCTCTGATTTGGGATGACATGATGTCATTTCTCAGCAAACTTGGATCAAAAATTCCCTACATCAGATATACTAAACTGTTGATACAGAGAGCACTTGGACTTCATCCTGATATTCCCAAAAGGCTCAATGACCCAGACAATCACGACATGTTGACGGAGCCTATTCTATCTGTAAGAATCAAGGAAACGTCTACAAAGAAACAAGGTGCCGTGCTCCCAGATTTCCTTCTAACTGAAGATGTCAGAAAGCTAGAATCGTACCAAAGGTATCTGGAAGCAGTCAGACAAGGCAAAGTTGGTCATCTTGACGAAAAATCTTCTGGAACACCTGTCAGGAGAACCAGAAGAGGAAGTGCAGGAAGCACAACAAGTTCTGTGAGTCAAAGGAAGGTTCCTAAAAGGAAAGCTCCTTCTAAAAGGATTGTTCCCGTAAAGGAAGCCGAACCTATTCCCACACTTGAACCTCAAAGACAACTTAGAGATGAGAGCTCTGAAGATACTGAGACAGATGAAGAGGTTCATTACTCTGCTACTGCAACCGAAACACCTGCCTCAGTGACAAAACCTCCAAGTCCTCCAGCTGTCCAAGAAAAAGGGAAGACTCAAGCTATTGTACCTTATGATGAGAGCTCTGAAGAAGAAGAAGAAGAGCAATTGGATAAATCATACAGGAAAAAGTTTCACAACGTCCGACATATTCAAAAGGCCGCTGAATTTGCTAAAGATCAAATGGGTGGCCCCGGAGGATCAAGTGGTGCTGCCCACTCCTCTCCAGATCCTGATGCGGTTAATCACCCCGATAAGGGATCTGGTGCCACCACTCTTCTGCAACAACAACCGCCTGTTGAAGACACCATTGTGTATGATTTTGAGAAGCAGGAAACTGAGAAAGAAAAGTCTAAGGATGACGAGGATGATTATACAAAGTTTCTTCTAGACAGTCCAACTCACTCAAAGGAGAAAACCTCAGAAACTCCTAAGGACATGAAGTCTCCTCATGTCTCCTCATCATCAGACTCTTCATCTCATTCATCACCACCACCATCAACTAAGTCAACCAGATCATCATCCAAATCCGTGAAGAAACCACCTAAATCTTGGATTTCTCAAACACATGCAAGAATTGTGAAAGCTGTCAAACAAGTTAAAAAGAAGGACATGCTTCAAAGAAAACTTAATTGGTATGCTGAACAAATGCAGTACTTACATGATGAGAATGACGAGATGCGGAAAGATAGGAAAGCTATTCAGGAGTTCATGAGAAGTCATCGTCAGGGGGAACTAAATGAAATGATTGAAGGCTACACTCAAAAGTACCTTCAGGATATCGTTCCAAAAGTCCAAAAGGAACTGGAAAAGTCAGCAAGAGAACAAACCCACAAGTTTCTTCTCGACACTGTCCCCAGTGTGACAAAAGAAGTATTTTCCAGACAACTCACCCCTAACATCGTAGCATTGGTCAAACATACAATGGCAAAAGAAGCTGATCTCTCTGAATCTGAGCTAATCGCTAAACTTGTGATGCAAATGTCAAAGACATCTGGAACGTTTACTTCAGATGAAGCTAAATTTTTCGAAATTCTACTTGACTATCAACTCAGATCATCATGCAAGGAGTCAGCCGATCAAGCCAAACGACCAAGAGATGACGATGATAAGGATAAGGACTCTGCTCCTAAACGTCAGAAGCAGTCTGGTCAATCTAAATCTATGCCACCTCCTCCACAACGGACTTCTTCTCAACATAAGTCTCCATCACCTCGGTCTTCTACTGATAAACCTCGGGACGATTCCGAGTTACCACCCTTGACTCAGAAAACTGGTGATCACTTTGAGTATACGGGTGGTGACGATGAAGAGGTCCCTGAGCCCCGACAACAACCCACCTCACCAAAACAAGTACAGAAACCAACATCATCATCAAGGCCTTCAAAACAGAAGAAGAAAACGACTCTGAATGACGTCGTATCATGGCTTGATGACGATAATACTGCTGAATTTGATTGGTTTGCTACTCTTGTTAATGACACTCCCTACCCTGAAGAAGGTCAAGAATTGGTAGACGGTAGTACCTTGGAGCATGCAAAAATCTTGCAAGAAAGATTCCGTGTGAAGAAGATGACGAAATCCGAGTTGAAGCGCATCAAGAATGACGCATTCCTTCTGTTGAAAAACAGCTCGGAAAGTGCAATCGAGGTTGAATATCACCTTGAAAACATTGCTCGAGCCATGTCTAACAACATGGATTGGCTCAACCCAGAAGCAAACATCGACTTCACTAAACGGAACAACCCTCCATACTACACTGACTGGACCAAACCTCTACCAACAATCGGCCAACCAGATGAACCAAGGATCCCCTTCAGATATTTCTTCAACACAGACCTGGATTTTCTTCTCCATGGTGGCGACGGTTCACGAAAATACGCTACATCATTGACTCTTCCATTCCCAGCGGCTATTTACTCAAACTGCATAGCCATCGAGGAACGTGCAAATCACTTGTTTTCTGACAACGTGCAAGCATACGACCAAGATGCATTGTATGAGATTCATCATTGGCCTGAGCGCCGAAGAATCTACTACAGAAGCTGTCTGGTTCAGAAGTCTCAACATGAAGTGTATTGCTCTAAGGACATCGTGGCCATCAAACACATTGATCTCAAGTCTAAGTGGGACTACACATTCTTGAAGAATATCATAGTCAAACGTCAAGATGAACAGGACTATGAATTCTCAGAGGCTGACTTTGAGAACTTGTCACTCAACGACATCGAAGACATGTATCTTGCCAAAGTACAGGGTCGTATGAGACAATTCTCGACTGAAATTCAACGTGAATTCATCAAGTCAGTTCTCATCTTCATTAGACGCATTGTGATCAAAGAACGTGTCGAAGATATCCAGATGGCTGTTGAATCATATCAGAAACGTGTAAACTTCACTCCACCACAGCTTGATCTTCCTGACATCAACCAGCTCAAACAACTTATGCTCATCAGCAAACCTTTCGGCATTGTTTACCGCAGTGAACTTCGCAGAAACTGCTTAATGGCGTGTAGTGAGCTCCATAAATTCGGGGATCATACCTTGAAGATGGTTAGGGATGGATTGGCGTACAGATTGAAGGATATACGCTTGAAGGTTGGGAATCCTAAGCGCTGGAACTCTCAGGATAGAAGGGATGTGAGAAGGATCATCACCATGATTGATGAACGGTTGTTCAGAAGGGATCAGTTCAGACGCTTGGAGAGCTATGTTGGTGGTCGACCCAGGAGAAACATCACCGGCTTTTAATGCCCTGTGCGCACTCCTGGGAATATCACTGCACTTCCTGGTACCCCTTGAATTGTTTCCTTCATAAGATTTTGGATGTATGATTATATATGTGGATGGCTTGTGCACACATAACAGTGTACAACCCGTATCTGTCAAGAAAGGACCCTGTGGTACGCCTCAGTGCCACAATCCTTATAAAAGGAGCGAAAGCTTCTTATTTTTGAGTAAAACCTATCAAACCTTTCATTTTTTTAAGGTTTTGCTCAAAAAGACAAGTACTTCCCCATATGATTTCAAAACCTCAACCGTTTATATCACTAGTTGAGGGGGAGTATTTGATGAAAACTTTGTTCACAAATTGTTCACAGTGGTCACTCTTCCCGCAACACTCAAAATGGCCATATTTATTCTCAAAATGTTTCAAAAATAACATCTTACATGCCATTTTTGAGGGGGAGAAAATTATGTGATAAGAAATATGTTGTACAAAATGTAAATGAATCTGTGTACCTCAGACTTAACCTACGAATTGACGGTACTAAACTGTTTGTAACTCGAAAAGACTTGTCCTGGACGGGTAATAATTTCAAGCTAGTTCGCTAGTGATGTAAACGTGTCTCGCAAAGGACTTGTCTGAGTAGAAAGTACCATTCGAGAAACTTCTGATAGACATGAACTCTGACGGGTTTGGCAACCTTCCAAGGTTTGTCTACACCTTCAAGGTAGTTATTAGAGCTAGTTGTCACCTAAAAACTGACAATGTATCTCTTTAACTATTCAACGTAACCGTGTCTCGCGGGAGATTGTCTATCTTTAGTGGATCAATTCAAAAAGTGCACGCTCTTTCCTCACTGTGCATTTAACCATTAAAACTATTAAGCACATGTGGAGGAGGAGTACTTATGCAAAAACTTATCTCTCACTATGGTTCAAACATGTCTTTCATCTACAAACCCTTTGAGAGATATTTTTTTACTTACAGTGGTTATAATGGCAAACATAGGATAGTCATGGAGTTATAAGGTGACTAAGGTTAGGAATAACCGTCCTATGATCCGCCAGAGCCGGAGGGATCTACCCAAGGACACTACCATTAGTTAGTGTTAGAAGTCCTTAGGAATGATTATAAAAAGGAGAAAATGAGAATCGGAGAAAGAAGGAGTTGAAGAATCAAAAAGAAATGTAAAGTAAAGGGTGAAAAGAAATAGCCCTCCAGATTATTCAACTTAGGGCAGACACCGGGTTCAATTCATATGCTACTGGTTGTCACTTAGTGACACTGGTATTGAAGATTAAAAGTCGTCATGGACCCAGTGACGCATGCACTAAACCTTCTTAGCCACTCAAGTTTCTCTCAACAGAAATTTGTTTCATTCTCACAGGGAACCCTACATAAACTATTGGCTTTCTCTTAGAGATCGCTGGTATTGAAGAAGGAGACCCTCTCCCTAGTCTCCGCTCAGGAAAACCAAAACGCACTATTGAGTCTAGAGCCACGAGATTCATCAAAAGATCTCTTAGGAACACTTGACATTTAATCACTTGTTGATCAACAAATAAGATCTTCAGTGATTCAGTGGTTCATATCGAGTCCTTCACAGATCTTAGCAATCTGTCGAGAACATTTATGAGAGGTTCACATCTGTGATCCTCAGTGATTGAATGGAAACTCCTGCCAGGGTCAACATCAAACAACCCTGACAGCAGGTCGCTTCGGTAACTCCCCGTGGATTACGCGGAGTGTGTCTCATACGGTCTACAGTCGTGAGGTGAAGCTTCGGTGTACCTCAGCGACTCATCTGAACTGTAGATGTACTTCGGTACATCGTGTTATCTCACTTGTGGGACTCCAGTTCAGGAACGGCCTTTGTGAGAATTAGAGTTGTGTTTTCACACTATGCTGTTAACACTCTCGAAGTTCTAACTTGTAAGTGCCGGAAACCGCTTATTACTAACCGTTTGAAATGTTTTCTTCTTATGGAAGCTCCGGAGCGGGATGATCGTGCTGATTCTTCTCATGCTCACGCCAACATCATCACTAATGGAAGTTCTACTCAAAAGCAACACAACCGTCAGAATGATTCTTAGTCAAACCAAAGAATCTACAAAGTTAAAGACTTAGAGAACTTCATCAGTATTGAATTCCAACGTCATAGAGCGTGTGAGCATGTTGAAGAATGATGTGGAGACACTGGAGCAGCGAAGCAGACCTGAGGCAGACTGATGTAGACAACAACATACTATCACTTTCACCACAAAGAACAATGATCAAAGAACAAAGTTAATGATGACGTCAAAGCATAACTGCTCAAAGATAACGATCTCTCTACACTGGGGAGATTGTTCGAATCAAGGCAATTCCTCTCACAAGAAAGAAGAATGTCAGAAGACGTCACAGCTACTATTACATCAACGCCTTCACCGTTTACATTCATATATACTTGAGGGGGAGATTGTTGGAATCACTCCTAAACAGTATTTCAAGTATTTATATTTCATATGTAATAGGTAGCTTTATTATGGCCTTTATGTTTGTTTAAGGTCCAGCTTATGTAGAAGGCCCATAAGCTGAGGCCCAAGCCCAATAAGGAATAGGGAAGGAGAGGGAGTGTTGCCCTAGCTCCTTGCCTATATAAACTCTTGTAAACCCTCATTTGAGGGTTGGTTGTTCAAGTTATTTCTTTCACTCACCTCCTACGCATAACCGGTTACAATATTGTGTGTGTGTGTGTTTGATACTTGTTCAATCGCCTTCATCTCTTTCTCTATAAGCTTGTGTTGTAAAACTAGTGACCAAACACAGGTAAAACAGCACCCTGTTTCTTTGTTGACGATTCCTTGATTCTGACAGTTAAAATAGGCTCTGTCAACATGTCGTGATTGTCGGGGTCATTGATCCTCTTGGGAATATCAGGATGAAGACCAAGTGCTCTCTGGATCAACAGTTTAGTATATCTGACATAGGGAATCTTTGAGCCAAGCTTTTTGAGAAATGACATCATGTCATCCCATATCAGAGCTTCTAGTTCGATGTGATTCATGTTGATTAATGACCAGAATATTTGCAGTTCCATGAGCTTTGGATGCTCATAGCCACTATCACGACCAGAGACAGATTTGGTGATGATGATGTAGAGAGTTCTCCATGGTTGAGGAATGTTCTTAAGCTCCACATGAGAATGCTTAGAGATAGTTCCTGAAGCTTTATCATAACCAATATCAATCAAGAATTGAAGAACTGTCTCTTCACAATGTCAGGGATGAGAAGAACAGCCCGTAAGTCTGCATGTGTGATGGTGACCTTTTTGTGATTGAGCGTCACTGTCACTGCACTTTGACCTTTGATCCTTTGCATTGAATTCCAGAATTGTTGAATGTAGATCTCCGGTATTGTAGCAGAATGTGAGAGCATGTTCTGGTAGGGATGATTCTTGAGAATATCCATAGCAATCAAACAGGAAGATTCTGAGCAGGTGAGGGTTTCAAAGTCAACCCGAAGGTTGTTCTTTCCAATCTTCCTTGGATAGCCATTAGGGAAGATATCGGCAATAGTGAGAACCTCAGGTGCATCCACATTCATTTGAGCAGCCATGTCGTGATCTGAAATAACATTAGCCAAAAGAACCAACATATCGAAAGACATAATGTTAGTCAACAGAAGGTTTTATTGTCTAATTATTGAATGTACAATGTCAATGATTTTTACGAGTCCAAAGTCACTTGTTTGTTCAATAGTCCAATGACGTCGTGATAAGTTTCGTGAGTTAGTTAACTTTAAGTTTTAAAGTTTATGTTATCACTTATTTAACACAACATATTAAACGTTTAAGTTTATTAGTGACATTATTGGTTTCGTGACGTTATGATTTATTTATTTACAAGTTTGCACGCGTAACAATTCATAATGAAGGTTTGATCAAGGCTTAGGCGTAGAAATGGTAGCTTATGCGTAAACAGGAGAAGTATACGCGTAGACGCAAGCTTATGCGTAGGATCCTTACTTACGCGTAAGAAATATTACGCGTAGGAAAATGGGACCTTATGCATAGAGCTTACGCGTATGCGTATAAAAACCTTACGCGTAAGGCTTACTCGTAAGAGTAGACCTTATGCATAGAGTCACTGTTTACGCATATCCTTCACAGGATACGCTTAGTCCCTTTGTAGAACCTTACGCGTAACAGTTACGCGTAAGATTTCTCTTACGCATAACTTTCTACGCGTAAGGTGATCCTTATGCGTAGAGTTTCAATGACCTTGATTCTGAGTTTCACGCGTAGCAAGCCTGAAATAAAATCATCATATCATCAATTTTGACACCTACATTCATCTTATAACAGATCATAGCATGTAACTCATTAAACAATTTAAGCGTAGAAAGTCTTACGCGTAAGACTAAAACCCTAATAGTTCAAGAATTATGCATATGAATTTTAGCCATAGGATTAGCATCAATGTTTTTCTGGTAAGTCAAAGATGTCTATTGAGTTGTCTTAACCAAGTTTTAACATCAAATGTGTCAAGAATTAAAAGTACCCAAACCGTATGAACATAAACCCTAATTTCCATTTTGTGAATCATTAGTGTTTCTGGGTGTACTCTGGGCCTAGATATGATCAATTCAACTTGACTACAACCTTCTACAACAATCTTTTTCACCAAAAACGTTCTCATTTGAAAATACCCAAATCCACGCATAAACCCTAATTTCAAAAATCATTCAATTCGCGTTTCTGGGTGCGTTTTGATGATGGAAATGGTTTTAGTATGATTAATTAAACGTTTTGACACAATCACATTAACCAAAAACACACGAATGAGTGATTTGTGTTCATAGCTTACGCGTAGAACACGAATCACACTCAATCTCATCATTTGACCGTTGGATTTGAGTGAAAATCAAAACCCTTGTTTAAAAACATGTAAAGATTATTAAACCACTTACAAAATGATGATCCAATACACGGAAATGAAGATCGAATTTTGAGCGTAGGATGATTTAGGTGATGATAATAAATGTGAAGTGAAAGTTAGGTGGAAGGGAGTTTTAATAAAAAAGAGTTTGAGCTTTTGGCAGTTTTAGTCCCTCCACCTTTTCTATTTTCATCCAAAGCCTTTTAACTTCCATTTTGGTTATCAAATGAAGAATATTAAGAAAGAAGCATCACGACACTCCCCCTCGACTTAAGAAATGATGAAAGGTTATGAATATTAGTCCGAGGAGTGTCAGTAAACCAGAAATGTTTACCACCATTGATAAAAGAAACAACCAGAATAGTATAACATGCAAGTACAAGGATATTTTGAAACAGTTAAGAATTTTATTTTCTCCCCCTCAACACTTGATCGTAAAAATACTGAATTTTGAAAGATTTGAGTGTTGACGGAAGAGATGTACTTGCCATGGTGAAAGAATAATAGATAGGAGCAAATTTTTGTTGTTTTATCAGATTTTATATTTTTGTATTTAGTTTTTGAAACATTATTTACAAAAGAGAGTTTGGTGTTTGACAGGTTTTTAAGACTGTTTTAGGAGGTCATCCAATTCCTCTTGAGTCAAACACCGCATACCAATCCGGTGGACCAACTCATTAAACCTAGCGGGAGGCAAGGCTTTGGTGAGTAGATCTGCCAATTGGTATTCTGTACCCACGAAGTATAATTCAACTGTACCCTGTTCCATGTGGTCCTTGATGAAATGATAGAAAAGATCG
The DNA here is from genome assembly GCA_019973895.1 of Chrysanthemum seticuspe. NCBI lineage: Eukaryota > Viridiplantae > Streptophyta > Magnoliopsida > Asterales > Asteraceae > Chrysanthemum > Chrysanthemum seticuspe. The sequence continues at coordinate 241,704,354 of BPTQ01000002.1, read as the reverse complement.
ATGTGCTTTGATTTCGAGTGCTGAACTGAGTTGCACGAGATCGCAATGGCACTCCGATTGTCGCAGTACATCGGGATTCTGTCAAATACGTAACCATAGTCTTTGAGTTGTGTTCTCATCCAGATGACTTGAGCACAACACGCGGACATGGCTACATATTCTGCTTCGGTTGATGACAGCGATGTACAATCATGCTTCTTCGATTGCCAAGACACCAGTTTATCACCAACAAATTGTAGTGCTCCTAAAGTACTTTTCCGTGAGTCTAAACATCCTGCATGATCAGCATTTGAAAAAGCGATTAGTTCAAAACCAGAATCCTTCGGATACCAGATCCCCAAGTTAATGGTTCCCTTGATGTATCGGAGGATTCTTTTAGCCTCAGAGAGGTGGGTTTCAGTTGGTCTTGACTGATAACGGGAGCATAGATAAACGGCAAAGACAATATCAGGCCTGCTAGCTGTTAGGTACATTAGAGATCCAATAATACTGCGGTATTTTGTAGGGTCCACTAATTTCCCATTTAAATCAGCATCTAGCTTCTTGGTATGAGTCATTGGTGTGGCATAAGTGTCACAGGTTTTCATTCCAAATTTGTTTAACAATTCAAGGGCATATTTGGACTGACTCAAGAAAATACCACGGGGTGATTGATGAACTTGCAGTCCTAGAAAGAACGTAAGTTCACCCATCATGGACATTTCAAAATTTTTCTTCATTAGTTTTGCAAAAGCGATTGAGTACCTTTTATGTGTAGACCCAAAAATGATGTCATCCACGTAAATTTGAACAATTAAGATATGTGCCCCGTGATATTGTATAAAAAGAGTAGGGTCAACCGAACCTTTGGTGAAATTATTGGCAATAAGGAAAGATGATAGCTTATCGTACCATGCCCGAGGAGCTTGTTTGAGACCATACAGAGCTTTGTTCAGTTTGTAGACATGGTTCGGGAACTCAGGATCAACGAATCCATCGGGTTGGCTGACATAAACCGTTTCTTTAAGTTGTCCATTGAGAAACGCAGTTTTGACATCCATATGATAGACCGTCATATTCATATGAGCCGCGAATGCGAGAAATATCCGAACAGCCTCAAGACGAGCAACCGGAGCAAAAGATTCTTCAAAGTCTATACCCTCTTCCTGACGATAACCCATAGCAACTAGACGTGACTTGTTTCGGATTACGTTCCCTTCAGTATCCAATTTGTTCTTCCAAATCCATTTGAGACCAATGACGTAGACCCCTGTTGGTCTTTCAACCAGTTCCCATACTTCAAGATGTTTGAATTGGTTGAGTTCTTCTTGCATGGATTCAATCCAGGTATCTTTTGTCATTGCGTCTTTAATGTTTTTAGGCTCAGATTGGCAGACAGTAAGTGCATAGATGCAATGTTCACCGTCTGAGTGAAGACGTTGTCTCGTAACGACTGGTTGATTCGGGTTGCCAATAATATTTTCCAGAGGATGGTCTTTTGTCCATCTATGTGTAGAGGGTTGATGTTGGTATACATTGTGCAGATTTTGAGGATTCAAATGGCTTGTTGAAGATTCCGTGACATCTGGTGCAGCAGTCTCATTAGCAAACGGGTTAAAGAACGCATTTGGATCAAAATCTGCAGGTGGGGGTACTTCATTAAGAATATCATCAGCTGGTTCATCATTGTTGGAAGCGGTTTGTTCAACTATTGTGGTGGAGTCAACTGGTGGTGCTTCTTCAACAGTAGTTGTTGTAGCAGGTGTATCAGGTATAAGAGTAGTATCAGGTTGAGCAGCGGAAACAGCGTATACACCTGGAGCACGTTCATCAATATCGTCACTGAACAGAGGAGCAAATAACCTTTCCAGTTTTGTTTACAAATTCAGTTCCTTTGTTTGTTCTGATTTGTCTGACGGTGTTTCGGAGCTGAACCTGTATTTTCGTGAGAAAGGTGATAATCATTTGTGGAGCTTGGTCTTTGCTTCGAAGAAAGTAGACCCAAGTCCAGCGTGAATAGTCATCAACAATTACTAAGATGTAGTGTTTGCCATTGATCGTTTGCACACGCATCAGGCCACACAAATCCATGTGAAGAAGATGAAGCACATGCTGAGAGTTGTGTTCCACCTTTGAAGGAAAATGAGCACGAGTGCTTTTCCCTTGTTCACAAGCTGAGCAAAGGTGATCTTTTGAATACCGGAATCGTGGGAGTCCTTCAACTAGTTTGTGTCGAGCAAGGTTGGTGATGGTTTGAAAGTTTAGATGTGAGAGACGACGGTGCCATAGCCAAGATTTTGTTGATGTTGCCTTTGAAAGTAAGCAGATGGGAGATGAAGCAACCATGTCTTGCATAGAGATAGTGTAGAGACTAGAATTACGCGAGCCAGACATAAGGTCGTTTCCTTGTAGATCACGAATGAAACAAGTTTTCTCCCTGAAAGCAACCTCCAAATCTCCATCACAAAACTGACCTACTGAAAACAGATTGTGACCAAGGCCTTCCACATACTAAACCCTGCTAATTTCGATGTTCCCATTGATATAGTCTTCATAGCCCATGATAGCTACGAAGTGACCATTCCCGAATCTGACAGTGCCAATGAACTTTGCAGTAAAGTTTGATAACAGTTTAAGGTTGCCTGTCATGTGTCAGGAACATCCGCTATCAACAATCCAGAGAATGATCTGTATCACCTGCATTACACAAAGACGACACAGATGGAATAGAAGTAGATGTGGAACCCGAAATGTTAGAGGGCTCCGAAGCAGTTATAGTAGACATACACACATCAATAACTTTAGGCATCCATTTAAATCCTAGTGTGTTATATATCCATTTCTGCCGTCTATAACTACTATTTGCTTTAGTCTTAGTGAATGCACTAGGTGGTACTACATTCTTTGGAGGTAAAACTGGAGCTACAGGGACAGCAATGCTTGCCTTAGAATCTAAAGAAGGCGGTCTACCAAGCATAGACTTAGAATGATTAGTGGGCCTAGAGGTATTCCGATTCTTAGGATTCCATAAACAAGAGATAATAGCTTTAGCAACACATTTGTCATGACAATCAGAATTCATACTTTTACGACAAATAACACAAGGTGCATCAGACTGAATATCAAAAGTACTTAAAGGTTTAGCATTCGTTACATCACTATTTCTATTACATTTTCTAGACGCAATATCTGTAGTGGAAGCAACGTGAGTCTTATTCATAGTCCTAGGGTGTTCTTCTACTTTAGCATTCCTTATTGATCTTTTCTTAGGTCGCAACTTCCTATTCTTCGATTGAGTGCTCCTAGGCTGTGAAGTGCGGACGTTTGGAAAAGACGCAACTATTCCTGTTTCAGTAGAAGGAAGCACGTTAGCAACTTGTGATTTGGCAGTAGGGATTCTAGGTTCACGATTACTAAATGTTACTGGTGCTATTCTCTTAATCACGGTAGGCGGAAGTTGTTCATACTTTCCTAACATTTCTCTTAACTTAAAGATAGTGTGAATCAAATCTTGATTTTCAGAACGAAGATTTCCCGAAAATTCATGACTTCCTTAGTGTGTGCAAGAAAATGATCAAGCTCGTTTGGTGCTTCATCACGAGTCTTTTTAAGTAAATCAAATATGACACCATATTCCTGTTTGACTTTTACAAGTTCTTGTTCATATTTTGAGATTTGACATTTCAAAGACACGTTTTGATCATCCAGTTGCTCAAATTTTGGATTAAACGATTTAGATTGCAACTAGTTGATTTTATTTTGCAAAGCAAGTTCACGATTTTGACAATATTTTTGACACCATTGAAGACGACGTTTAGCATTTGAAAGCTCGTTAATCAAACGTTCATTTTCAGCTTTTAAAGACTCGATTTGATGCACATTATCAGAATTCTCAACAGTTACAACATTATCAACAATATCAGCAGAGATATAATCAGATGCATGTGGCAAAGAATTAAACAACACAACATTATGGACATCAGCACAGATAACATCTTCCAAGAGTCGATCAACATCTTTTCTCAACATTTTCTTTTTACGTTTAGTATTAGAAATAGATGTTTCTGTTTTCTCGAAAACGACCTTCATCAATCCAAGTTCCTTGTGAAAGTCCCTTTCCCAAGATAATGCACAACTTTTCAAATTTTTAACATTTGGTAAAAGATTTTTCTGAAAAATGTCTCTTTGTTCTCGCGCCAGAGGCGATTGAAAATGTTGAACTTTTATTTCAGAATGATATTCTATCTCATGTTGTAAAGTTTTGAGGTCAGCCATGAAAAGGTCAAAATATCAAAGAATTTTGCGATTTTCAGGTTTTGAATTTACTTCACTAATGGAAGGTAAAGGACCATAAGTTTGTGCATAATCTGGTTGGGGATTAACATTAGAAGACTCAGACGTTTTTATGATAATCCTTGGTGTGTTAGAAGAATCCATTGGTGTGACGAAAGTGACCGCTTTTTTATAATTAAAAGGTTTGTTGTAAACAACCGTTTCTAATTTTGATCGACTCTCGTCTTCTGCATCTAATTCCTCTTGACGATGATATTCAACAACACTCATAACAATATCATCAATTTTATATTCTGCACTGGAAACTTCAGGATTTGGTTTGAATGCTTTTGGTGAAAGCTTAGGTTTATAATCAGCAAGATTCGGTCCATATCCATTTGGATTGGGTTTTAAAGTAAACTTTTCAATAGCTATTACTGACTCACCATGTTTGTAAACAACAGTTGTAAACTCTTTAAGTTTGTGTTGCAAGCCGATAATTTCTTCCAGAAGATCATCTATTCGATTCGTTGAATGCTTTTTGTATGCAGAGAACTGTTTTTGACAAGTTAACAACTCAGCCTTAGCTTTTTGATTTTCCAAGGTGAGAGCGTTAATTTGCTTTTTATGTTCATGTTTCAGTTGTTCTATTTCAGACAACAAAGCATTCTTTGAAGCGGCTAGATCACGCATCTGTCTCTCTAAATATTTTTCATTTTGATGAGATTTAGTAAAGGCTGCTTCAAAACCTTTTTCACGGTTTTCTTGAGTTTTGAAAAAGTTGAGTTGCATTTTTAAACATTCAAAATCCTTGGTTAACAGTGCATTTTTACTTTTTAAGTCCTGATTTAATGCACAACATTATTCAATTTTGGATTGCTGGTCTTTAAGTAAAAGAGCAAGATCTGCATGAGGCAAAAGTTTGGCGTGTTCAACGTGAGTCACAACATGATCATTATTTAGATCCTCAAGTATAACCACGGAGTCAATTTGATTATCAATGGAAACCATAAGGTCATCTTGATCGTCAAATGTAACTACGGGGTCTAATTGAAAAACATCGGAATGAGATGTAGATGACTCATTTTGAACATTCTGAGCCTTGCCGGATTCAGATGTTGGCGGAGATATTAGATCAGAGATAAATATGGTTTGTTCGGGTACTTGAGACAAGCCATTAGTGTCATACACTGGGCCTGTGTCACTCATGTGTAACTCTTGCATATTAGCCATCAACATAACAGCTGCATTGGCCTACAAGTCCTCCATATCATCATCTGAGTCTGCATCTGCCATAAAGCTCTGTTCTTTGTCTGTGAGAGTTCCACCAGCTTCATCCTTAAGAGCCAAAAGAAGAGCTTCTTTGTGATAAGCACTGCCCCTAGTCCTCGGCTTTGGGCATGCATTAGCCAGGTGTCCCTTCTCATTGTAGTTGTAGCATCGAAGACCATTCAACCCATTCTGAGCATTTCCCTGTTCCACCACTTGAGCTCTGTTGTTATTCCTACCCACAACATTAAACCCTTGACCACCGCCCATCTGACGACCATAACCACGATTCTGAACTTCAACTCGTCCATTGTTCACAACAGCTTGATTACGTGTGTTAGATGAGGAACGAATACGATTGTTGGATTTGTTGGTATAACGGCTAAAAGCATTAGCAATCATAACAAATCCTTGTTGCAATGCTTCGAACGGATCAGAATCCTCACTAGCTTCACTGACAAGTGCTTGAGCATTGTTGTTGTTGTATGGAACCAATTGATTTTGTTGAGATTGTTGCTGTGAAGGATCATATGGTGTGATTGTAGCAGTTGGTTGAGTTGCTGGTTGAGGAGGATAACTGTTTTGAGCATACAAGGCAAGTTGTTGATTTTCCGGATTAGTTGTTGAAGCAATTTGAGCACGGAGAATCCTTTCCCTATCAACTTCCTTTTCATGAGGCTTCAAGTAATCGTACAACAATCCAAATGTAGAATGATGCATGTTCTTCGCTTGACGGAGAAAAATGACATACTTCTCCCATTCAGGACCAAGACTACTCAGGAACTTAGTATTCACTGCAATTCTTGGCATGATGATGTTGTGTTTATCCAAATCATTGATGATGTCTGAAAATCTATGATGATAAGACTCTAGTGTCTCTCCTGGTTCAATCATGAAGTGTTCATAAGCTAAGTAAATTTTGGATTCCATATCTTCCTGATTGAGTGCAGATCCTTCCATAAGTAGATGAATATGTTCCCACATTTTCTTTGCAGTCTTTTGAGCATCAACACTTCGAAGAATTGGGTTTGGTAATCCTAAAAGGATATATTGCATTGCAAGCTCATCAGCTTCATAGTGTAGAAGTTCTTCTGGATTCAAGTCTGCAACAGTAGCAATGTTCGTTTGTTCATCTCTTGGTGGATTAGCATTTGGATCTCCGGGTACAATGACATTAGGCATCTGAAATGGACCTTCCAAGATAACCTTCTTTAAGAACTTTCCATGTGGCTTCTTCAGATCACAAAACCTAAAGAACCTTATCACCCATTGATCGTAGTTTCCTGGAGTGAGCATTGGAGGTCTATCAAGTGATCCAGCCTCATGAATTGATTGTTGGCTGCTTAAAGCTTCACACATCTTTGCAAACCAAGTGGGTTCCTTCATAGTGTTCCTTGATGGATGATGATTGAATTCATTTGTGTAGGGTTGTACTTGAAGACTAGGTGGTGGTTGAACCATTTGAGGTTGTGGATTTGCAGCAAGTTGTGGAGTATGTTGTTGATTAAATTGTTGTTGATAAATTGCTTGTTGTTGATTCCATTGTTGATGTTGTGGACTTAATTGTTGTTGACGTTGAGTATAAGTGTAAGGGAAATAGTTAGAGTATGGTGGTTGTGACATGTTGATAAACTTGTGTTATAAAATGGATCTTTGTAGTCGAATGAACCTTAGTTGATGAAGTATCCTTAGGTGTAGAAATCACAATAATCCAAGTAGCACTTATGCGTAAAAAACACCAAAGTTACGCGTAACAATCAAGAGTTACGCGTAGGTTTAGCTTACGCGTAAGTAGGGAAAAGACACTAAAGTTATGCGTAGACACAAAGTTAGGCGTAGAAACTTGGGCGTAGGATTACCTTATGCGTAAGACTAGGCTTAGGCGTAAGATGAATCTTATGCGTAGGATTTCTACGCGTAAGCTTTATGCTTATGCGTAAGTTTAGGGTTTTGCCCAAATGATCTTTTACACTATCACAGTGCAAAAGATATCCAAAGTCGACGTATTTTCAGGCTTATCCAAGCAAGAAAACACGGAGTAAACCAAGAAACTGAAGATCAAACCAAGGATAAAGTTACGCGTAAAACTAGGGTTTTGATACGCGTAGCTTTACTCGTAAAAATGATTTTGCCCAAAGATGTTTCTAAACCAGATTTTTGTGATAAGATAGCTTCAATATCACCAAAATAACACAAAAGTGTGAAACTTGATGAACCAAAACTCCTAAAACAGTTACGCGTAGGATGAAACCTTCGAACAAAAACTAGCTTAAAAACGTAGATCCACGCATAAAGTTTGAAACTTTTTGCCAAAAACAGTTATTTTAACACCTAAAAACATTGAAAGTACAAGAATCTTGGATTAAAAAGTGTAAAAAACATGTTTTTAAGCGAACCAAAGTATCACGTTAGCCTTACGCGTAGGACCAAAACCCACTTCAAAAGCCATAACGATTCACCCAACTATTAGGCGATTGATACCAATGTTAGGTCACTAGTTTTACAACACAAGCTTAATAGAAAGAGATAAAGGCGATTGAACAATAAACCAAACACACACACACGTTAAGTTAGACCGGTTATGCGTAGGATATGTGTGAAAGAGAATAAATTGAACAACCAACCCTCAAGTGAGGGTTATACAAGAGTATTTATAGGAGGGAAGCTAGGGCAACACTCCTAGTTCCAATCCTTTCCTTAATGGACATGGGCCTAAGCTCATGGGCCTTCTACACAAGCTTAAGGCTAATAACAAACATAAAGGCCATAATTAAGCTAAATATTACATATGAATTAAGCATTTTACCAGCTAGGATGCTTGTGCAAAAATGAGAGCCTGCCAAAGCCCAATCTGCATTAGCTGGTCTAAACAACCACATCAAATCAACCCATACATCCAAGTGTTGCAGACATATAAAGAGAATAACAAACTATTAGTATTCAGTTTATAAGTAATACAACGTAAAATATACAAATTTAATAGACCAAACAGGCATGAGGGTTCATTATTAAGTCATAAAGCCAACCGCCGGTGCAATCTTCAATACATGCCAAGGTTACCCAAAAACGCCTAGCAGCAACAATGGCACCAGAGCCCCAAGGAAACCTATAAACTGATGGTTTTTAAGCTTTAAATAGTTTCGAAGGTAATCAGGCACATTAACCTTGTTTTGTTGCATTTTGGGTGTCGTAAAAGATCCTAAACAAACAAACTATTGATTAACATAAACCCAATCATAATATTATGAATCTAATAATAAAAAGAGCCCACATCTACAAACAGATCTATGGTGAGTGAATAGAAGTGACTAATTGGACGCGTCTTGGGGTTTTTGGATGTTTCCTGAAGACGTACTTGAAAAATAAGCAGACACACAAAGAATATTCATTTCAGTTACAAAATTACAAGGTGGTTTACCTCTAAATTGACAGGTGGGAGAATAGCCTCCTTACTGACACCAGATGCTCTTGTAATTCGGCGGCATGGAGTTGTTGATGTTTTTAGTTGGCCACTTGGCGAATTGACAGACCCAGACAACTTCGTATGCCTTTATCTCGTAAAATGTCTTAGAATGCCTCTTGTATTTCTGACGTTGTTGCTTAATTTTTGTCTCTTGTTTTTGTTCGTATTCTCATCGGAGAAAACAAATTCCAACAACGGTTTCTCGTTAGGACCTACCACATTTGCATATGGCAGTTTGTTCAGCGTCTTGTTGGTTGGTGTTTCTTCTTGGCTCAGCACACAAACAACATTGTTACTGGATTGAAGGCCAACAAACGATTTTTTCTCAACCACCTCCTCATCTTGATTATCACAATCCATTACATCTAAATACTGATAACCTGAAATTTAATTGTCGTTTTTGTTCAAATTATCTTCAAAGAAAATATATTCCAACAAAGGTATGTCATTAGGTCCTACCACATTTACATATGGCAGGTTGTTGGCTTTAAACTAAGATTTAAGAATATGGTATGTTAAAAACAGCACATCAAAAAAATTTATTATTGATAGCAGGGTTCGGGGACGAGAAAACCTCCTTTTCTACGAGCAAGCTTTTCAACCCTCTAGGCAGTGAACCTAATCGTTGTAGTGTAGTATGGGGTAAGCCTCGGGGATTGATATCATTTTCTAGGAGAATAGGAATGCTAGAAAGAAAATTATGACGAAAAGGTGGGGTTGAGGATGATTCTTCTTTTTAATCTTTTTTATGTTTTTAGAAAGCAAGAGTAAAATCTCGGGGCAAATGATTGGGAGGGGGGGTGGTATTTCTACCAGTTTCTCTACTTCTACTAATTATCTAATAATCTAATTATCTAATAATCTAATTATCTAATAATCTAATTATCTAATTACTACGGATAGTTTTATGCTTAATTGAGGTGTGCCCGTATGGTGATTAAAGATGTGTTCACTTAGATACCATTACTCCCTAGTTATCTTTTATTGGTTGGTTGAATTGTCACGTCCTTTATCTTAACGCGTTGTATTCCTATAAGTCGTAGGGGGTGCGTATTCCCTAGTTCTATGAGGTTATCTCTCCTACAGGATTCACGGGATCGGCAAGTACAAGACTATTTCCTCCGAGCACCCTATCGTCCTCAAGCATACTCACGCAATAAATACAACGAAAGCCTAGTTGCACTCCTAAGCCTATTGATGCGTGTACGAAGCGCGTTCGGGGTCAAAGGAATTTCCTTTTCTTTGAGCAAGTTTTTTAACCACCTAGGTAGTAAACCTAATCGTTGTAGTGTAGTATTGGGTAAGCCTCGGGGATTGATATCATTCTCTAGGGGAATAGGAATGCTAGTAAGAAATGTATTACGAGAAGGTGGAGGTTGAGGATGATTCTTTTTTTTTTTAATCTTTTATTGGTTTTTTAGAAAGCTAAGGTAAATATCTCAGGGCAGTTGGTTTAGGGGTGGTACTTCTACCTATTACTTCTACTTATCTAATTATCTAGTACTACGGGTAGTCTTATGTCTATTTGATGTGTGCTCGTATGATAATTAAAAATGTGTTTACCTAGATACTATTACTCCCTAGTTATCTTTTATTGGTCAGTTGAATTGTCACACCTTATCTTAACGCGTTGTGTTCCTAAGGTCATAGGCTATGCGTAGTCCCTAGTTCTTTGAGGTTATCTTTCGGGTTTAGCATACGAAATCCGCTAGCCCTTAAGCTATCTCATTCATAAGCCTCACTTTCATAAAGCATACTCAAGCATTAAACACAACGAATGATGCCTAGTTACACTCCTAAGCCAATTTACAATTAAGATGAGAAACTACCTAACAATAATCAATAACTAGGTTTCATAAATCTAAGCAAACACACAAGAAATTTAGCTAGACATGGTAAACAAGCAAGAATACACACAATCAATGGAAGACATAATGATACTTTGTATTAAAATACTTATCTCGATGTGTAAAATAGGGTTTGGAACCCTAAGATACTGTCCAAATCGGACTACAAACGATTAAGGTTTTTTCTCCAAAAGTCTACCTCTCTAAATGCAGAAAAATCAAATTCTATATATAGATTTACATTTGCGACAGCATCACCTTTTGCATGGGACGCCATCAGCTCGCCGTCATTAGGGTTTCGTCCTGGCCAAGTCATCGATGGGACGACGTCACCTTAGAGTTTTGACGCCGTCAGTCTTCAGTTGGGACGTCGTCTTGATTCTGGATCTGGGCCGTATGAGATGAAAAGTCTGAGTGACGCCCTTCTTCTTCACAACGTGACTCCATCAGGTTATGTAAGGAAAATTTCCAATGAGCCGTCTGGTGCATGTTTTGATCAAGTCTCTATAGAGGGACGATGTCGCCCTTTGATTGGGACGCCGTTAGGTTCTATTTGAGCAGCTTGAGTGGCTTCGATCTTAACTTTGCCATTTTTCATGTATTTGCTCCTTTTCGTCCAAAAAGGCTTCATTCCAGCATTATGCTTCCAAGAGACCTAAAAAGTGAAAAGGAACGAAATTAAGCAGTAACGGATATAAAAGTGTCCGATTTAGGGCTTAAATGACCCCCTAAAAGGGTATGTTTTAAATCCTTATCAAATATCCCTACACTTGGTATTTGCTTGTCCTCAAGTAAATGTGTTTTAGCCATTCAATTTATAAGTTTGGGGGTATGAAGCATGGGTTTAAAATAATTCATAACAAGTAAAAGCACTGCAATAGTTATAACAAGCACGGAAATTATATACTAGCACCTCACAAAGGGTGTTTGGATTCTCTCATCTCTCGGGTTTATATGAAATATAAGAAATGGAAATGGAAGATAAACACTCATTACCTGGCATAGTACATAGATTACCATAAGCTTGAGACTAGATCAAACCTCTACCGCTTTGGCGTAAGCACCTAAGAACAACTATCTAAGAGGTCTTTGCAAGGGTTGTAACATTAGGCTTACGGTAGGGGAAAAAGGGTTTTGTTGGATAGGCGATATTTAGTGGTAGCAAGTCAAAAATCTTAGGTTACAAGCATGAAAAGCGTGGCGTTGCTAAGCCAAGACTCGACTCACTAACTCTAGATAACTTGAAACAAACAAACATAAATTTAAAGACATAAACATAAAGATAGATGTAGGATGGTAGCCCGTATGTTTTTTCTTCATTTTTTTTTAAACACTCTCTTTTTTTCGATTTTTTTTTGTATACAATTTTACTCTACGATCCTCTACGATTACATCAAAATATAAGGGATTTAGGAGCATCCCTACACTTGAGTTTTTATTTCTCTAACACTAATTGACTCGATTTGAAGAGATCAAAACACTTGGAGTATTTAGTTATGTAGACAAAGGGAATTTGAATTTATCGTTCTTTCCCGTTACTCCATAAAATATTACTTTTACCCGTGAGTCCCAATCATCCCAAAACTGTGTACAAAATATATGACTCGACTTAGCAACCATGCAATTAACTAGATATTTGAAATAAAGGTTTAGTAATGATAAAAATAATGCACTAAAGGTGAGTGCATACAAGGCATGCTAAGGAGATTTGGGTGTACATTTGGAGGTGGATTGTAAACAATGCTCTTCATTGACATTCCGAAAAACCGAAACATCACGAGAACCGCAAAAAGGATAGGCTCTGAGGGGTTAACTAGGAGTATCGTGTACTAAAGATGAGTACATCGCAAGGGTGTGGGGTAATTACTCAACCGATGTGGAAGAAGTAATTATAATACAAGTTTCAAACAAGGGTTATCCTAATGCCTCTTATCAATTAGTTATTCCTAGCTACACAAGTGTAATCTCACTAGTGATCTCGGAATGCATCACAAAACAAGTTCTAGAATCTATTATACTACCAGTACACTCTCTAAGCATTAAAGGTGAATGCTTTTATTCCTAAAGATATAGGGGTGAACCTCACATTTTTGGGGTGAAATTTGAGTGGTAAACGGTTTTGTGCTAGTCATATAACTCCTATCCATGAGACGCTTTATTAAGACTCAAGTTTAGCTCGTACATGTCATAAAAAAATTTAAATTTGGTGCTAAAATTGCCCTAACATATATTTCTCATAGTTTATTACACAATTTACCAAGGACAAGACAAATAATCAAGGATAAGAATAGTTTCTAAGTTCCCGTTTTATTCTCCCTCCCTACACTTAAACTGAAAATTGTCCCCAATGTTCCCCGAAAGTATCAAAGTTATGATAAAGGAAGGTAAGTAAGGAAAAGAAACTAGTACTCCCCTGATTAGCTTGGTAGGATCCGTGTGAAGTTGCGTTAAATTCTTTTTCAAGAAGAATGCATATGTGATAAGCTTCATCCAATTTGTGTTTCTTCTTCTTGCCAAATATAACCTGCACACTTATAAGAAAACAAATGAAACCTTCGCATAAAATCAGCGGTAAAACTATATATGACACAACTACACTAAGATATAATGCTTGTGGAATGGATGTTTGTAGTTTTTCTGGAAAATTAAGACGTGAGAATTTCCAAAAATTTATAAGTAGCACAGAAAACGAAAAAAATGATAAGCTTTTTCTGCTTAACCTGACGTCGTCAGGCTTTAATCCTGACGCCCAGGTTTTCCTGACCGAAACTAGTCTGCAACGTTTCCTGGAAAAATTCTGGAAAAATTACATCTTTAGAATCTGGAAAACTTCCTACAAAACATCCATTATGACTCGATACAAGCATTTGACTCTAACAAACACACATATATATCAATTTCACTAATTGTAATTCTCATGTTCATGTTCTTCAAAAACGTATGTGATCTTCCCTACACTTATCTTTTTGTAAAATACCTTTATATGTAATTAAGACGAGGTTAAAGACAAAATAAAACATTTTCACAAAATCAAACATGAGAATAACAACAATGAAAAATATATACGACACACAAACAAGAAAACAATTAAGCATGGGTTGCCTCCCACGAAGCGCTTTTCTTTATTTATGAGTCTTGTAGCTAGACTCGAAGTCGTGCTCCTACGTACCTATGTAAGTATGTTTATCCTCAAGAATGTCATAGGGATCAAACTTATCTTTTATCTTCCTATTGGTACGCTTAGTCCGGTATGCCTTTTCAAACTTTTCTCCATCGGGATAATAGATTGTTATACTTATGTGCCGTTCTCCATTTCCATCACTTGGTGGTTTATCCCAACTCCAATTATGCTTAGGCTTCTCACTCTTAACTTTCCACTTATTCATGTTAATATTAATGAGCAAGGTTCCTAGGAACTATGTCATCTTCCTAAACACTAAGGTATCCTCGAACGGGTTTACTTCAATGTCCCTAGCTAATTGTTGTTCATGGAGAGTTGCGTTACTTACGAAGGTCTCTTCTAGTAGGACAGTCGTTGAGGACCCACAAAATCTCCATTAATCCAAGGTCCATATCTAGATGATTTTCTATCCAACATGATCTCATAGGGAATTTGTTCATCCTCTTTGTAGTAGATATGCTTTTTGACATCGTAAATTGACCTAGCACTCCCTTCTCCTACCACTATCTTAGACATCTTACAATCAATTATGGTAATAGCGGTAGCTAAGAATCCTCTTCCTACTAACAATAGGCATGTCGGGTCTTTATTCATGTCTAGCCATGGAAATCCGCCAAAAGAGTTAATCGACCTACGTGCACTACCATGTCCTTAATTATCCCTACCGGAAATGCAATACTACCGTCCGCTAGACCTAAGATGGTTTTCGTTGGTTCTATCTTACCTAGGTTAAGGCTTCTATGGAGGGACAACGAAAGAAGATTGATGCTTGATTATAAATCGGCTAATGTGTCGAAAGATTTGGAATTTCCAATTCTACATGGAAGAATGAATAGCCCGAGATCATCTAAATTTGTAGGTAACTTATTTTTCACAAATGCGGACCCACGTTCTCCTAATTTTAGTTCTTGCTCATATTTTCTTTTAAAGCATTGTAATAAGGCGCATAAGTCAAGACTTCAAGAACCGGTTTTTCTTGGTGGAGCTCCTTATACTCCTCTTCTAGATTAGGTTTGGGTTCTTGGTTGATGGGTTTCTCAAGAGTTGGATGGACCATTGGTTTGGGTCCTTGGTATCTCATGAGGGATCGCTTGGAACCCGTGTTGATGGCGTTGACCGAGTGGACTTTTGGGTGTGAAGGGCATGGATATGCACTCTCCCATGGTGAGAAAGAACATGAAGTCGATGAAATCGAATTCACTTTTGGGTTATTTATAGTGTCACTTGGGAGTGCTCCAATTTCCCGGTCATTGAAGGCTTTTAAGAGGGCGTCGAGCTTGGTTGTCATCTTGCTTTGTCGTTGCTTGAAATCGGCTTCAAGCTTTGTCAATCGAGCTTCTTGAGATGACATGAATTTGGACACCATTGCCTCGAGACTAGTGGAATTCCCGGTGTTTGGAGGGTTGTTGTAGGATGTGTGGTTCGGTTGGGACCTATTGGGTGGACTAGATGAGCTTTGGGGCGGGTTTGAATTTTGTTTCCACCTAAGGTTAGGGTGATTTCTCAGTGAGGGGTTGTAGGAAATTCATAGGTTGTTTTGCTCGGGCTTGAAAGTGTGCCACTTCTCTCCCGCTCCGTCGGTACGTGTGGAGGCGTAGTCCGCAAAAGCTTGTTCGGGAAGTCTTGTGCAATCACGAGTGTCGTGGAGACCACTAAATAATTCACAAGGTAGAGTGATTTTGTTCACTTGGTGTGAAGACTTAGGATTCTCGTAGGAGCTCATTAGGAATATGACTTGATCTTCAAGTTCAAGCATCCTACGATTGGAAGTTTGTGAGTCAATGGAAGGCAAGGAGATTGCCTTGACGGTTTTGGGCAACTCACGGGGGTCATTCCAACATTCGTTGTCATAGAGGTCAAGGTCCTCTATTGTACCCCACGATTCTTCCGCGGTAAGTTTACTAAGTTTGCCACCGGCCGCTTGGTCGATGGTTTTCCTAGTTGGGAAGTTGACATGATCGTAAAAGATTTGGACTTGAAGCCAAAGATCGATGCCGTGATGAGGGACTTTATGGAGTATGTCCTTGAATCGAGTCCACGCCTCATAGAGAGTTTGGTAGTTCTCCCCGGTGGGAAAAATTGGGCAAGGAAACGAGTGGTGAGATCATCCTAACTTGAGATGGATCTGGCGGGAAGTCACTCAAGCCAATTACTAGCTTGGTCCCGTAGAGAGAATTGGAAGAGACGCAAATGCGTGGTCTCCCGTGTGGTAGCATCAAGGTCGATAAAGACAACAATTTTAAGGAAGTCCTTGAGATGCTGATTAGGATCTTCGGAACGAAGTCCATGGAATGCACATCCGTTTTGCACCAACCGGATGGTGTCGGATCGCAGGGCCGTAGTTTGAGCTTGATCGGGGAGCTCAATGGTGTTCCTATAGCCTTGATGGCTCGGCTAGAGTATTCACCAAGAGTACGGCCTCTTGGCGGGTCAATCGGTGGTGGGTCGATGGGAAGGGGTTGATTTGGTGGTGGGTTATCACCTTCCATGATAAAAAGTGATGGGCTACGAACAAAGACACGAAGAAGGGGGATAGACTACAAGGAAGCTAATGAAAATAGAAAAAATCTTACTTGATAGGAATCAAGCAAGTAAACCTAAATGAGATAGAAATCTAACTAGCTATTCTATTCCCCGGCAGCGGCGCCAAAAACTTGATGCGCGTACGAAGCGCGTTCGGGGTCAAAGGAACTTCCTTTTCTTCAAGAAAGTTTTTCAACCACCTTGGCAGTGAACCTAATCCTTGTAGTGTAGTATTGGGTAAACCTCGAGAATTGATATCCTTCTCTAGAGGAATATGAATGCTAGTAAGAAATGTATTACGAGAAGGTGGAGGTTAAGGATGATTCTTTTTTTTTTTTTTTTTTTTATCTTTTTCTGGTTTTTAAGAAAGCTAAGGTAAATATCTCAGGGAAATTTGTTTGGGGGATGTACTTCTATCGATTACTTCTACTTATCTAATTATCTAATTATCTAGTACTACGGGTAGTCTTATGTCTATTTGATGTGTGCTCGTATGATGATTAAAAATGTGTTTACCTAGATACTATTACTCACTAGTTATCTTTTATTGGTCAGTTGAATTGTCACACCTTATCTTAACACGTTGTATTCCTAAGGTCATAGGGTATGCGTAGTCCCTAGTTCTTTGAGGTTATCTTTCGGGTTTAGCATACGAAATCCGCAAGCCCTTAAGCTATTTCATTCATAAGCCTCACTTTCAAAAAGCATACTCAAGCATTAAAAACAACGAATGATGCCTAGTTGCACTCCTAAGCCAATTTACAATTAAAATAAGAAACAACCTAACAATAATCAATAACTAGGTTTCATAGATCTAAGCAAACACACAAGAAATTTAGCTAGACATGGTAAACAAGCAAGTATACACACAATCAATCGAAGACATTATGATACTTTGGATTAAAATACTTATCTCGATGTGTAAAATAGGTTTTGGGACCCTAAGATACTGTCTAAATTGGACTACAAACGATTAGGGTTTTTTCTCCAAAAGTCTACCTCTTTAAATGCAGAAAAATTGAATTCTATATATAGATTTACATTTGTGACGTCGTCACCTTTTGCGTGGGATTCCGTCAGCTCGCCGTCATTAGGGTTTCATCTTGGCTAAGTCATCGATGGGACGACGTCACCTTAGAGTTGTGACGCTGTCAGTCTTCTGTTGGGACGTCGTCTTGATTCTGGATCTGGGCCGTCTGAGATGAAAAGTTTGAGTGGCGCCCTTCTTCTTCACAACGTGACGTCGTCAGGTTATGTGAGCAAAATTTCCAATGTGCCGTCTGGTGCATATTTTGATCAAGTCTCTATAGAGGGACGGCGTCGCCCTTTGATTGGGACGCCGTCAGGTTCTGTTTGAGCAGCTTGAGTGGCTTCGATCTTGACTTTGCCAATTTCTACATGTATTTGCTCCTTTTCATCCAAAAAGGCTTCATTCCAGCATTATGCTTCCAAGAGACCTAAAAAGTGAAAAGGAACGAAATTAAGCAGTAACAGATATAGCAGTTGCCGATTTAGGGCTTAAATGACCCCCTAAAAGCGTAAGTTTTAAATCCTTATCACCTATATCAATTAAGACAAGAGACAACCTAACAACAATCAATAACTAGGTTTCATAGATCTAAGCAAACACACAAGTAATTTAGCTAGACGTGTTAAACAAGCAAGCATACACACAATCAATTGTACATGGGGTAGACATAATGGTAAATTGGAATAACAAACTTATCTTGATGTGTAAAATAGGGTATGGGACCCTAGAATACTGTCCAAGTCAGACTACAACTGAGTTATGGTTTGCTCTCCAAAATTCTACATCTCAAAATACAGAAAAATTGAATTCTATATATAGATTTACAATCGCGACGGTGTCGCCTTTTGCTAGCGACGCCGTCAGGTCGCCGTCATTAGGGTTTCGTCTTGGCCAAGTCATCGATGGGACAACGTCACTTGATAGTTGTGACGCCGTCGGTCTTTAGTTTGATGTCGTCTGAGTCTTAGATCTGGGTCGTCTGGAGTGAAAAGTGTGAGTGACGCCCTCCATATATTAGACGCGACGCCATCGGGCTTTAGGACCAGAAATTCCGCTGAGCCGTCGCGTGCACTTTTTGATCAAGTCTTCAAAGAAGGACGGCGTTGCCCTATGGATGGGACACAGTCAGGTTCTGCTGAGCAGCTTTGAGTGTCTTCGATCTTGACTTTGCCATTTTCTTCATGTTTTTGCTCTTTTTCGTCCAAATATGCTTCATTCCAGCATTTTTCTTCCAAAATACCTAAAAAGTGAAAAGGAACGATTTTAAGCAGTAACGGATACAAAATGTGTCGAATTAGGGCTTAAATGACCCCCTAAAAGCGTACGTTTTAAATCCTTATCAAATATCCCTACACTTGGTATTTGCTTGTCCTCAAGCATATGTGCTTTTGACCAATCAATTTATAAGTTAGGGGGCATGAAGCATTGGTTTAAAATAGTTCATAATAAGTAAAAGCGCCACAATAGTCATAACAAGCACGGAAATTATATACTAGCACCTCACAAGTGGTGTTTGGATTCTCTCGTCTTTCGGGTTTATATGAAATATAATATGAATGGAAATGGAAGATAAACACTCATTACCTGGCATAGTACATAGATTACCATAAGCTTGATAATAGATCTAACCTTAACCTCTTTGGCGTAAGCACCTAGGAACAACTATCTAAGAGGTCTTTACAAGGGTTGTAACGTTAGGCTTAGGGTAGGGAAGTAAAGGGTTTTGTTGTATAAAGGATATTTAGTTGTGGCAAGCCAAAAATCTTATGTTACAATCATGTAAAGCGTGGCATTGCTAAGCCAAGACTCGTCTTACTAACACTAGATAACTTGAAACAAAACAAACATAAAGTTAAAAACATAAACATAAAGATAGATGTAAGATGGTAGCCAGTATGTTTTTCTCATTTTTTTTAGACATAACTTTTTACTCTACCATCCTCTATGATAACATCAAAATATAAGGGATTTATAGGAGCATCCCTACACTTGAGTTTTTATTTCTCTAACACTAATTGACCCGATTTGAAAAGATCAAAACACTTAGAGTATTTAATTACGTAGATAAAGGGAATTTGAATTTATTGTTCTTTCCTGTTACTCCATAAAATATTACTTTTACCCATGAGTCCCAATCGTCCCAAAACTGTGTACAAAAGATATGACTCGACTTAGCAACCATGCAAGTAACTAGATAATTGACTAAGGGTTTAACAATGATAACAATAATGCACTAAAGATGAGTGCATACAAGGTAGGCTAAGGCGATTTGGGTGTACATTTGGGGGTGGATTGTAAACAATGCTCTTCATTGATATTCCGAAAAACCGAAACATCACGAGAACCGCGAAAAGGATAGGCTCTGAGGGGTTAACTAGGGGTATCGTGCACTAAAGATGAGTACATCGCAAGGGTGTTGGGTAATTACTCAACTTATGTGGAAGATGTTGTTAATACAAATAAGCCGTAAAAACGTTTATTTATATTTTACGATCTTCTAATGTTTTGTCGATAACAAAAGTAAGATCATTTTAACGAAACAAATAAAATACGTAAATGGTTTGAACTAATAGTTTTCTAACACACTTACGCTTTCACATAAAACACTAAAACAAGTACAAGTGATTTTATGCTTCAGATATACATATGTATAACAACTAGTGTTTACATATTGGGATAACATATACTTAACTAAGTATACATTAAAATGGGTAAAAACAAGTATATACTAAAATGGGTAAAAACAAGTATATACTAAATAGGTAAAAACTAGCAAATGGTTTTGACCCATAACCCATGGTTTTATTTATACCACTTAACCAAGTTCATTGTATCTAGAAAGAAAACCATGGATCAACCCATAACCCATGACCCATGACCCATAACCAAAAATACCCATGGGCAAAGAGAAGCGTACCACAGATCCCTAGCTTTGTGCTAGCCGGATCCCTTGTGGTAGGGATCCGTGGGATCCGGGGAACAGTAGAGGTTTTTCCTCTATAAATAGTGAGCCATTTCTTCATTGTTAACCACCCCTTTCAATCCCTTTCTAACACACTTTCTCCCCTGAGTTAAATCTCACTAACCTTAGATCCAAGAGATCTATGTTTGTAGTTTTGTTTTTGTGTGATCTTCTAGGTTCCTCTTAAAGGCAAGATCACCACCTTTGAAGTCGAGCAAGCTCAAGTCCATGAGTTGCCATGCTTCCTCATCATCAAGGCTATTGAAGTCCTCTTGTTGATGATCTCTTTCTTTCTTCAAAGAAGTGTAGTGTTGAAGACATTAGTGAAAGATGTCTCAAGTGTCAAGACGAAGATATTAGTGAAGGGTATCTATCGTCTATAGGATAAGCACTTGTGGTAGGTGCTTAGAAGTCAAGACAAGAAGCATTGGTGAAAGGTGCTTAGAAGTCAAGACAAAGAAGCATTAGTGAAAGGTGCCTAAAAGTGAAGACACAAGACATTAGTGAAAGGTGTCTTGTAGATCTAGTCAAAGGCATTAGTGAAAGGTGCCTTAGATGTACATTCGATATGGTGTGTTTCGATGTACAAGATAGACTAGTATTAAATCCAAGGATATTGATGTCGTTGATGATGTTGTAAAGGAGTAGATATCCTTTGGGAGTAGTCGTTGGTGTAGTGTGGTAGTAGTTCCTCCATTGCAATGGAACTAGGTGCTTAGCCTAGTACCTAATAAAGGGTAGGCGACATTGTGAAGGTGTAGTTCACCTTGGAGTGAAAGAACTAGGTGCTTAGCCTAGTACCTTATAAAGGTTAGGCGACGTTGTGTTAGGTGTGGTTCGCCTTGGTGTGAAAGAACTCGATATTTAGCTTTGTACCGAAAAAAGGTTAAGTGACGTTGTGAAGGCTTCTCCGCCATAAGGAGATTGGTGTAGTGTTTACGAACTCTCGAGTAGGTGACTCGGGGAGTGGATTAGGGCAAGGAAGGTGTCCTTGTAGCCGAACTACTATAAATACTCGTGTTGTGGTTCCGTGCTTCTTACCCTTATCTTTTCATTACTTATCTCTATATGCTTGTTTATCAACATCCAACACACACACCCAAATAGATTGACATAAGTCAATCTAAATAGTTTAAAAGGAAGTTTTAATTGGTAAAACTATCCAACCCCCCTTCTAGTTTTCCACAGATGTAATTATAATACAGGTTTCAAACAAGGGTTATCCTAATGCCTCTTATCATTTAGTTACTCCTAACTACACAAGTGTAGTCTCACTAGCGATCTCGAAATGTATCACAAAACAAGTTCTAGAATCTATTATATTGTCGGTATACTCACTAAGCATTAAAGATGAATGCTTTTATTCCAAAAGATCTAGGGGCGAACCTCACATTTTTGGGGTGGAATTTGAGTGGTAAACGGTTTTTGTGCTAGTCATATAATTCCTATCCATAAGACACTTTATTAAGACTAAAGTTTAGCTCGTAAATGTCATAAAAAAATTTAAATTTGGTGCTAAAATTGCCCTAACGAATATTTCTCATAGTTTATTACACAAATTACCAAGGACAAGACAAATGATCAAGTGAGTGAATAGTTTCTAAGTTCCCGTTTTATTCTCCCTCCTTACACTTAAACTGAACATTGTCCCCAATGTTCCTCGAAAGCATCAAAGTTATGATAAAGGAAGGTGAGTACGGAAAAGAAACTAGTACTCCCTTAATTAGCTCGGTGGTTAAATTCTCTTCAAAGAAGAATGCATAAGTAATAATCTTCATCCAATATGTGTTTCTTCTTCTTATCCAATATAACATGCACACGTATAAGAAAACAAACGAAACTTCACGTAAATTCGGCGGTAAAACTATATATGACACACAACTACACTAGAAAGCAAGTAAGATATAATGCTTATGTAATGGATGTTTGCAGTTTTTCTAGAAAATTGAGACCTGGGAATTTCCAAAAATTTATAAACTGCACAGAAAATGAAAACTGAGCATTCTGTTTCTACATAGCCTGGCGTCGTCAGGCTTTAATCCTGACGCCGTCAGGTTGTCCTGACAGAAAGGGGTCTGCTACGTTTTTCTGTAGAATTTCTTGGAAAAATTACATCACTAAAACCTAGAAAAATTCCTGCAAAACATCCATTATGACTCGATACAAGCATTTGACTCTAACAAACACACATATATATCATTTTCAATAGTTGTAATTCTCATGTTCATGTTCTTAAAAACTTATGTGATCTTCCCTACACATATCTTTTTGTAAAATACCTTTATATGTAATTAAGACGAGGTTAAAGACAAAATAAAGCATTTTTACAAAGTCTAACATAAGAATAAACAACAATGAAAAAGGTATATAAAACACACAAATTTAAAAACAAAACAAGCAAACAATTAAGCATGGGTTGCCTCCCACGAAGCGCTTTTCTTTATTTATGAGTTTTGTAGCTAGACTCGAATTCATGCTCCTACGTGACTTCCTTACCGTCATTTTCTTCCTCATGACGATCTCTATTGGGGTTTTCCATGGCATAGTTATGTCCTATCGTGCATCTTTCTAAGAATTCATCTTGCCCCCAATTGGTTCTATATTCTGGTCCTAGTTTCAAACATTCTTTATAGAACGCAAATATCTTATTCATCACATAGTCTACTCCTCTCTTCTTATCCTCCTCATTCCTATAGTAGACCGATAGCGTAAGTTCCTTCTCATCATTGGATAGTGATGAAAATTTATCAATCTTAAATGGCATTTGGTAGGCAACGTCATCGGTCTCATCCTTGAATCTAACTATCCCTAACGACGGATCATAAGTCATCTCGGTGCTATCTATGAATAGCTTTCCTAGAACTACATGGGACAAGCTAGGATCTATAGTCGTACTAATATCCTCCACAATCACAAAATCCATAAGGTACGTGAAGCTACCTACATAGACGGGTAATCCTTTAACTCTGCCAAGGAAATTACATCTAACTCTAGGATCATTGGGGTCTTGCCTATTTGGGATAGGTTTTTTCATCACCCAATTATAGTACGTGCTAGTCATGATGTTTATTGGGGACTTGCAATCAATGTAGGCCTTTGCCACAAAAAGATGTCCTATGCAACATGGTATGTTGAGATTTCTAGGATTTCCAAAGGTGATTCGTGGGCATCTCCTAGTATAAATGGGACAAAGGTCGCGCACTAGGTGCGGGTGGTATGAAAGTTCCTCATCCGTAGGAAACTTATTGAATTATTCATCACCTACTTCGTCTATTTCATCGGTTGATTCATCCTTAGGAGTCTCACTAACCTCAAGTACCGTCTCATGGTTCGCTTCATCACTATTCCTATTTGGTTTCACTAGGGTGATGGCATTGACGAAGTGAACATGCTTTGATGAAGACGGGTCCCTAGTTTCGAAGTACTTGCTCGGGTCCTTAATCTTAACAATGGAAGCTTCGGTAGAGTGAGCTGAAATGGCATTAACATTTTGGATGGTCATCCTATCATTATTGGTTATGGCTTTCAAAAGGTTATCTATCTTCCTATCCATCTCGACTTGTTGTTGGTTAAAGCGGTCCGAAAGCTTGGATATTTGGGCTTCTTGGGATGTAACTAGGTGTTACATCATCCCTTCTAGGTTTTGTTGACTAGGGCCATGAGAGCTTTGATTGTGTTTTTGGGGCCATGGGGAGTCGTTAGAGGTGAATTCTTTGGTTTGACCCTAATTATAATCGGGTTTGCCCCTCCATGCTTCTCGGGCTTCGTTGAAAGTCCTAGGTCCGGGTGTTGTGGGGAATCTTCCTCCCATTCCATTGGTACACGAGGATGCGCAGTCCACCAAAGCTTGTTCGAGGAGTCTTGTGCAATTACGAGTGTCATGGGGACCACTACATAACTCACACAAGGAAGATACCTTGTTCACTTGGCGTGAGGGCTTAGGAGTTTCGTAGGAGCTCATTAGGAATTTGACTTGATTTTCAAGTTCGAGCATCCTACGATTGGAAGGTTGTGAGTCAATGGGAGGCAAGGAGATTGCCTTGATGGTTTGCCTAGTTGAGAGATTGACATGATCGTAAAAGATTTGGACTTGAAGCCAAAGATCGATGCCGTGATGAGGGACTTTATGGAGTAAGTCCTTGAATCGAGTACAAACCTCGTAGAGAGTTTCACCTTGACGTTGTTGAAACATCAAGATGTCATTCCTTAACTTGGTAGTTCTCCCCAGTAGGATCAAGGTAAATAGAGTCAATGATTTTAAGGAAGTCCTTGAGATGTTGATTAGGATCTTCGGAACGACATGGAATGCACATCCGTTTTCCACCAACCGAATGGTGTCGGATCACAGGTCCGTAGTTTGAGCTTGAATAGGGAGCTCAATGGTGTACCTATAGCCTTGATGGCTCGGTCTAGAGTATTCACCAAGAGTACGGCCTCTTGGCGGGTCAAGTGGTGGTGGGTTGAGTGGAAGTAGTTGATGTGGTGGTGGATCGTTGTTTGGTGGTGGTTTGTCACCCATGGTGATAAGTGACAAGGTTACGAACAAAAACACGAAGAAGGGGGATAGACTACAAGAAAGCTAATGAAAAATAGAAAAAATCTTACTTGATAGGAATCAAGCAAGGGAACCTAAACGAGATAGAAGTCTAACTAGCTATTCTATTCCCCGGCAGCGGCACCAAAAACTTGATAGCAGGGTTCGGGGTCGAGAAAACCTCCTTTTCTACGAGCAAGCTTTTCAACCCTCTAGGCAGTGAATCTAATCGTTGTAGTGTAGTATGGGGTAATGATAGAAATAAATTTATGATGAGAAGGTGGGGTTGAGGATGATTTTTTTTTTTTTTAATCTTTTTTATGTTTTTTAGAAAGCAAGAGTAAAATCTCGGGGCAAATGATTGGGGGGGGGGTAGTATTTCTACCGGTTTCTCTACTTTTACTAATTATCTAATTATCTAATTACTACGGATAGTTTTATGCTTAATTGAGGTGTGCTCATATGGTGATTAAAGATATGTTCACTTACATACTATTACTCTCTAGTTATCTTTTATTGGTCGGTTGAATTGTCACGTCCTTTATCTTAACGCGTTGTATTCCTATAAGTCGTAGGGGGTGCATATTCCCTAGTTCTATGAGGTTATCTCTCCTATAGGATTCACGGGATCGGCAAGTACAAGACTATTTCCTCCGAGTATCCTATCGTCATCAAGCATACTCACGCAATAAATACAACGAAAGCCTAGTTGCACTCCTAAGCCTATATCAATTAAGACAAGAGACAACCTAACAACAATCAATAACTAGGTTTCATAGATCTAAGCAAACACACAAGTAATTTAGCTAGACATGTTAAACAAGCAATCATACACATAATCAATTGAACATGGGGTAGACATAATGACAAATAGGAATAACAAACTTATCTTAATGTGTAAAATAGGGTATAGGACCCTAGAATACTTTCCAAGTCGGACTACAACTGAGTTAGGGTTTGCTCTCCAAAATTCTACCTCTCAAAATACATAAAAATCGAATTCTATATATAGATTTACAATCGCGACGGCGTCGCCTTTTGCTAGCGACGCCGTCAGGTCGCTGTCATTAGGGTTTCGTCTTGGCCATTTTGCTAGCGACGCCGTCAGGTCGCTGTCATTAGGGTTTCGTCTTGGCCAAGTCATCGATGAGACGGCGTCACTTGAGAGTTGTGACGCCGTCGGTCTTTAGTTACGACATCATCCGAGTCTTAGAGTTGGGTCGTCTGGAGTGAAAATGTGTGAGTGGCGCCCTCCATATATTAGGCGTGACGCCGTCGGGCTTTAGGACCAGAAATTCCGCTGAGCCGTCGCGTGCACTTTTTGATCAAGTCTTCACAGAGGGACGGCGTCACCCTTTGGATGGGACGCCGTCAGGTTCTGCTGAGCAGCTTTGAGTGTCTTCGATCTTGACTTTGCCATTTTCTTCATGTTTTTGCTCCTTTTCGTCCAAATATGTTTCATTCCAGCATTTTGCTTCCAAAAGACCTAAAAAGTGAAAAGGAACGGTTTTAAGCAGTAACGGATATAAAATGTGTCGAATTAGGGCTTAAATGACCCCCTAAAAGGGTACGTTCTAAATCCTTATCAATTATCCGTGTTGTTTTACAGATAATGTAGGTACCTCAACATCTTTCTTGGTTGGTGTTCCTTCTTCTGTCTGCACACCAACAATATTGTTATCGGGTTCAGGTTCCGCATCCGATTGTTTCTGAACCACCTATTCCTCATTATTATCACAACCCATTGCATCTACAGAATGATCACCCAAAACTTTATCGTCGTTTATGTAAGTCGACCAATCGTTACCAAAATTCGGGTCCTGATACAATTTACGTATATATATATATATATATATATATATATATATATATATATATATATATATATATATATATATATATATATATATATATATATGGGTTATTGTACAAAAAAGTCACTAAAGTTTGCGAGAAATTTGTCCTAAGTCACTATAGTTTAAAAGTTGTCATTCAGGTTACTCAACTTATTGTGACCGGTTATATTTGTTACTCTTGTTTTGGTAACCTAGAATTACCGGTAATAATACTACGTGGCAAATATTTTAGATTTTATTTATATTAAAAAAAAAAAGAGTTAATATACAAATAAGTTACTAAAGTTTGTCAAAATGTTCATTTAAGTTACTATACGTTTACATTCTTTTACATTTAAGTTAATATACAAATAAGTTGCTAAAATTGTGTATATTTTTATACGCTTTTTTACAACAACTTTTTGGACGTTATTATACGTTTACATTCTTTTACATTTTTGTCTGTTTTTGCACGTTTTTTTACAATTTTGCACACATTTGTATTTTTTTATTTTTTTTATTTTTTTTACATAATTGGACGTTATTAGACTTTTTTGGAAGTAATTTTCTGTTTTGATATGTTTTCATAGGTTATTATACATTTTTGGATGTTATTATACGTTTTTGGATGTTGTTATACGTTTTCTTACATTTTATACGTAAAAACGTATAAAACATACAAACGTTTTAAAGAAGATAAAACATATAGAACATAAA
This sequence comes from Chrysanthemum seticuspe, assembly GCA_019973895.1. Classification (NCBI taxonomy): domain Eukaryota; kingdom Viridiplantae; phylum Streptophyta; class Magnoliopsida; order Asterales; family Asteraceae; genus Chrysanthemum; species Chrysanthemum seticuspe. The sequence continues at coordinate 241,676,742 of BPTQ01000002.1, read as the reverse complement.
ACCATATAAAACATACAAATGTATGAAAATGAACGAAAATGAACAAAACCATACAGTAATGTATGAAAACGTAAAAAGGTATAGAGAAAAACGTACACACACATATATAAAAACGGATAAATACATACAAAAACGTACGAAAATGGACAAACATATATACAAAAATGTACGAAAACGTAAAAAAAGGTACGACAAGAGAAATGCATACACAAACGTATAAAAACAGATAGAAACGTAAAAAAACATACGGAAATATACAAAAACGTACGAAAATGGAAAAAAACTTAAAAAAAGAACGACAACAAATAAAACGTACACAACGTATAAATACGTATAAAAACGTACGAAAATGGAGAAAAACGTAAAAAATACAAAAACAGATAAAACATACATAAATGTATAAAAACGGATAGTAACTTTTTTTAAAAGTTCAGTAACCTATTTAATAAACCCCGTGAACTATAGTAACTTTCTTGTAACATCTCAAACTATAGTGATGACGTGGACAAGAGAACCGGTAAATCATCCGGTTGCCCACCCTCGTAGTAACAAGAATGTCACTTTTTTAAACGTTGAGTAACCCATATAATAAACCCGTTAACTTGAGTAACCTGAATGACAACTTTTAAACTATAGTGACTTAGGACAAATTTCCCGCAAACTTTAGTGACTTTTTTGTATAATATATATATATGCGCATAAATAGGCAAATAAGTTATAGATTATATTTAAACTGTATGTCAAAAATAACATACATCAATGGGGACATCAGGTAATTTTTTTCCTGGTTAGGTGCAACTGGTTCAAGTTTTGTACGAGGTTGAACTTCATCATCCATAGAAGGACATTGTTGGCTCATCACAAAAGCTTGTACAAGAACACCCAGTCCATCTTGTTGCGATTCTTTTGGCCCATCCTCATTGTCAATGTCCGTTGAATGGTCTGCATCGACGACCGTATCCACGTTAGGGCCTTGCAAATGAGAAGAAGTGGTTTGTACGGAGCAAACTTTGATATAAGTGTAAATTTGAACGAGGATTTGAGTTTGGTAACTATAAACCTTTGAGGTAAACTTAAAAGTAAATAAAAACCTTGGAATCATCGGGATTGACGTCAGACTCGTTTGGATTTGCAGAACTTTTAGATTGATCAGGAACAACGGCAACATCATCATTAAGACCCAAAAGTTTCTATACATGTGAGAGTGTGCTTTTCATATTCGTAAACACATCAACAATGGCCGGTGTGTTTATGACCAAATGTATGCTATTTTCTATCATCTCAAGTTTTTTTATTCAAATCCACTAAGTCACCAAATAGAGCAGGTGTTGAAAGAGTGGTCCCTGTTTTTGCTACATCTACAGAAAGTGCTTGTTCAATGTTGACAGCAAGTGTGTTTTGAAATTCCCCGTGGCGTTGGCTTTCATGCCCATTTCTACATTGTAATCGCCTACAAATTCATTTGTATGACCTAAATCGTTTTCACCAGCGTTTGTGTCTGGATCAGACAAACCATCTACAAAATGGGTGCTAGAAATGCACCATGGTTGCTTCATTTCAGCTTGTGTTGCAAAAAGGTCCAGAATGGGAGTTGACTCCTAACAACCAAAAAAATTACAATTACTGATATTGTCAACAAAATTAAGTACACCTTAGTTTGGTTAGCATTGAAAGATTGTGTGATGATTACCAGTCCAAAAAGATTACCATAGTCTCTTTTCCGAAAATTTAAAAGTGGTGACCAAGCAAGACCACGTGTAATGACCTTATTGTCTTTCGCCCACCAAGTTCCGCTTTTAGGATAACTCTCCAAAATCCAAATCTGTAATAGCCACTAGTGTCAGATTTTACGTGTAGGTATGCAGGATAAATTTTGAAACATATGTTGTTTATTATGAATGTTTTGAAAGGGTGTTTATTGTTGAAAAACAGTTATCACTTTTCAAAAATTTTCAAGGTTTATCAAAGTAAAGGTCAACTGTATAGGATGAAACAAATTTGTAATAATCATATAGCCAATACCTTTATGAATAAAATTACAAAACAAAACACAAACTAAGAAGTGTTATAACCTTGTTCAAAATTACGGGTAAGTTTTATATTACTTCTATCCAAAAAAAACACCGCCATTTCATAAACAAGAATACCAATCAGATAAGCAAGAACCTTAATAAGTACGTTTGGAATAAATAAATAATAACACAACAAAATACAATCAAAAGCTTTTAGTAAGCTATTTTTTTATTTTATTTTTTGTAATCAAAGTTAGACATAGCTGAGTAACAGACTAGTTCATACAGGTAAAATTTAGTACAAACTACTGAGAATTCACTACTACAAAACAAGCCTAATGCAACATTTTGTAAGCAACACTTTCAAAATATGTTGCCTTTTTGTAAAAATTCCTAATTAGGCAACAGTTTATAACAAAGTGTCGCATTTAAAGCTCTAATGCTACATAATTTATAAGATGTTGCATATTTTACAATCTGTGCAACACTTTTGTTAAGTGTTACATTTGCAAAGACTTAAAGGCAACACTTAATCTAAATTGGCTCACATTCGTCAATGTACAATTACCTAACTCGAATACGCTAGATTGGCTCAAATACGTTAGGAGAAATATTTGCAAATTGCAATACTTATGAGTTATATGACTTATATCTTATGACATTCCATTTATGCATGCTCAGTCCTTTTCTTCAATATGCCTCTAAGTTTAACCTTTATATTTTTATCATATATATCACCGAATGTAAAATAATTGGCGCCACTTAATATTGTACATTCCCTCTATTGTTTCAAATTCATTAAATAGCACCCAAATAATACCTGAATCATTTAGCGCCACGATTTTTGACATTTTCTCCATTTTCCTTATTAGACTAGTAATCTTATCTAACCACGTAATCCATGTTTGACATAATTTGGCGCCACATTTACACATTCCCTCCATTTGCTCAATTTATTCTAGCATGTCTACTTTGATAGAGTCAAAATACCAGTTACAAATAAAAGTATATTAAGGAAGAAATTGACATAAGAAAAGCTAAATAATATCAAAATAAACATTTTACAAACAATAATCTTATGAGTTTGTTGACCATATCTAAATTATGTTGCTTGGGATAGTGATAAAAAATCAAATCGGCAAGTTAATTTTTTTTTTATAAGTTTAGTAACCATTTAAATAATATACAAATGTAAAAGCCAACAAAATATATATATTTAAAAAAACGTTTTTTAAGAACCGAGCAACAAATTTTACTTTTTTTATATAACTAAAGAAAAAATCATGGTCTAAGATAAAGTAGACCAATAAGCTTTGTCAATATTAGATAACGCAAAGTGATTAACTTTAAAGAGTAAATATCATATAAAATATCTTTTACGGGATTAATCTTCGTCTTCCATTTTTATTTGATTTAATCGATGAGATTAATCTCAACAACTAAAAAAACCACTTTTATCATTTTTTTTCAAATATTAATATCTTTCAAACCGTTAATCAAACAAAAAAAATATATCATTACGACGAGCATTTAATTATCTTCTATACATAGGCACTTTGATATACTTTCGACAAAAAAAAAAAAAAAAAAAAAAAAAAAAAATCGTGTCTTTCACGTTTTTTTTAACGTTTTTTTTCGTTTTTTATGTTACTGAAATTTGCATGAAAAAATTACATGTGATTAAACACTAATTTGAATATCACATGTTATATTACATATTATATGTGATTTAATACTAATATCACATGTGATATTCAAATTAGTGTTTAATCACATGTGATTTTTTTATGCAAATTTTAGTTTCGAAATAAAAATCGAAAAAGAATGACGAAAAAACGTGATTTTTTTTAAGTATATCAAAGTGCCCGTCTATAAAAAGATAATTAAGTGCTTGTCGCGATGGCATAGTTATTTTCGCTTAACGATTAATGGTTTAAGAGATATTTAAATTATAAGATTATGTGAAATATTAAAATGCTTTTAATCTCAGTTGTTGATTTCTTTTTAGATGAAGAGTGGGGACGAGTCCCTTAGTATTTGAGAAAAGTTTTGTATGTAAAATAACTCTCCTCAACTTTAAATGTGCCATATATATAGGTTACCTAATGACTTGATAAAGAAACTAACAAAATGGGCTAATCCTAAACCAATAATATTCGGGCTAATACGAATCCTTATCCCATTCAGTTAATACGCCCCCGCAGTTGGAGTGAGAGGTTTTCGGACGTTCAAACTTGAGCGAAAATCTTGAAACAATGCAGTAGGTAAACCGTTGGTAAAAGATCCGACCAATTTTCCTTAAGGTTCGGTCACACCAAATGATGTCCCATCATAAACCTTTCTCGACACCATACCTAATGTTATTGTTCGACACCTTCTCAATCAACCCACAACAACTCACTCAGCAACCCCTAATGAGGCCCAATCCTCTCTAAGTAACCCGACCCATACAACTATCCACTCTCCAACCCATTCTCCTTCACCCACTTGCCCAGCTACTTCCGTCCAGCCCAACTCACTCCCTCCTCTTGTCACAAACCCAAACGTACCTAACACTCGTCCAACCTTAACATCCACTCACCCTATGGCCACTCATTTTAAAGTTGGTACTAATAAAAACAACCAGCGTTATAATTGTCATGTGTCATTGCTCTTATTCCTAAACCTTGCGCCATAGCCATCAAGGACCCTAACTGGAAACGAGCTTTTCTTGACAGATATAATACTTAAATTAAAAATAATACTTGGGTTCTTGTGCCATGACCATCTTACACAAACATAGCTTGTTTCATGTGGTTGTTTAAGCACAAGCATTTTGCAGATGGATCTTTAAGCAGGTACAAAGAACGTCTTGTAGCTAATGGGAACAGTCAACAACTTGGTGTTGTCTACGATGTAACGTTTAGTCCGGTTGTTAAACTGGCCACCATTCACACCATTATCAGTCTTGTTGCTTCTCGACATTGGCATGTTCATCAACTTGATGTTAGTAATGCATTTCTACATGGCACTTTATCCGAGACTTTCTACATGCATCAGCCTCATGGTTTTCGGGATCCTCAACGTTCCGACATTGTTTGTCTCTTACAACGATCGTTATATGGCCTTAAGCAGGCACGCAGTGCCTTCCTGGTTTTAGCGGTTTACGGGTTATGCTACTCGTGCTGGTTTTAGTAGATATTATATTATGTATATTGGGCCAAGCCTATGTGGTGTATTTATATATTGTAACAAACCATTTATTATCAATCAATCAATACACATCACATTTACAATTGAAATCTGGATGGTGTACGATTATGTACATAATATAACGGGAATTAAATATTGCCATAAATATATGATCTATTGGGATCGTACATAATACTTCAAGATTGTAGTTATATATACTTATTGTAAATATATATAAATGATCCATTAAACGAAGAGAGTTGGGCTTAATTAATTGGATTATTAAAGTTGAAGAAGGATTGAGCCAAAAGGGGCATGAACCCCTTGTGGCTTCAACGTGAGACCGACCACAAAGGGTGGATCGGGCCTGGGCTTTGGTTGAATGACTTGTTTAAAAAGATTAGTATTTTTTCGAACTTGGTAATTATCTTCTTTTATTATTGGTAATTATCTAGTATTTAATTTGCTAATTATCAAATAAGCCTTGTAAATAGAAGAATTAATTATTCATTCATTATGAAATTCACAAAGCCAGGTGGTTCATGCATATAAACGGTCATCGATAACTGACCATAAGGAAAAGCATTATTCACATCTTGCTGACGAATAGGCCAATTCCTAAAAACTAGAAGATTCAAATCAATGCGTATGTTAGCTGGTTTGACAACCGGACTAAAATTCTCATCATAATCCATACCCAACTATAGACTGCGTCCATTTGCTACAAGGCGAGCTATGTACCGACTAAGAGATCCATCTGGATAAAATTTATGTTTGAAAAGCCACATAGATCACACAATAAATACCCATGCACGCGTCGGGCTTTACATAATTTCTTCATTGTGTATTAATATTTATTATTGATTAATATTTTGCATACACTTCTGTTACACGAATGATTTAACTTTGTTTAATTGACATGCCATTTTAGTTGACCTTGTTTAAATTTAACTATTGATATCATGTCTTAGACATTATGTGTGTTAGTAGCACATAATGACCTTTAAAAGATATGCGTCCTTGCTATATGTACAATCTCGTTTATTTATTTTCATCTAATAGTAACCCGCGAGGTCGTACATTCAGTTTGATATCTATATTATTGTTCATAATGATATTAGCCGTATTTAATGTTCAACCCATGTACGCGCTAGTTAAACTTATAAAGAGAAAAAACAGGAGTCGTTATTGAATGTATATAGTTAAAAAGTACTTTTTCGAATATTCTGGAGGTGGCAAAATATGCCCAAAAGCAAAAAGATAGGTTAAACGAGCAAATTTTTAAAAGATTTGGGTACATTTAGCCCTCTAGTTTTTTTTAAATGGGCATTAACGGACACATTTTTTTCTCAATTGTAGAACATTACGATCGTTTTAAAGATTTTTTTTATATATAATATATTTAAGTTTTTTTTAATATAAATAAGATATTACGTTTAAGGAATTATTTCGTCGTTTTAGGTTTTTTATTAAGCGATTTGTACAACATGTGCCCGTTTGGCCCGTGCTCGTTTAGCCCGTGCCCGTTTGAGCCCGTGCCCGTTTTAGCCGTGCCCGTGCCTGCCCGACCCGCCTGTTTTGCCACCTCTAAAAAATTCTTACTTAATCTCGTAAAGAAGAATAAGATGCGTCATTTGCATATGTATAATCTCGTGTATTCATTACATATCACAAATACTCATGTTTTAATTTTAATACTTATAATTTCGTGCAAATTGATTAATTTAACACATACTTATAAACAACAACTACATATATGCGATATTAATTACCCTCTCATTTTTAAGTTTTTTTTACAATGTCGATACAAGTATTTTATATATATTTATTTTGTTGGATGAAATTTAGATAAGTTAAAGAAAACTGAAGCCAAATTTAACTTTCAATAGGTTAATAAGAATGCTCAATTTTTTCATGCAAGTAAAACGAGCGGGGGTACCCGCGCTTTGCTGCGGGAATATTGTGTTAATATAAAGTCGAAATGAAATGATTATAGAAAACATTTTTGTTATTAAAGACTAAATATGTAAAATGTCGATAACCGCAAATTTAATTTTTTTTCCCATTGGCCACAGAGGTTCACCTGCGACGACTCCGGACTACCCAAAAAGGTAGTCGCCCTGATATTAGTCGGCTCATAATGTAGAGTCGGAAACCAGGTTAAAAATAAATAAATAAAAAATTACTGTTCAACGCACTGTTGTGCTACACTGCTTTGAACAGTAGCAAAAAACTGCCCTTTAAATATATAATATAAGAGGAATGATACATGAACCTAAACTTAGACCTAAAACCAAGTGTAAGCATCCTGATGGCTGCAGACAGAGACCCACTTCTTTTACAACCAATAAGGATGATGCCAAGTGATTTTAGATTTAAGTTTAGGCTTAAATTTACGTATATGTATCATTTCTCATAGAATAATGATGCACCTTTTTCACTTTTCGGAAATCTTAAATATCTATACTACATATAATAGAAAAAAGGTCAAACCTTGAAAAGTGAAAAGTTGAAAGTCAAAGGTGAGAGAAATGTATTGTGTAATTAATACTTTTATTAAAATACCCAATTACTTAAAAGTACAATAATTTATTCACATTGTACAACCAATTAAAAGCATATTTACCAAATTATAAACAACCAATTAAAACACCCTTTACTAAAAAGTACAATAAAATTTTTACAATGTACAATTTAAACAACCTACAACATAATTATAAATATAAAATAATTAAACACACTAATTAATGTTATTTTTAAAATACCCTAAAATGAAAAGTACATGTTATTATACACATTATACAAATTAATAAAATATACAATGCTTCATACAAGCTAACAAGTTGATGGTACATATAGTTTTGAAAATCGGACCGGACAAACGGGTTCAACCGGAAACAGGTGTCGCCACCGGTTCGGCTAACCAATAACAACCATCCGAAAACGAACTAGAGGGACCCGTTGAAACTGATGCAAACTGGTGAATCTAGTCTAATCGAGATCTATTTCTCTGGTTAATCGTCACAGGATACCCGCCGCCGCAACGCCCGGGGTACCCTACTATACTATATATAAAGGAAATACCAAAAAGTAAAAAGTGAAAATTTGAAACTATTAATATATATCGAAAACCAGGTTGACCCGGGACGCTTCAAACCCGGTGGGTTGACCCTGTTTAATTTTACCCGTTTTGACTCAACCTGTCGGGTTGACTCGGTTTAAATCGACCCGTTTTTCGACGGAAACGGTTCAACCGGTTAAACCACCCGGGTCGAACCGGGTTTCAAAACATTATGTTTAATCCCCAAATCTTCAAACTTTTATTATTTTTCGTTTAGACCCCATAAACTTTTTTTTAACACAAAACGATCTGTCGCTATATAAATATATTATATATATATATAAGTTTTTCTTCAAAAACGATTATAATGTTTTAGAATTAAGATAAAATATGTGCCCGTTAGTGCACATTTAACTTTTCAAAAGGCTAAATACGCCAATTTCAAAAAAAAGATGTGGCTAAATGTGTCCAAATCTTTTACAAAATAGCCAAAATTAGCCAATTTTTTTAATTTTGGGCTAATCACATTCTCGCTAATTTTGGTCACCATTAATCCCATCCTTGTTAGTTTTTACGCGACAAGTAACGTGTGTTGTTAGTTTTTATCTCATAACTGATGTAATGTTTACTTTCATTTTCATTAAATGTTTTTATTTGTTGTTTGATAGCTGTTAAGAATTTTGTCTAGAATTTAGTTATCGTATAGTACAACCGTTTGCAATTGCATTTTCATCGGTTCACGTTCTATTTTAAACACTACACAAAAAACTCGCCACAATATCACAAATCATTAATTATCTGACGCTAGAAACCGCTGCCGCTATGCGCGGGTACTCGCCTAGTTATGTGTAAAATAAGAAAACAAATATAAAAAGTTAATTCGTATAACCGTGAGTAAAACTGCATCTCCCTTTTCTCCAAGTGACATATTAATAACTATTCATTTGTTTCTTTCAAATTCGTTCATAAAAACCCTAAAGTGATGTTATCTCACAATTGCATTGTTTTGCATCAGGTTAATTTGTAAATTTCATCTTATATTCATATGAATATAAAAAGTTCATTTTAATTTTAGGCTTACTTATGTATGCGTATGTGTCAATTTTAAGGTTAATGAATATGTAACTTTAATGGGTTAGCTGTGGGTTTATCTATGTATGTGTATGTGTTACTTTGTTTGAGCCTTAATTAGAACTTAGGGTTAAATTAATAGATCTAATTGCAGAGAGGTAATTCATGGTTTGTAATTTTATAACTTATTGTTGTTATGTAAGTACTTGAAACAAACTTGGTAATTCTCCATCTTTTCTATTCCCCATCTTTAAATCTTAGAAGTTAGTGTGCATATGCTTAGGTCCAGTTACATTTATGGTTTTGAAGAAACTTGAACAATATCAAAGGAAGACACAAGAAGTACTTAGGCAGAGATGTATCCATAGTGCACGTGTGGTCATCTTAGTTTGTGAGTGTAAAGTGCCCAACTTATATTAATTAAATGGGTAAACTAACTTATCTTAAATATGTAGTTGTTATTCATACTTGTGATCAAAGATGGGCGACAAGAAGTTACCCCATCAGTGTCGAGGTGTGTACCAAGAAAGAAAGGTACTTTAATGATTTATTTACAATTCTAACGGTTGATGAAAGCATAAACCGAAGGCTGTTTGGGATTGGTTATGTAAACTGCTTATATGAGGCTGTTTGAAACTTTTGATTGAATTGCTTATGTTTTATTCCAGCTTGAGAAGGAAAATTATTTCTGACAATGTTGAAATGCAGGTAACTATTGTTATATGTTTGGATTGGACTTTTGAAGAGGAAAAAACATATGTTTACACTTCTGTGTTGTATAATGTTGACTCATACATGAATGTGGTTATGTATAATCTTTTACTCCGCAACTAGACTTGATATTTGCAGGAGGTTTAGCATTCTTCTTTTCTTATTTGTACCAAGGTGACTATCAATATTTATATGCTAATGATTAATACTAATATATGCATGACCTGGAGTCTTAACTTTACTTAAGTAAGCTTTTCTCTATATTTAATGCTTCGAAAAGAAATAATAAAGCTTAATTACAAGATAATTCAAAGCTTGGTTCTGAAGGTATATTAAATCACTTGTCGATGTTCTGTAAGTTTTGCTAAAAATTAGTTAATTTGGTATTGATACGCGTACAACGCGCGTTCGGGGTCAAAAGAACTTCCTTTTCGTCGAGCAAGTTTTTCAACACCCTAGGCAGTGAACCTAATCGTTGTAGTAGTATTAGGGTAAGCCTCGGGTATTGATATCGTTCTCTAAAGGAATAGTGTCGTTAGGCTGAAGTGTATGTCGATTTAAGTCTAAAGGTGAGGGATGATTATTTTTGTATTTTTTTATTTTATGAATTAAAATATCTTGGTTGTAAGATATTGGATTTCACATGCACATCAAACCAAACACAAAGTAGGCGTATAAGATGATTCTAGAGAGAGAAAGTTAGAGGTTTAGGGAACTTTAGTGAGAGTAAGAAAAATCTTATTATGAGCTCCAACTCTCTACCTTGGAAGGTAGAGAGTATTCATAGTCTTACAATAAAACGCCACACAACGGGCTGTGGATCAGGCATACAGTGGGTAAAGACACGTCCGTCCTCCACGGTGTTACTAAACTAAATACTAGTTAGCTTAAAAGAACTACGACTACGAGCTTTCTAACGATTACATATACTTGAGGTGACCGACTCTTTAATACCTGGAATTTCTAATTCCTAACAATCTCCCCCTAAGGGAGGTCACCTCAGACATATACTAAAATTACATTGAATACAAACATATATTACATTAACAATTGTTCTTGCAATTTTGATGTAGTACTTTGCTCCGAAGCTCGTAGTCATTGATTCCTCTCATTGCATGTTTGGTTAATCCAAGTGGAGGTCTTTTACTGATCCACGTGATAATAATTTTGAGCCAACTTTTGAGATCATCAGCTAACAAAAATCTCTGAGACATCCATTGTGGTGTTGGTATTATGTGATGTTGTGACCTTCGGACCGAAATGCTCACATTCTGGATCATGATATCTTCTCATCAGAGTAGCGGAAGCTTTCGTTGATTCATGATATTGGCAGCAGCGTAGCAGAAGCATGGGGTGAAAATATCAGAGTCATTGATGCACTTATCATGATTTCTTGAGAAATGAATGTAATGTGTGAGCATGCGGCTATGGATTGACCGCTTCATTCTGATCAGCTGCAAACGTTGGGAGTACCTGCATACAACAGTTAGCAATAAATCGCACGAAAGTGTCTTTGATCACTTTCGTTGAATTGAGGTACACGGCCCACGGTTCCCCGTTGATCAGTACAAGTACTGCCTGTGATCAGGTAAAATTCCGAAGAATTTCCTTGACAGGGTTTCGCAGCTGCTCTAGCTGTTCTCAAACTGGAACGTCTCAAAGAAGACAACACGGAGTGAGTGAACCAGAGAATAGAGATTCACTGATTGATGAAAGGATATTTTGAAAAACAATCGTGTATTGCTCAATAAAAATTGTTTTTGCAATACAACGAAGGTTTTAATGAAGATCAATTATCAATCATAAACACCTTTTGATTTGAAATATTCGTACACGATCGATGTGCTAAAGAAAAGAGTTTTTAAGCACAATGACCGGTTTTTCAAAGGTATCCGTCAATCCATAACCTGAAGCAGGATTGATTCAAAAGATTGAATCGCTCCATTGTTTCTGTTCAGTTGTCACATGGTTGATCTATTGAATAGATCTCACATGCCACCTACCAGGAGCTTGTTTGATGTTGGCTCCAGAAGGCTTTCCATCTTCATTGTGAATATGTATGCATATCACTCGGATGTTCTGGAAATACCACAAGGATAATGCGTAGGACTCAAGATATAATCTCTCTTTCCACATTGTGTGACACAGAGAGTCTTCATAGAAAGTTTCCTAATGAGATTTATGGATGATCTCGTGGCTCTAGACTCAATTTGTGCATATTTGGATCCTGTATCGGAGACTAGGGAGAGGGTCTCCTTCTTCAATATCAACAATCTCTAAGAGAAAGTCGATAGATTATGTAGGTTCCCCGTGAGAATGAAACAAGCCCTTATAAGAGGAACTTGAGTGGTTTGGGAAGTTGTAGTGCCGAGCGTCACTGGGTCCATGACGTCTTGTCTTCAATACCAATGTTACCATCAGTAGCATATGAATTGTACCCGGTTTCTGCCCTATGGTTGAATAAATGGAGGGCTATTTCTTTTCACCCTTTTCTCATTCAATTCTTTTTCATTCTTCAACCCCTTCAGTGCTTACCGAGACTTCATAGCTAGAACCTTGTTGGGTTTATTCTAGTACTAGCTCAGTCTCAGTCCGCACTCTTCCCATATCTCATTTTTCTCCTTTTATCATCATACCTAAGAACTCTACACTAACTAGTGGATAGTCCCTGGGTAGATCCCTCCGGTTCTGGCGGATCATGGGAACACATACCTAACCTTATCATCCTTATATCACCATACATAAGTAAAGTTGGTCGGTCTATTTGGTATTGTTCATCTGCCATAGAAACTAATTGAAAACCATTTGAGAATCAATCCAGGTGCTTGTGATATATTATCAAAGCATTCTGCACCTGAATTGTTTTTGATATTTTTAGAATAAGAGCTCCCCCTCAACATGTGCATCAAGTGATTGAAATCGTTTTGCACACGGAGGCAAGAGAAAGAGTTAACTTCTTTGAATTCCATTTTCTAAAAGATATCAACATCACTTCCCTAATCAAATCAAGTAGATAAAACATTTTGGGGAAGGATGAGGTTTTCACAATTTTGCTCCCCCTCAATATGTGCATCAAGGTTTGAAAAGATTTTTGCACATACTAGAGGGAACATGCACATTGATATAAATTGATCACGTTTCGGATCTTTGTGGTTTAAGATAGATGCTCCCCCTCAACATGTGCATGGAAAATTTGAAATCGTTTGTCACATGTGGGAAGGAGAGCTTGTACATTCTTATAAAGCCATTTACCGAATTATCAGTTTAAATTCAATTTAAATCACAAATTCTCCCCCGATCACAATTATCAAATCATTTGAGATTTGTGATCTCTGTAGATTTAAATTGATTTTGAAAGCTTTTTAAAGAGAATTGTGACTTGATTATGAAAAACGTTTTAGCTGACAAGAATCGGATATTTAGACTTTAAACTCCAATGATTAAACATGCATGAATATCATTTGAAAACAATTGAATGACTAATTGAATGACAAATAACTTTTTAATTTAATTGAAATCATTCTCCCCCTCAATCAATGACAAAGGTTGTTGATTGAGAGATAGATATTTTGACAAATAAGTCCAGATGATTATCAAAAATAGAGTCCGAGTTTGTTTTTTTTTTTTTTTTTTTTTTAAGCAGTTAGTTTTCAGCAGATAAATGTTTATAGAATCAGAGCATGGAATTTTGAAAACATGATAACGTATGGCTCTGTTCTTTCTTTAAAAAGCGGGTTACTGCCTGAGATGACAATAAACCATTGTTTCTCTTTCTCCTATTTTTTTTTTTTTTTTTTTTTTTTTTTTTTCTTTTTTTTTTTAAGAATTCGAACAACATCTAAAGTCCCGTGTCATTCTTTGAATGACAGCACAAAGACCGTAGATATTATCGAACCGATAAAAACATGACAAATTGACAATATTTTTTGAAGATTTTTCGAATTTTTCAGATTTTTATGGATTTTGAAAGTTTTATAATTTTCTATTTGATTTTTGAGAGTTTTATAATTTTGTATTTTGTTTTTCTAATAGATATATACAAGAGATAGATGAAAGAAACCTTTTACTCCTCTTCTTCCTCTTGAAGACGTTTGAGTGATTCTGGTTGAAGGCTTTTAAGGCCAAGTCGTGGAAGAATAAACTCAAAACGTTCTCTAGGAAGAGCTTTGGTGAAGATGTCTGCTAACTGGTATTCAGTCCTCACAAAGTAAAGTTCCACCACACCGTTTTCCACTTGTTCCCTGATGAAATGATGTCGAATGTCGATGTGCTTTGCTCTTGAGTGTTGTACGTTGTTGCATGAGAGAGCAATAGCACTTTTATTATCACAGTACAGAGGGATTTTGTTAAATTCAAAGCCATAGTCAGATAATTGGGATCTCATCCATAGGATTTGAGCACAACAAGTTGACATGGCTATGTATTCAGCCTCTGTAGAGGAAATAGAAGTACTCATTTGCTTCTTTGAAGACCAGCTCACAAGCTTATCACCCAAAAACTGTGCACCTCCAGACGTACTTCGACGAGTATCTTGACATCCTGCATGATCAGCATCTACATAGGCTGTTAGTGACATACCGGTGTCCTTCGGGTACCACAGTCCCATATTGATGGTTCCTTGGAGATACCGAAAGACCCGTTTAACTGCTTCAAGGTGCTTTTTAGTAGGCTTAGCCTGGTATCTAGCACACATGCAAACAGCGAACAAGATGTCTGGTCTACTAGCTGTGAGGTACATCAGGGATCCAATCATACTACGATATTTCGTTTGGTCTACCATGATCCCTGAGTGGTCCTCATCTAGTTTGGTACGTTCAATCATGGGAGTGTCAACAGGGTCACTTGAATTAAATCCAAATTTCTTTAAAATCTCATTTGCATATTTAGATTGATTTATGAAAATGCCTTCGGGACTTTGTGAAATTTGTAGTCCTAAGAAAAATGACATTTGTCCCATCATTGACATTTGAAATTTAGAACCCATTTCATTTGAAAAACGGTCACACTCATTGGGGTCAGTCGAGGCAAAGATGATATCATCAACATAAATTTGAACATGAATTAAATGTTTGCCTGACTTCCTGGTGAACAATGTTGGATCAACTGCTCCTTTGCTAAATCCGGTAGATAGAAGAAACTTAGATAGCGTATCATACCATGCCCTTGGAGCTTGCTTTAAACCGTAAAGAGCCTTCTTCAAACGATAAACGTGAGTAGGATGCTCTTGATTCACAAATCCTTCCGGTTGGCTGACGTAGACGACTTCTTTAAGATCTCCGTTCAGAAATGTCGTCTTTACATCCATCTGATAGACTACCATGTTCTTACTAGCAGCATTAGCCAAAAAGATTCTGATTGCGTCGATTCGAGCAACTGGAGCAAAAGATTCTTCAAAGTCAATACCCTCCTCTTGACGGTATCCTTTAGCAACTAATCGAGCCTTGTTCTTCAACACATCACCATGCTCATCAAGTTTCACTTTGAAGATTCATCTTAGAGCAATAATCATAGCACAATCTGGAGCAAGTACTAACTCCCATACATTAAGTCGATCAAACTCATGAATTTCTTCTTGCATGGCATTGAACCAGTTGTCTTCATTCATGGCAGTTTTAACATCTTTTGGTTCGATCTTAGAGAGTACGGAGTTGAAGAAGCACCATAAGGCATCGGTTGCAAGTTGTTTCCGTGTTGATACTGGACGAGAGGGATTTCCAATGATGTTGTCTAATAGATGATCGTGAGTCCATTTTCTAAGGTGTTCATGTGGCAGTAGTTGAGGGACTGAGGTAGCAGAGTCGATGTCTCCTGAAGAAGATGGTTCTGATGATGATTCAGGAGAAAATATGTTTTCAAATGGAGCATCTTCAGGAGTAGCAAAGGGATTAACTTCATCATTGATGCCAGAAACAGTTCCATGATGTACATTCGAAGATTGATGATTTGTTGATGAGACTGAGTTCTCAGCAGCAGGTGCTTCTTGACTTAATGATATTGAGACTGAAGGATTGACTTCATTCTCAGGGATATGAGCAACCTCTGTTGTGGGAATTGGCAGTTCAATAGCACTTGGCTCATAGAGTTCATCAAACATCAGATCAAACAATTTCTTCAAATCATCTTCAGTTGGAGGTACATATGAAATAGCTGGAGAGGAATTTGGTACAAGGGATGAACCAATGGGACTGTTTTGAAGTGCGGGTCCAAAACTGGGTTGTCCAGGAGCTATTTGACCGGTCAGCTCATCAAACGTGACGTGAATTGTTTCCATGATATTTCGGGTTCTCTTGTTGTATATTCAGTATCCTTTTCTGTTTGGTGCATAACCTACAAATACTCCAATGTCTGGTTTAGCTCTAAGTTTGCCTAAATCTTGGCCCTCATTAGTTGGATAACACAATGCACCGAACACACGAAGGAATGAAAGATTAGGTTTTCTGTTGTGGACAAGTTCATATGGTGTTTTTCCATGAGCAGTGTGAATCAGGGATCGATTTTGGGTGTAGCATGTAGTGGCGATGGCTTCACCCCAGAGAAACATTGGAACACTTCTTTGATGACTGATTCCAATACTTTCATAAAACTCACTAAGTTGTTTGTTAACAAACTCAGTTCCATTGTCTGTTCGGATGATTTTTACCGTTTTGTTAAGACGAACCTGCAGCTGTTTGATGAGTTTGATGATGATATCTAGAGTTTCATCCTTTGTCTTTAAGAACTTTACCCAGGTGAATCTAGAGAAATCATCAACCACAACTAACACATATTTCTTCCCAAAGATATTCTGCACTCTCATGGGTCCACATAAGTCCATGTGAATTGTATGAAGAACTTCTGTGACAGAGTTAGTAGGTTTGGGTTTATGGGCATACTTCTTGCTTTTTCCCAATTGGCATGCTGAACAAAGATGATCCTTTTCATACTTAAGTCTAGGTAAACCTACAACTAAGTCCTTTCTGGAGAGATCATTGATGGTGCCGAAGTTCAAGTGATTGAGACGACGATGCCATAACCATGACTTTGTTTTAGAAGCCTTTGACAACAAGCAAATTGGACAAGACTTCATCATATCTTCGATAGAGATGGTGTATAGATTTGAACCACGTGAACCTCTTAAAAGTTCCTTACCATCAAGTTCTCTAACGAAACAAGTATGTTTTCTGAAGGCTACTTCTAGATCAGAATCACAGAATTGACCAACAGAGAACAGGTTATGACCAAGACCTTCTACATAATATACTCTGGATATAACACTTTTACCAACAACATAATCTCCATAACCCAGAATTGCACCGAAATGATCATTCCCGAATCTAACTGTCCCGATGAATTTGCTCACGAAGTTCATGAGCCGCGACCGGTCGCCAGTCATATGCTTGGAACAGCCTGAGTCCAGGTACCACATAACGATTTGAACGATCTGCAGTTGAACACAGACAAGAATGGATAACTGGATAATTGGGATCCCCATGCAAGAATGGGTTCCATTTGGTTAGTAACAATGGTTGGAACACCCACATCAGAAATAGAAGAATTCATATCATAAATTAAGGCAATGGAATCATTATGAATAGATGCAGTACTAGTGTCTGTATTAGCCCTATTCAAAGTGTGCTCACTTCTTAAGGGAATAGTTCTACCAGTAGGCATCCATTTTCTAGTAGGCATTGTCTGATTAGTCTTATGACCAACAGGTATCCAATGATAGCCTATCTTACTAAATGTTCTTCCTATGGGTTTCCATTGTTTTCTAACTTTCTTTCGCCTTTGCCTTTTTGCCTTCTTAGTATGATATTTTTCATTGACAAGATTCACTGGGGATTTGACAGTATTAGACAAAGTATTCATACCACATTCATGATTAGCAACATAATTCAAGCAGACATCATTACAAGGTTTGCAAATAGTATTAGAATTCGAATTAATTACAGTACGTCTATGGCTAATACTAGAATCAACACGATTCGTTTTATTCGGCTCAAACTTAAAGTTCCTAGATTGGTCTTCTACTCTCTTCTAATGCACATTCTTAGCTTGCGAGGTCCTGTCATTTCTTGTATTGTCTTGAGACTTTGACCTGCTCGCTTTAATATCATTGATTACTCCTGTAGATGGAATGGGAACATTAGTTGGTTTTGCTACTCTTTGCTTTTCCTGTTTAGATGTGCTAGGATCTGAACTACATGCAGGCACACTAAGGTTCACTTTCTTAACACTAACAGATCTAGAATCTGAACTACTTGAAGGCACACTACGGATCACATTCAAAACATCGGGCATCGAATGAATATCATACTTGGCACTAGGCATAGAACATGGAATCAAAGGATTAACTCTCTCACCTAAGGACTTTGGGCATATTGTAATTAAGCATTCTAGAATTTCTTGAGATCGTTTGACATATAAGCATGCATGCCCAATTGCATTGTCAAGTGGTTTCTCTAATTTATCCTCTTCAACAATCTCACGTAGACATTCTAGACAATCCTTAAGGGATGAGAAATATGTTTGAATAGCAAGTTTGTTATTCCTAAGATGAGGGGGAACATATTTCACAGACAAAGCATATTTATTACAAGAGTGAACCTTTGATACACCATTCTCCCCAATGGTCATTGGCATTTTCCCTTTTACTAGGCTCTTCAGATTCTCAATTTCCTTTTTCAATGAAGCTATTTGTTCGTTATTTTTGTTACGAGTGACCTTTATTGATTCAAATAACTCATTGAAATGACGTTTAACCTTTTCATTTTCTTCTAGAAAACTTTCGTTTTCCTTTTGTAATGCATTTACTAAGTTTTGAAGATGAAACGTTTGAGAATTCTGAGAATCTAAAGGAGGAGGCATTTGGGAGCCAGTCACATTGTTCTTTTCACCCTTTAATTGAGAGATTTGGGCTTTCAATTTTCTGATCATGTTGCAATGAGCTTGAATCTGTTCATCACGTTTGTTAATTTGAAAAACTGCATCAAACTCTGGAGCATCTGAGGATGTCTTGATATCTGAAGTTTTGACATTTTCTTTAAGATGTTGATATTTTAGTTGTAAATTAAAATGCTCAACCTCTAGTTTAGAAAAATGTTTAACCAAATTGTCGTGATCATCCAGTTCAATTTTCTCATTTAGTTTAGAATTAGTCTTTTCAAGCTCAATGACACGATCATGGGAGACTTTCAGGGCAACAGATAATTCATGAAATTGAGAAGCATTAATGGAACAGTTTGTAGCAGTGAAAAACACATCTTGAGTAATACATTCAGAAATAAGAGTCTCATTCAATGTATGCAAGTTCTTCCTCTCAATCTCATTATATTTTAGTTCTCGCTCATAGTCACTAACCTCAACTATCATTGCATCAAACTCCTTTTCCATTTCTTTAATGTCTAAGTTCATTCCCTTTTTAAGACTTTCAAAATGATCTTTTAGTTGTTTAAAGAAAGGCATGACTTCAGTTAAATAACATTCTTTCGTTTGCTCAAAACCCCTTTCCCCTTCAGTTATACCAGTGGGTGTGATCCTTTTCTTACAAGTTTTCTCAAAATCAACAAATAGTTGAAAAATAACATATTGACTGATTAAGGTCTTGCTTTTCGTGGCAATAGTCCTAGGTACTAAGTGCATTGGTGTATTTGGAGGATACACAGTCGCTGAAGGCATTTTCCTAAAGGGAGGGTTCGTTACAACAAGATTCTCTCCTTTTTGCTTATCTAAATCCTTTTTCCAGAACACTTGTTCGGGTGTTAACAATGTCTGAGGCTTAAACATGTTCAAAGAAATCCAATTCTCCTTCTTGTAATCATGGGGTGTGATATTTATTTTCTTCTCTTTACATTTAGGATCATCTAATTTCTTGTTCATCTTTTCCCTAGTGACTTCATCTGATTTCTTATCTTCCTCAGTGCACTCAACGCAACTAGGTTTCTGTCTAGGTTTAAGGATTTCATTGCCATCATAAAGAACCTTATGAGCATTTCTAGCCTTTTTAATGACCTTTGGATTTGGTTCCTCAACAAGGGGAATGCTATGCTTATCGCTTAAGACTTTATGCTTAGTGATTAAGTGAGCAGTCTGAATGGTATTTCCTTGTACGTACAACTTATTTTCAAGCTTGTTTTTCAAGATTTTTAGATTAGAAAAATCATTCAAAAGTTTTGATTCCTTAGCACTGAATTCTTGCTTAAGCATTTTAACATTTTCTTGAAGTTCTTGTTTTTGCTTAGCAGTTTTAGAAAGCTTTTCTTGTAAGGAGTTTAACTCTTGTTTTAATACTTCTTCTCTAAACCTACTTTTTCTAATAGTTGTAGGCATTTGGTCATCCATTTCCTGCTCACGGGTGGTCAACTCAAATTTTGCACGTTGTTCATAAATAGCAACACGTTCTTTATAGGCATTCAGTTCAGAGATGACAGAATCATCAGGGGCACATGCAGTGAATTCATCAAAAACATGATCATTATCGACTGCAGAAGATGCATCACTTGGTACAATCTCACTTTCACTTTGTTTCACATATTGATCATATGGGACAACATTGATATTACCCATATTTTCAATATCTGACTCAATAAATACAGTTGATTGTACTTCGTTATGTATCCTTTGCTCATCAATTTCATCGTATAATTTTAATACCTCAGAAATGAGTTTGTCTTTGGATGGACCAGCTCGTGGTGATGAAGAGACTTTAGGAGAGACCATTGGAGAAATGCTAGCCATGAAGATGGTTTGTGCAGTGGGTTCTTCATCAACATCAGAGTCGTATGCATCACAATCAGCTACTTGAAAGGCATTCTGATGATTATGGCCTATCTCCTGAATTGGTTGCTCATCCACATCTGCATCATATGTCTTAGCATTTCCCTCAGCCAAGAACAACAACTCCTCTTCATCCAAAGTTGCAATGTGTCCCTCACCTCCATAATTGTAACATTTGATTGGCTTTGCTTGACCCTGATTTCCATTCCTTCCCCTATTCTGATTTGCAGCATAACCTCTACCAGCTCCACCTCTTGCTTGTTCGTACTGTCGTTCTTGAACAGGCTGCACCATAACCTTCCCATCTCTGACAGTGGCTTGATTGTGTGGGTTGGAAGCAGTTCTGAGATTGTTGTTGGTGTGTGGAAGAGAGTTCATGTTTTGACTAATCAGGAGAGCTAGTTGATTAATGAAGTTTCCCACGTGTGCATCAGCATCAGCTTGTTTGAACATAGGATCAGGAATGAGTTTGTGATTACCATTACCCATGGGTATGACTTGTGAGGCTTTGGTTGTGATTCCGATGTTTGAGTAGAAGGCAGTTGAATCATTTGATGAGCTTGTCTCTCCCTGGTTGGTTTTGAACTGATTAAGAATCCTTTTTTCAAACATAGCATGTCTCTCATTCTGAAGGAGGAAGGCATAGAGTTGCTCATAGTTTGTATTCTTCAATCCTTTGGTTAGCTTTACAGAGGTGACAAACTTGTGCCATTCGGGATTCATGTTGTTAACAAACTTTGAGTTCAGCTGAATGTTTGGCATAGTCATTTTGATGTTCCTCATATCATTAACAAGCTTGTGAAATCTCACATAGTACTCATAGACACTCTCATCTGGTTTCATCTTGAAGTGTTCAAATTCATCATAGAGTTGTGATTCTCTGTCTTCCATAGTTAATTCAGAACCTGAGAGAAGCATCTTGACATTATCCCACACTGCCTTTGCTTCGGTGTTGTGATTGATCAGCTTGTAGATATCTTTTGGAAGACCTTGAAGTACGATGTTAGAAGCCCTGATATCAGCATCGAATCTCTTTTTCTCCTTATCATCGAGATCATCATATGTCTTTGGTCTGTCAATTCCATAGATCATTGTTCCATCTTCAGCTGTATCAATTAAGTCTCTAGTAGTCTCAACCCGATATGGTCCTTCATCAATGGATTTGAGAATGTTGACTCCATTTTCCTTTCCAAGATAGTACAATCTGATTCGTTGAGCCCAAAAGTCGTAGTCAGTTCTGTCAAGCATGGGTGGACGAGTATCTGAACCAGCTGCTTGAACATCCTCGGCAACGGTGGAGATGATAGTAGGAACGTTGGTAGACATGTTAACAGATTACACGGGATTTTATAACTCTCTGATTAAACCGGGAAATAGATTCTTTCTCGGGATTTTACTGAATCAAGAGAAAACCGTATTAAGCAATCACCCAAGTCGCTAGGAAACCTTGAATCAAGTCGCTAAGTGCCAAGTCGCTATAATCCCAAGTTGCTAAGTAACAACTCTCTAAGCTCCAAGTTGCTAGCAAAATTTTGACAGCAAGTCGCTAAGAACTAAGTCGCTAATTTGTCAAGTCGCTAAATAGCAACTCGCTAGGTACCAACTCGCTAACACCAAGTCGCTAACAATATAAAGTACAAGTCGCTAACTTACACCAAGTCGCTACCCGTAGTGGAGATTCCACTAAGTGTACTTTTTGTCGGCTTGTCTCAATAGAAAGTCGCTAATCCAACTCGCTAAGACCTTCAACTACAAATCGCTACCAAATAACAAAGCAAGTCGCTAGCAAGAAAACTTATCCGTGGCTCAAGTCGCTAGCATGAAAAACACATCAACACCACTTTTCAATCCATAAACAATCCAACCACGATGATTCAAGCCTTCTAAATGAAAACCTAGACACTTGTGATGATTCTAAACACAAAAGTACAATCAAAATCCAAACTTTAACACTAGAAATCAACCAAATGATGCAAAAACCACTAAACTTTTTCAAACTCAAAAACCACCTAAAAACCACTAGAAATCCAAAGATATGTAAGAGATGATCTAACCATGGCTCTTGATACCAATTGTAAGATATTGGATTTCACATGCACATCAAACCAAACACAAAGTAGGCGTATAAGATGATTCTAGAGAGAGAAAGTTAGAGGTTTAGGGAACTTTAGTGAGAGAAAGAAAAATCTTATTATGAGCTCCAACTCTCTACCTTGGAAGGTAGAGAGTATTTATAGTCTTACAATAAAACGCCACACAACGGGCTGTGGATCAGGCATACAGTGGGTAAAGACCCGTCCGTCCTCCACGATGTTACTAAACTAAATACTACTTAGCTTAAAAGAACTACGACTACGAGCTTTCTAACGATTACATATACTTGAGGTGACCGACTCTTTAATACCTGGAATTTCTAATTCCTAACATCGGTTTTGAAGGGGAGGGTGGAATTAGTTGCTAGTCAACTATCCCAAAATATACTAACTAAATTAGGGGTCTACCAGGAACGTGAAGTGTATCTACTTATGATGCATTACTCCTTGCTAGCTATCCAATTCTACCTACTGAATTGTCACATCCTTATTCTTAACGCGATGTGTCTTCTAAGGTCGTAGGGTATGCGTTTATCCCTAACTCTTTGAAGCTACCTAAGGTTAATGACTACGAAATCTCTAGGATTCATAAACTTAACACTAAGGGTATCTTTGGATATTTAGCCTACAATTTCACTAGTAACTATAAGCTAAGGTTCAACAAAGACTAATCAAGCATTAATAACATAACGGATGACCTATCGCAATACTAGGTCAATCACAATTAAGATAAGAGACAGTAGGATGCAAGAATTATAAACTAAACCAATTAGACTCATTGAAATTGTCACACCCCTAATGATGAAGATAGACACAAGCATCACTAAGAAATCAATAAGATCTAATTAATTATATATAAGTTTCATGCAATCATAAGCAAACACTAGGTGAATTAGCCAAGCATAATTAATGAAGAGCAAGCAACAATTATGATAATTGAAGACATACCATAGGATTGGATTAACAAACAAACCATTACACAATGTTTATAGAGTGTTTGAAACCCTTTAAGTTGCTGGAAAAACACCTACCTAAACCCTAGAATCGGACTTAGGGTTTGGGGCTTACAAAAAGTGAAGTTATAATGTTATATTTATAGGCAGATTTTCTGTCGGCAAAGGGTGACGGCGTCACATATATAGAGTGACGGCGTCACAACGACTTTTTCACCAAACTGTAGATTTTCTCGTTCCGGTCGCCTGGGCTTTTGAATCACCTAAATCCGAGTTCGTATGCAAAAGTTATGGCCAAAACAGTATCAGCTACTTCGCGCACATGTTGCAGCTTATGACGGCGTCACCTTACGGTTGTGACATCGTCAGCTTCATCTTCTGACGCCGTCGGGATCCAAATCTAGGACATCTGAGTTGTGACGCCCTACTCTTTTAAACCTGATGCCGTCAAGTGCAAAATAGCAATTTGCTCTCTGAGTCGTCTCAAGGTGTGTCGCGATGGCGTCGCCATTTTAGCTGTGACGCCGTCCCCTTCAGTTCCAGCAGCTTGAGTGTCTCGATTCTTGAATTTGGCCATTTTCTTCGTATATTCGCGCCTTTTCGTCCGAATAAGTGTCATTCCAGCAATTTGCCTTCAAGAGACCTAAAAAGTGAAAAGGAACGAAATTAAGTAGTAACGGATACAAAAATGATCGATTATGGGCTTAAATGACCCCTCAAAAGTGTACCTTTTAAATCCTTATCAAATATCCCTACACTTGGTATTTGCTTGTCCTCAAGCAAATGTGCTTTTAGCCAATTAATTTATAAGTTAGGGGTCATGAAGCATTAGTTTAGAACAATTCACAACACGTATAAGCCCCGCAAAAGTCATAACAAGCTCGGAAATTACATACTAGCACCTCACAAGTGGTGTTTGGATACTCTCATCTCTCGGGTGTATATGAAATATATCAAGTTGGAAATGAAAGATAAATACTCATTAACCGGTCCTAGCACATAGATTACCATAGGATTGAGACTAGATCAAACCCCCATTGCTTTGGCGTAAGCACCTAGGAAAAACTATCCCAGAGGTCTTTTAAAGGGTTGTAACGTTAGACTTATGGTAGGGAAACAAAGGGTTTGGTGGGATAGGTGATTTAGTGGTGGCAAATCAAAAATCTTTATGTTACAAGCATGAGAACAATGGCGTTGCTAAGCCAAGACTCGACACTCTAAACTCTAGATAAATTGAAACAAACAAACATAAATTTAAAGATAGATGTAGGATGGTAGCCCGTATGTTTTTTTTTTCAATTTTTTTTTATTTTTAACTCTTTTTTTTCGATTTTTTTCCCCATACACTTTTACTCTACCATCCTCTACGATAACATCAAAATAATATGGATTTATAGGCACATCCTTACACTTGAGTTTTTATTACTCTAACACTAATTTGACCCGAATTAAAAAGATCAAAACACTTGGAGTACATTATTACGCAAATAAAGAGAATTTGAATTTAACGTTCCTTTCCCGTCATTTCATAAAATTTAACTTTTCCCATGAGTCCCAATCGTCCCAAAACTGTGTACAAAGGATATGACTCGACTTAGCAACTTATGCAAGCAACTAGATAATTAAACTAAGGGTTTAGTATGATAACAATGATGCATTAAAAGTGAGTGCATATAAGGTAGGCTAAGGCGATTTGGGTGTACATTTGGGGGTGGAGTGTAAACAATGCTCTTCATTGATATTCCGGAAAACCAAAACATCACGAGAACCGCGAAAAGGATAGGCTCTGAGGGGTTAACTAGGGGTATCGTGTACTAAAGATGAGTACAACGCAAGGGTGTGGGGAATTACTCAACCGATGTGGAAGAAGTAATTATAATACGGGTATCAAACAAGGGTTATCCTAATGCCTCTTATCATTTAGTTATTCCTAACTACACAAGTGTAGTCTCACTAGCGATCTCGGAATGCATCACAAAACAAGTTCTAGAATCTATTATACTACCGGTACACACTAGAAGCATTAAAGTGGAATGCTTTAATTCCTACAAATCTAAGGGTGATCCTCACATTTTTGGTGGAATTTAAGTGGTAAAGGGTTTTGTGCTAGTCATATAACTTCCTATCCATGAGACGCTTTATTAAGACTAATGGCCCACTCCTACATGTCATGAAAAATTTTAAATTTAGTGCCAAAATTACCCTAACCGATATTTCTCATGGTTTATTACACAAATGAAATTGGACAAGGCAAATAGTCAAGGATAAGCATAGTTTCAAGGTTCCCGTTTTATTTTCCCTCCCTACACTTAAACTGAACGTTGTCCCCAATGTTCTCCGAAAGTATCAAAGTTATGATAATGTAAGGTAATTAAAAACGAAAGAAACTAATACTCCCCTGATTAGCTCGGTAGGATCCGTGTGTAGTGGTTAAATTCTTCTCCAAGAAGAATGTATGCGTGAAAAGCTCCTTCCAATCTTTTGTATTTTCTTCTTGATAAATAAAACCTGCACACTTTAAGAAAACAGACAACCCAAGCATCAAACCGAACAAAGAAAAATCACAAGATGTAATTCCAGACTTAAATAAGATATAATGCTTGTGGAATGGATGTTTGCAGATATTCTGGAAAATTAAGACCTGAAAAATTCCAAAAATTTATAAGTAGCACAGAAAATGAGAGAAAGTAAGATAAGTTGTTTCTGCTCCTCCTGACGCCGTCAGGTTGCGATCCTGACGCCGTCAGGTTATCATGACAGAAACTGGTCTGCGATTTTCTGGAAAATTTATATCTTTAGAATCTGGAAAAATTCATGCAAAACATCCATTATGACTCGATACAAGCATTTGGCTCACAAATATATATCTTTTCAATAATCGTAATTCTCATGTTCACGTTCTTTTAAAAGCGTGTGTAATCTTCCCTACACTTATCCCTTTTGTAAAATACCTTTATGTGTAATTAAGACGAGGTTAAAGACAAAATAAAGCATTTTCACAAATTCAAACATGAGAACATACAATAATGAAAAGATATATGACACACAAATAAAAATGGAAAACAAATACACATGGGTTGCCTCCCAAGAAGCGCTTGTTTTTGTTCGAGTCACGAGCTTGACTCTACCCTTATTTAACGGATAAAAGGGAGGTATTCCCTACACTTAAGTTTAAGTGCGGGTGATTGTAAGATATAAACTTTTCACATACACATCATAACATTAACACAAAAAGCACATAGATGGTTTTAGAGAGAGAAAGAGTGGGACATTCTAGTGAGAGAAACTTGTGGAATATTAGATTACCAAAAGAACATCCAACCCTCTACCTTGCAAGGTAGAGGGTATTTATAGGTTACAAACTAAACGACCTCCTGACGGCCTGTGGATCAGGGATACAGTGGGTAAAGACCCGACCTTCTTCCACGATGTTGCACTATACTATTTTACGCTACTAACTAACTACATAAACCGTAACTAATGACCAATCTACGAGCTAACTTATGCTAGATAATAGTTGGGGTGACCGACTCTTTCAACACTGGAATTTTCTAATTCCTAACAATCTCCCCCTAAGGGAGGTCACCCCATATTTTACATTTCAAGTCCTAGCATTCTAGTCTTGACTTTGTTCTTGAGCTCGTAGACTTTCATACATCAACATCGTAAACTTAGTGCATAGGTGGAGCAACTTCAAAGTCTGCAAAGATTTGTACTTTAAATTGGAGGTCCATTTCTGATTCACGAGATAGTAAATATGAGCCAGCTTTTGAGATCATCAGCAATCAACAATCTCTGACACATCCTTTGTGGTGTTGGTATTATGTGATGTTGTGACTTTGGGACCGACATGCTCACATTCTGGATCATGAAATCTTCTCATCAGAGTAGCGGAAGCATTTGTTGAATCATGATATTGGCAGCAGCGTAGCAGAAGCTTGGTGTGAAAATATCAGAGTCATTGATGCACTAATCATGATTTCTTTGAGTTGAATGTGTTAAGTGAGCATGCGGCTATGGATTGACCGCTCCATTCTGATCAGCTGCAAACATCGGGAGTACCTGCATACAACAGTTAGCAATAAAGCACATGAAAGTGTCTTTGATCACTTTCGTTGAATTGAGGTACACGGCCCATGGTTCCCCGTTGATCAGTACAAGTACTGCCTGTGATCAGGTAGGATTCCTAAGAATCTCCTTGACAGGGTTTCGCAGCTGTTCTAGCTGTTCTCAAACCGGAACGTCTCAAAGAAGACAACACGGAGTGAGTGAACCAGCGAATATTAAGTCCACTGATTGATGAAAAGAGATTTGAAAAACAATCGTGTATTGCTCAATAGAAATTGTTTTTTTTGCAATACAACGAAGATTTTATTGAAAATCAATTATCAATCATAAAAATACCTTTTGGTTTGAAAAATGAGTACACGGTCGATGTGCTAAAGAAAAGAGTTTTTAAGCACAAAGACCGGTTTTTCAAAGGTATCCGTCAATCCATAACCTGAACCAGGATTGATTCAAGAGATTGAATCGCCCCATTGTTTCTGTTCAGTTGTCACATGGTTGATCTATATAATAGATCTCACATGCCACCTACCAGGAGCTTGTTTGATGTTGGCTCCAGAAGGCTTTCCATCTTCATTGTGAATATGTAAACACATCACTCAGATGTTCTGGCAATACCACAAGGATAATGCGTAGGACTCAAGATATAATCTCTCTTTCCACATTGTGTGAAACAGAGAGTCTTCATTGAAAGTGTCCTAATGAGATTTATTGATGATCTCGTGGCTTTAGACTCAATTTGTGCATATTTGGATCCTGTGCCGGAGACTAGGGAGAGGGTCTCCTTCTTCAATATCAACAATCTCTAAGAGAAAGTCGATAGATAATGTCGGTTCCCCGTGAGAATGAAACAAGTCCTTTTAAGAGGAACTTGAGTGGTTTGGAAAGTTGAAGTGCAGTGCGTCACTGGGTCCATGACGTCTTGTCTTCAATACCGATGTTACCATCAGTAGCATATGAAGTGAACCCGGTTTCTGCCCTAAGGTTGAATTAATGGAGGGCTATTTGTTTTCACCCTATTTTCATTCAATTCTTTTTAATTCTTCAACCCCTTCAGTGCTTACCGAGACTTCATAGCTATTACCTTGTTGGGTTTATTCCAGTACTAGCTCAGTCTTAGTCCACACTCTTCCCATATCTCATTTTTCTCCTTTTCTCATCATACCTAAGGACTTCTACACTAACTAGTGGATTGTCCCTGGGTAGATCCCTCCGGTTCTGGCGGATCATGGGAACCAATACCTAACCTTATCATCCTTATATCACCGTACATAAAGTAAAGTTGGTCGGTCAATTTGGTATTGTTCATCTGCCATTGGATCCAATAGAAACCATTTGAAAATCAATTCAGATACTTGTGATATATTATCAAAGCATTTTGTACCTGGATTATTTTTGATATATTTAGAATAAGTGCTCCCCCTCAACATGTGCATCAAATATTTGAAATTGTTTTGCACACGGAGGCAAGAGGAAGAAATTACTTCTTTGATTACCATTTTCTAAAAAATATCACCATCACTTCCTTGATCAAATCAAGTAGATAAAGCATTTCCAGGAAGGATGAGGTTTCCATAAATTTGCTCCCCCTTAATATGTGCCTCGTGGTTGAAAAGAGTTTTGCACATACTAGAGGGAACCTTTTATCATCAAAGGATTAGAAGCCATGTGATCAAGGTACTTTAAAATATTTAAAGTGTAGTGTACCCTGATGACTTGAATTTACAAAGAGAGTTCTCCCCCTTAATATATGCTTCGAGATTCGAAAAATTGTTTAGCACATATAAGGGAGAAGTTTGCACTTAAATTGGTCATCTTATCTTTTACCATCTTTCATATTTATATCACATTTTCTCCCCCGATCAAAAATCTTAAATCCTTTGAGATTTTGGATCTCAAGTGATTTAAATAAGTATGAGGTAAAATATTTGTAGGAGAAAAATGTGTCCAATTTTATATGATAAAGAAAAAGGACAACACAGATGTTTCCCCTTTTTCACAAGGGGAAACCATAGTACAAATCCTAGCACTATTACAAGTATTACAGTTGTTCATATTTAATACACCACATATAACACAAAGTTAACAAAACATAAACGGTATTCCGAAGAAGTCTTCATTCAGTTCTTTGAAGAAGTTTGTAGTGACCATCACGGAGCCTTCCACCAACAAAGCTTTCAAGGCTGCGGAAGATCCTTCGTGTCTTGAGTCTTCGTTGGATTGCAGCAATGAAATGTTCACATCTCTTCACGTCATCATCAGTCCAGAAAGTAGTTTTAACCCAAGATCTCATATCAAGTTTGGCTTCTTTCACTCTGGTGTCAAGTTCTTCTTCGACCATTTTGAGCGTACCATCACTAAACTTGTAGAGTTCACATAGACGCATAAGCATACACGATCCATATCTGTCGGTGAAGATGACGGCTCTAGGGGTGTCAAGAACTTTGTATTCTCGATGAAATTCATGCCCAGCTGCATTCCATTGAGGACTTGTGAGGTTGACCCTGGTTTGGTAGCTTTCAATGCCAAGCTGAAAGTCCTCAACTCGTTTCCGAATAACTAAGCCCCTGATCCAAAGAGTGACAGCTGCAGAGAGGGCCTTTTTCTCACGAACAGGTAAGTGCTCAAGGTGTCCTTGAAGATTTAAGAGATAGAGATCTTCGAAATCATTTGGCAGAAGATGTTTGAAGTCGTTCTCTTCAATGGTATACACTTTGAGGTCAGCTCTTTTAAGGACAATCTTCATCAAGTACTCATATCCATAGATCGGGAAGATCTCTACACTGACAACGCTTAAGATTTGCAGTTTTGATCTGACATCATTGCGTCTTTTATCAGCACCATGTCTTTCAATGTAGAACTTCTTCTTTTTGAACCACCAGTGGGAAATACCATAAGAAGCTGCAATATCATACTTTTGTTCTTCATTTGCCCAGAATTGATCAGGGACCATCTGTTCTAGCCCCTGATCAGAGTAGGTTGCAGCTTTCATCTTTGATATTGATAGAGCAGGCCTTCTTTCAGCAGAGCGAGCACACAGATAGTCCAAGTCGTGATTGAAGAAGAATTCAGCCTGAATGGTTATCTGACCAGGCTCACCACCAAGAGGAAGAGATTTGTTGACATTGAAGCGACTGATTTGCTCACTGACTTGGTCATTCAGCATCTTATGGCATTCTTCCATCTGATATTGAAGATGATTTGCATCAGAGTGGAAGACTTTGACAATTTCGTAAGCTTGTCCTTCAAGATCTCTTGGAGTTATGGATGAGATACTCTTCCGCTCACAAAACCATTTAATAAAACTTCCCATATCACCAGTGTAGTGCAGAAGAGAGTCTTCAGCTGGAAATTCATAATTATTCGTGATAACTGATGCCCAATTGTTGTCAGGAATCATAGAGTCAGACTCTGGGATGGTCCATGTGGGTTCTGGAGAAGGAGGTCTATCTTCCATAATGCAGCTTAGAATAGTGTCTCTTGAAGGTGCAACTCTGGATGTGCTAGTGCGATTCCCAGCCATGTAAGAATCAAACCAGTCTTCTGAGGGTTTAGGAATATGCTTTGTTGATGCATCATCTTCATCTGGTTCTGAGTCAGCCATGACCTGAGATTCTTCGTTAACCATTTGATCATCAGGAATGAAGGTGGACGTGGATGTGAACCTTGAATCAACCGTCGTCCAGGCAGCAGATTTTTTCTGATTACTCTGCTCTTTTGTTGGATCTGATTGACTGGAAGATTTCGGCGGTGATGATGGTGGTTGTGATGGAGGTGTGTTGGTTGTAGTAGAAGGATTACCAGATCCAGAAGTTCCAGCTCCCCCAGTTGGTGGTGGGGGAGGAGGTGGATCTTTGCGATCCTTTATCAATGCTTCCATTACACTTGTTCTCCTTTTCTTTTTAGCTTCCTTTTCTCCGACTTCAATCTTAAATTGCTCATAATTGTCGAACTTGATGGATTCTTCAAGTGCCTCATAAAGTTTACTGTGAACCTCATGCTTGTCCTCTTCAGCCTCATACATCCTTTCACACAGAGCTGCTCTCATATCGGAGATGGGGAGGTCCTTGAATCGTCTGAGAAGTGGAGCCTCCATTGCCCATTCCACGGCATCCTTGACTTCTCCTTCAATAGCATCAGTAACTGATTCATTGAAGTTGAGGTGCTCCAATTTGTAGACACGATTCACCAGAGAATCAACAGATTTAGGAAGTTGCCTTTCCAGTGCTTCTATCCTTTTAATGGCTTTAACCAGTAGTTGATCAGAAGTGAAAATCTGTGGATGGGAAGCTGGTGGAGCCACTTCATCTGCAATTGTGAAGACGGGTTCTGGAGTTGGTGGTGTTTGTACAGTTGAATGAGAGGGTAAGGGGGGTGGTGGAAGTGCAGTTGAGAGTGAAGAAGCAGTCATTGGAGGAATTGTAGATGTATCTTGATGAATGCTGACATTATACATGGATTGAGCCGAATCTAAGGTTTTGTCATTAATGAAATGATCACCAAAAGAGAAGTCTTCATCAAGATTCTTAAGTGAAGATAGAGAGTTAGTAGACAGATTTGGTTCATCCATCTTCAAGGTCTCATCAGATCTTGTATCAAGGTTCTCCTGTGAGCCCTTTTGTAACAGAGTGTCAATATTCAAGACAGATTGAGTCACACCAAGTGAAAGAGATTCCTTAAATGTTTCAGGCTCCTTGACCACTCCAGATTGTTCTTTTTCATGAGATGAATCTGTTCTTCTCTTTAGCTCATATGGATTTGTGGTGCTAGAAGGAGATGATGAGATAGTTAAAAGCATGTGAGCAGCTTGTTCAACACTAGCAACTCCTTTACCCTTGTCAAGTGTAATTGGGGCTGTTTGTTGAGGTGGTTGAGTGGGTTCACTTAACACAATTCCACCTACTGGAGCTTTCACATTTTGACTTTCAAGGCTTTGCTGAATTCCAAGTTGCAGATCAGCATCATCTTCATCAGTTAGCCTGGAAACATTCCTTGGTGTCTCAGTGTTCTTACCAATCTCCTTTTCCACTTTCTTCTTTTTTGCTTTCTGCTTCTTGGAGGTGGTGTCAGACTGTTGAGAACTATCACGTCTCTTTTTGGGAAGAGAGGCATAGGATGCTTGTGAAGCTGACTTGGTCACGGGAGCATTTGGTTGTAAAGGAGAGGGTGTGACATCAGCAGAGAGTTTGGTTGCTCTTTTCATGTATTGCTTGAAGTAGTCCTTCCTTTTGATATCTTCTGTGAGAAGACAATCAGGAATTGGCAATCCAAATACTTCTTTATCCGAGCCTCTAGGAACATATTTCAGGTTTCCTAAAACAAATTCATCATCTGCTTTGTGTAAAGTCGATTCAGACCTAGGAGTGAAGTTGTGAATTTGTTGCAAATACTGGATAACAAGCTTAGAGAATCTGATGCTGGGAATTACAAGTATGTTCTGTTTCTTTCGTCCTTGAACATTGTTCAGGAAATAGGTTCTATCAGATATGAATGTGTTCATTGATAACGAGAATTCTTCCCAAATACGATCTGTGACATTCACATCAACCCTGTTAACGATTCCCCATAGGATTTGCAAGATAGGAATTCTCACTTTATCGAACCCTGAAGTTTTCCCAGATAAGCATAAGTTCAGAATGGTTGTAATAGCTCTCCAGGGTTGATACATGTGTCTGGTGATGATGTCAGATGCTCTTGAAATACTGTTCTGATAACCCAACCCAATTAGAAATACGATCAGATCGTCAGCACCAGGCGGAGATTCAGAACGAACGTCAGGGTTACATGGTGTGATTCCAAGAGCCTTGCTCAGAATATCAGAATCAATAGTGAACTCCATATTATCCAGCTTGCAAGAGTATCGTGCTGTGATTTTATTCCATTGAACGGTGTTCCAGAATTGCTGAATGTAGATGGTAGGAATTGAGCATTGCTTGGTAATAGCACCGAAGAAGTTAGTGTTTTTGAGGATGTCAATTGAAACTTTGAGTATCGGATTTTGTTGGAGCTTTTGTAGGTCCACATAACAGTTGCTTTTACCAATAGCAGCCCATTGACTTTTGGGATGGATTTCATCGTCTGAGAGAATTCCGGATGATCCCGAAGGGGTAGCGCTCTTTTCTGGGATTGAACTTGCCATTGATGTTATGAGTAATCATACAATCAACAGTGATGGATGGTAACAGGTTAGATGATAAATGGTAAGTGAGACAACATTAACATGGAGATAGTAACTTAGAAGGATTCCCCAAACCACATACATAATTGAGATATATCAATGAGGTACATTCATATAAATAAATGATTACATGACGAGCTTATAAGGGATTTAAAGGGCAAAAAAGTGCATTTCAAAGTGATCATGACATGAACCAAGATACACATGTAAAAGTGATATAACACATATGTATGAGGCAAAAAGAAACATTTGGCAGTCGTGAGAGAACCCAAGTACCTTTTGCCTAAACAGAGATGTCATAACAGTTTACATAGAGTAAGTTGATTCAACAAGTCGAATTAGGAGATCCTAAGTGTAGTGAGAGTGAAATCATCTTTAGCAAAAACTTTGAACATTTTAGTAATCCTTGACCCTAAGACTAATTCTCAATCATGAAATTGAACATTGTTATAAACTTGTAAAAACAAGTCGTCATCTAGAGCCACGGACGAGTCGCAAAAGGATTAGCACTCTAAGTCGCTAAGCTAATTCGCTAGCATGTAAGACTAAGTTGCCATGAGTAGAACCTAAACCAAGTCGCTACAAAGCAGTCAACTAAGTCGCTAGGTAACAAATTCGCTAACTTGTAAATACAAGTCGCTATCTGCTAACTCGCTAACCAAGTCGCTAGGATAATTCGCTAGCTCGTAAAGTCAAGTCGCCATGTACAGTAACTAAGCCAAGTCGCTACAAAGTGGTTAACTAAGTCGCTAGGTTATTAATTCGCTAACTTGTAAATACAAGTCGCTAGTTACTAACTCGCTAACCAAGTCGCTGGAATTTAGTGAACTAATTCGCTATGGAGACGTATTCGCTAAGTAGAACACTAACTCGCCATGAAGAACATTCATACTAAGTCGCTACCAAGAACAATATAACTCGCCACCAAGAACACTTCTAACCCCAACCCATCAGACCAATCCACTTAATCATACATCAATGTATCCACCCAACATAATCCAAACAATATATTCCAAACAATTTAAACTCGTTCAATCATTTTATAAGTAACACACACACGAAAACATAAAAATCCGAACCTAAGCGAGAGAGTCAACTAATCACACCTCACGAGCACGAACGGATCTGGATATAACGATAAGTTAGAGACTGGAAACTGAAGCATAAGATAGTAACGATAAGAGTGAATCGAAGCAAACCTTATGCTAAGTCGCTAGTAAGACTAAAATGACGAAGAGAGGTAGAAGAAAGGAACGAGAGAGAGAAAAAAAATTTCTAGGAGGGTAAAGTGGTAACTCACTAATGGGTAACTCGCTAGGGGTATACAACCTAACTTAGGCAATATGACACAATTGGCCCTTGTGGTAATAAACTAAGGTGGTAATTCGCTAATGCAACATAACTTACACTATATCACAAGTTTGGTCCCTATGGTATAAATGAATGAGTGGTAATAATATGCTAACATGGATAAGATATCGTCTCTAGCATTGATTATTACACTGATCATCATGAATCAATTCAACATTTCAACACATAGGCAGTTACAACGAAAGCACACACTGAAAGTCTCATGAGCAAGATACAATCACAGCCTATAACAGGGAGAAACCCATTCCCAGATATTTCAAAAGTATAACCAGTTAGTCACACAAGCAGGAAATCACCACATCATACAAATAAACAAGCGTCATAACCAGCACAGAAGCCAATGGTGTATAAAACTAATCTCCCCCTCAATCAATGTCATCAAAGAACATTGATTGATATTACCCAATCCCATTAAACCACCAAGAATATATCTTTTGTTCGAACTTCATCTATGATCCTGTGCCATTATTGAATGACATTTCTAGGACCGTAGATGTTATCGATAACAAGGAGTATATTCATTATTAGATTGAGAAAAAAATGATAAAATGATAAAATTTTGAAAGGAGTATATAATTTTTTTTTTTTTTTAATGGAAGCTTGATTTATACAAAGACATGGAAGGACGAGTCCAGATTCGAAATGAATAGGAGTCAAAGTAAGAAGTACATCAACTCTGGCAAGCTATAGCTCCTGAATGAGCCATGTTCATATCTGAGGGGAACCAAGTCATGAAGTTCCTGATTGAGTTGAGCATTGTACCTGAAAAAGACTGAGAGCACATTGTACTTGAAGCACATGTAGAATTGTACATAGAAGGGTTAGTGACATGTTTAGTCTCACATTTAGATGCAACACAGTATAATCTAGCCGTATCATCAATGGGGATCCTAATAGGTTCTTCATTCTTGAAAAGTTTACCTGTGGGAATCCACTTGAGGCATGATTTGGGAATGTAAGTTCGTTTAAGTCCTGTATACTTAAATAATATGCCAGTGGGAATCCATTTGAAGCCACAGTGAGATGAACTAAATGAGTGCACACCCTTGTTTTGACTATTTGTCTTTTTGTGATCAGAGAATTTCATAGGGGATTGATCTGTCAGACTATGTTTTGTATGATACCTGGTTAAGCTTATAGCATTTCTGATTTGTGGGTGATGTTCATTAGTCCTATGCTTGGGATTCATCATATCTGAACTAGGCAATGAAGTGACTGGTTTTGACAAAATAGACTTGTTATCAACTTGGGATGTAAGCTTAGATTTCAATGGTTTAGCTCTTTCAGACCTAAAGGCATTAGGTTGTTTAATAACTGTTCGTTTCAAGTGGTTCTGAACCGTTGACTTTCCCAAAGTTGAAGGTTTTGCAAACTTAGTGTTCATCCTATTTCCAGCATACTTCCTGAGCTCATTTTTTAGGGCAACAATATTGAAGCTCTTATCCTGAATTTGTGCTTTGAGGTCATCAATATCTTTCATCAAGAGATTAGATTGATTGACTAATTTAGAGTTTGTTTCCTCAAGGTTCTTTCTTAAATGCTCATTTTCTCTTAGAAGGTTGGACACACATAGAGCTAGTTCAGAATTCCTAGATTCTAGTGTATCACTCATCTTATGACAGTCATATATCTGGGCTTCTGAAAGAAGAGATTTCAGATTTCTTATGGTCGAATCTTTGTCCTGAATCTGGGATTTTAACTGATTAATTTCAAAAAATTCTCTAAATTCTGGAAGTTCCAGATTACTACACTGTTTTTTTGCATAAAGCATTTCATCCTTATGTTGTATTTCAATTTGCAAAGAGATACAGTGTTTTTCAAGAATTGAAAATTTGTTTGAAAGCTCATCATATACCCTTTTTTCAATCATGTTACTTGCATTAGATTCAGACAAAACAAAGATTGATTCCACATTGTTTTGTTCAGGGTAAGAGTCATGTACCTTTTTGTGAGAATTAGTGTGATCAGATAAGTGTACCTTGTTGATTGATACCTTTTCTGACTCTGAGAATTTGAGATCAATGTTGTTTTCTTCATCCTTTTCCATCACAACTGAGATTCTGCAATCAGTGTCTTCTGCTGGTTCAACTGGAATGAAGCATGACACGTCATCATTGTTCCATGGACACTCTTGACACTCATTCAATTCCTTCAGCATGTTATTCTCTTTTGCAGCTTCCTCGATGTATGTTTCCATATTACTCATGAGTTGAATAAATGAGTTTCTGAACTCATGAATTTCCATTCCCGTGTGCTTCTTGAAGGACATTCCAGTCATGGTAATATCAAAATCTGAGGAGTATTCTTCCCGGATAAGTGGTTGAAATTGGTTGACGATGGTTTGGAGAGCAGCATGAGAATCATCAGATGAGATCTTTTCTTTGTTAATTTGAAACCTCAGTCGTTCTAAGTTGAGCAAAACAGTTCTTGTTAAAGTGGGAAAATCCTGACGAAGGATGGCACAACTTGTTCGATCCATGGTTGTTGACAAGAGTAATTTGAGAAGCTGACTGAGATGTTGAAACGGCTCACTGGTGCATTCCACATTCTTAGTATCATCTGAAGATATTAAGAGTGACTTATTTGAGTTATTCTGATTGATCGATACTGAGTCATTAAGTGTGAGGTCTTCAGATGGGCATTCTGTTTCACTATTCTGTGTTGTGTCATAGAGAGCAAGTACTTTGGTGATTAAAGAATCCGTGATGACTGACATTGTGTTATTATGAATTACTCCCCAAGTCTCTAGAGAATTTAGAATCAATTCGCTACCAACTAAATAGTACTAATCCCAAGTCGCTAGAAAATACTACACCAAGTCGCCAACTCTAATTCGCCACCATGCTAAGTCGCTAGCTTTCCAATTCGCTAGCTAGATGTAAGTTGTTAGGTGGTAACTCGCTAACGCTCAAGTCGCTACAAAAATTCAGCAGTAATTCGCTACTCAAGTCGCCAACAATGCAAGTCGCTAAAGAGCAACTCGCTACAGACCAAGTCGCTACCACAAGTCGCTATCCGTAGTGGAGAGTCCACTACTTGTACTTTAACTCGCTAGATCTAACTCGCTAGTTTTAACACTGTAAGTCGCTAGAAAACTGTGAAGCAAGTCGCTACCAAGAAACTATTCCGAGAGCTAAGTCGCTAGCTTGAAAAACCAAATAAACTTCACTTTTCAATCCAAAAACAACCCAACCAAGATGATTCAATCATACCAAATGAAAACCTAAACACTTTTGATGATTCTAAACATAAAAGTACCAACAAAATTCAAAATTTAACACAAGAGATCAACCAAATGATGCAAAAACCACTAAACTTTTTCAAACTCAAAAACCACCTAAAAACCACTATAAATCCAAAGATGTGCAAGATATGATCTAACCATGGCTCTTGATACCAATTGTAAGATATAAACTTTTCACATACACATCATAACATTAACACAAAAAGCACATAGATGGTTTTAGAGAGAGAAAGAGTGGGACATTCTAGTGAGAGAAACTTGTGGAATATTAGATTACCAAAAGAACATCCAACCCTCTACCTTGCAAGGTAGAGGGTATTTATAGGTTACAAACTAAACGACCTCCTGACGGCCTGTGGATCAGGGATACAGTGGGTAAAGACCCGACCTTCTTCCACGATGTTGCACTATACTATTTTACGCTACTAACTAACTACATAAACCGTAACTAATGACCAATCTACGAGCTAACTTATGCTAGATAATAGTTGGGGTGACCGACTCTTTCAACACTGGAATTTTCTAATTCCTAACAGTGATAGTAGCGATACACACCCTTAGGGTGGCGATTTGCCACGTGAGGTGAAGGGGGTGTGTGAATGGCTTCCTTCATCCTAAAACTACCTGGACTAAATTGGTTGATGGGTGGGTCGGTTCCTCTTTTATCTCCTAGATGTATATCTAAGGATGCAAGATTGTGTAAAGATTGAGGTTCCGGTTCATCAACACTAGGAAATTCCCTAGAACTAAGAGTAAGACTGAGACTACAAGTATTCAAACCTATATTCTCTAGTTGCGTTTGGTTCAAATGTTCTACCTCCATCGGGATTCCTAAAGTCTCTTCTACTACTTCCGGGTAAGTCACGTGTGGTGAGTATGCCTTAAATGATGGTGGGACTTGTGGGATACCTTGTGGGTCTAGACTTTTAACCTTATCCTCAATCACATCTACATCATCTATATGCTCGTCATGTATTATTTCTTTAGATCGTGATGAAACCAAACCTAGTAATTGATCCAACTTATGGTTTAATGCTTGGTTGCTTACCATAATATTTTCATAGATTTGGTCAGTTCTCCTAAGGGCCTCACTAAAAATAGTTTCTAAACATGGAGGTTATTCAAGAAAGTCTATCCTAGGTGAAGGCTCATACTATGCATAGATTTCACTAGATGAGGTGTTTTGTGGGCTTGATGGAATGAAACCCTCAAAAGGTTTATGGACTTGGTTACTTTTCCCAAGGTACTCAGTGGGGCATATAAAAGATCCCGTTCTCTTTACTTCTTCCCACCATCTTGAATAATCCGCATCGGTAATATCATATTTTTTCATGAAAAAACCTAATCGCGGATATAGTGGATTCGCGTTCTCCATAATGGTGAACGGAAGAGTCAATGGACAAGCTTTACGAACAAAGGCACAAAGAAGGGGGATAGACTACAAGGAAGCTAATAAAAAGAAAAAATCTCACTTGATAGGAATCTTGTGAGTAGACCTAAACGAGATAGAAATCAAGCCTAAGCAATAACTATTCCCCGGCAGCGGCGCCAAAAACTTGATATGCGTACAACACGCGTTCGGGGTCAAAGGAACTTCATTTTCTTCGACCAAGTTTTTCAACACCCTAGGCAGTGAAGCTAATCGTTGTAGTAGTATTAGGGTAAGCCTCGGGTATTGACATCGTTCTCTAAAGGAATAGTGTCGTTAGGCTGAAGTGTATGTCGATTTAAGTCTAAAGGTGAGGGATGATTATTTTTGTATTTTTATATTTTATGAATTAAAATATCTCGGTTTTGAAGGGGAGGGTGGAATTAGTTGCTAGTCAACTATCCCAAAAGATACTAACTAAATTAGGGGTCTACCAGGAACGTGAAGCGTATCTACTTATGATGCATTACTCCTTGCTAGCTATCCAATTCTACCTACTGAATTGTCTCGTCCTTATTCTTAACGCGTTGTGTCTTCTAAGGTCGTAGGGTATGCGTTTATCCCTAACTATTTGAAGCTACCTAAGGTTAATGACTACGAAATCTCTAGGATTCATAAACTTAACACTAAGGTTATCTTTGGATATTTAGCCTACAATTCCACTAGTAACTATAAGCTAAGGTTCAACAAAGACTAATCAAGCATTAATAACACAACGGATGACCTATCGCAATACTAGGTCAATCACAATTAAGATAAGAGACAGTAGGATGCAAGAATTATAAACTAAACCAATTAGACTCATTGAAATTGTCACACCCCTAATGATGAAGATAGACACAAGCATCACTAAGAAATCAATAAGATCTAATTAATTATATACAAGTTTCATGCAATCATAAGCAAACACTAGGTGAATTAGCCAAGCATAATTAATGAAGAGCAAGCAACAATTATGATAATTGAAGACATACCATAGGATTGGATTAACAAACAAACCATTACACAATGTTTATAGAGTGTTTGAAACCCTTTAAGTTGCTGGAAAAACACCTACCTAAACCCTAGAATCGGACTTAGGGTTTGGGGCTTACAAAAAGTGAAGTTATAATGTTATATTTATAGGCAGATTTTCTGTCGGCAAAGGGTGACGGCGTCACATCTATAGAGTGACGGCGTCACAACGACTTTTTCACCAAACTGTAGATTTTCTCGTTCCGGTCGCCTGGGCTTTTGAATCACCTAAATCCGAGTTCGTATGCAAAAGTTATGGCCAAAACAGTATCAGCTACTTCGCGCACATGTTGCAGCTTATGACGGCGTCACCTTACGGTTGTGACATCGTCGGCTTCATCTTCTGACGCCGTCGGGATCCAAATCTAGGACGTCTGAGTTGTGACGCCCTACTCTTTTAAACCTGATGCCGTCAAGTGCAAAATAGCAATTTGCACTCTGAGTCGTCTCAAGGTGTGTCGCGATGGCGTCGCCATTTTGGCTGTGACGCCGTCCCCTTCAGTTCCAGCAGCTTGAGTGTCTCGATTCTTGACTTTGGCCATTTTCTTCGTATATTCGCGCCTTTTCGTCCGAATAAGTGTCATTCCAGCAATTTGCCTTCAAGAGACCTAAAAAGTGAAAAGGAACGAAATTAAGTAGTAACGGATACAAAAATGATCGATTATGGGCTTAAATGACCCCTCAAAAGTGTACCTTTGAAATCCTTATCAGGTATCTGATTCATTGTAGTTGCTTTTTGGAATTGCTTGAAGTTAAAAGCTAAATAAGTTATTGATTCGGTTATTTTTCACCTCAACGTTTGACATAACAACCGGAAATGTAAAATCAGAAGATTGTTTTTTAATATATTCTTTTTCCAACATAGATCCATGTTCTTTAAAGTAAAATCGGTCTCTATAACCTGGTATAGAGCCCGTTTAAAAAACAGGGCTCTATTTGGGTTTCACATAGTCCCTACCCTTTACAACCCGGCTTTTTATGACCTTTTTCAACATGGCTTTGTGAGCTTTTTTGTAGTAGTGAGCTGATAAGGAAGGTGGATGGCGAAGAGACATCAAATCTGGTCCAAGGGAGCATATGGGCAACTAGAAGCTGAGAATACTCGTTTGGTTGGAATGCAAAGATCGGAGAGGATCATTATGAAAGAAATAAGTTTGAACTAAATGCAAGGTGCAAAGAAGTTGATAACAAGCGAGACAAGTTAGTTGAAAATGGCATACAAAAGCATATAAAAAAGTATGGAGTTACGCGACTGTTATGAGCATGAGTTATTATCGATGTTTGGTAGAAGGTACGAATTCGTAATTCATATTCTATTTGATACTAAATGCTGCAATAGTATATCTGACTTTCGTATGTAGTGCGAAGTTTGACCATAAAGATTATATATCTGTTAAACTTAGTCGCATATTAAAAGTATTGTAAACATTAGAGGATATGAAATAGTTATATGTTCATAAAAGATAACAATTTCATCACGCCAGATCCCCGTAAAAACCCAAAACTTCATGTAAGCTAATATAAGGTTTACTGGTTAATTTTGTATTGATTGGGTTTTACGGAGAATTACTTGAATAATGTCATACAGATTTATAAGATTTATTTTTTATTATTTATTTATTTATTTATTTATTTTTTTATTTTTTTTTTTTTATTATTATTATTAGTTTGTTAAAAAAAATATACTGGGTAACTAGCTATTTTATTTATGGTAGCTATTTCTTTTTATTCTAAGATATGAAAAAAAGAACTAATCTTATATCGTTTTCATGTATAGCAGGCTACGTTGCTTTGGCGTACTTTACCAACAAAAAGCTGTACGTGGAGAGCTGCAAAGAAGATGTCAAGATTTTTAGGATTTGATTAGATAACTTTTCTTTCTACCCGATAATGTATGTTAGCTATTTTACATTGAACAAATTGGTCGATGTACAATATCATATTTTGTATGGTATTTAATTTCTTTCTATTATTGAATGGAAATATAAATGTATATATAAGGCTTCCTGAAAAAGTGTGTTATAAACATTCTTAACATTTGTGTTGCATGAAATAAATGTGTTACAATCAGAAAAGGTGTTGCACTAATATGATTGAAAGTGTTGCATTTGATAAGTTAAAAGTGTTGTATACTT
The DNA here is from genome assembly GCA_019973895.1 of Chrysanthemum seticuspe. NCBI lineage: Eukaryota > Viridiplantae > Streptophyta > Magnoliopsida > Asterales > Asteraceae > Chrysanthemum > Chrysanthemum seticuspe. Next base: position 241,633,479 of record BPTQ01000002.1, on the reverse strand, counting down.
AGTGGTTTCAGACGAAAAAGTGTTGCACATCAACGTGAAAAGTGTTGTTTTTGAATCTAAGAGTGTTGCGCTTGTTCGCAGAGAATGTTGCATTTGAGTGTAGAAGTGTTGTACTTGAGTGTAAAAAATGTTGCATTTATTTTAAAAGGTGTTACACATTGAAGTATGGCAATTGCTAAACATAGGCAACATTTTCAATAAATGTTGCATAATCCAATATAAGTGTTGCATATACCTAAGGCTAATGCAACACTTGGTAAAGTGCCGCATTATGCATAATGCAACATTTTAAAGGCATAATACAACACTTTATTGATGTTGCCTTAACTTGATTTTGTTGTATTCTAACCTTAAAATCCCAAGCGAACCCGTATAGATTGTATATGGCACTGAACTTTGGGGGGGTTTTTTTTTTTCAATTTTAACATATGATCTTTTATGTGTATATGAAGAATATTGACAATCTTTTGATAAAATGTATGCCATATATATTCACCCAAAGGATAAATATTCCAAGCATCAAAATCCTCAACCAAAGTAAATAAATGATTAGGGATGCAACTCCTTTCTTCTTTTCCCATAAACACCAACTCTCCAACTATCAAGAGACACAGCCTAACATCATCTTCATCTGAAACAGATAACCACCTTTTTCCATCTCTAACAAGTTCCAAAAGATCAATGCCATATACATTTGTTATACCATTAGTCTTTTTTTTTAGGAAATACACGATCACAAAATGCACTAGATCGTTTAATCGGTTTTGAAACTTTGCCAAATCAAAACCCTGTTATTAAACAAAATTATTTCCGGCCAAACTGTAACCAATGATCCCCAATATGGAATGTTAATGGAGGGGAATCAGACGAGATGTTAGAAACATATACTTGATGTTGCAAAACATAATGCATCATAAGACAGTCATTATCGCAAGACTTTATATCCAACCATGGACCAAAACCCGTTTTCCTAAAGAACCTTTCGCGGTTATCATTCTTCGACAAAATGAGTTTAATTTCTGGAAGCAGCTTCAATGTAGAACGAACTGCGATTTTACAATCGTACAACCTTAATTTACTCATACCAAATTATACAATAAACTTAATTAGCGGTTACAGGGTTTCATGTAATTAGATGTGTTGTAAATACTGTTTGTTAATTTAACAATGGTAGAAGAAGATGTTTGGGTATGTGTGCGTGATTTTTGCGTGACTATGTGTGTCAGTTTTATTTTTTTTAATTAAATCATTGTAAAATTACCAAAATATCCTTGTGTATAAATACGAGTTGCCCAAAACATATAAAGTTGCCCAAAATACAATACCTTACAATACTTGACATATACTATGTTTGTCAGTTTTATTATTTTTTTAATTAAATCAATGTAAAATGACCAAAATATCCTCGTGTAGAAATACAAGTTGCCCAAAACATATAAAGTTGCCCAAAAAACAATACCTTACAATACATGACATATGTACTTGTGTCATAAGTTTGTCGGATACGTGGCGGCCCTGGCTGGGTCCAAAAAAATCGCTGGGCAACCGGTCCAAATTAAACACGCCCAAAAAACAGCCCGGAAAATAAATTGCCTCATGGTAACTGAGGCATTCCTATCATTATCTCTTTTAATAATGATAGTCACGAGTATATGTTTTGCTACTAATCCACCCATGAGTGTTTGTCACGCATTCTTATAAAACCTTGACTATGTTACTTCTTTTATTCCAAATGAATTTAGAATCATCATTTCATCAAGCACTTAAAACATGAACGTCACACTCAGGCCATCACAACCACGCATATATTCGGTATTTCTACAGCATGGGACCTTCAAGTTTTGACGTCGTCGATGAATGAAAACAACTGCTTGATGGTAGAAGTCAGTCAACTGCGTCTTAAATGGGTCAGTTAGTGCTAAATTTTATGTAGCCATCATTTTTGAGGTTTGCAACAAACTTTTAAAAGATTGTGTTTTGGTAATTTGGTTCTTGTCCTTTTTGTCCTAAGCCCACAATTATCAACTTCATATTCATGTATAAGCTTACTTTAACCTTTATATTACACTCAGGTATTCTAATCTCATTGTTGAGCGCTTGTGCTGGAGTAGACACCATAACATTAAATCAACCCATCAAAGATGGTGACACCATTGTTTCACCTAGTGAAAATTTCGAAATGGGATTTTTTAGCCCTGGGACATCAAAGAATCGGTACATTGGAATTTGGTACAAAAAGATATCGACTTGCTCTGTCGTGTGGGTTGCTAACAGAGAGACTCCATTGACCAATAAATCTGGTGTGCTCAAAGTTGGCCATAATGGATTAGAACTTTTGAATAGTAACAAGACTGTAATCTGGTCAACGAATACATCAGAATCAGTCACGACTAGTAGTCTAACGGCACAACTTTTAGATAACGGAAATCTTGTTGTACGGGATCAAGAGAACCTGATTTGGCAAAGTTTTGATTATCCTGGAGACACTCTTCTCTCAGGAATGAGAATCAGCATGAACTTGTTAACCGGAAAAGACATACATTTGACGTCATGGAAGACTGATGATGACCCGTCGACAGGGCCTTATATTCTTCGGGTGGATCCAAATGGGTATCCACAACTATTTGAAAGGCAGAATTTGGATCCACAGTCGAGGTTTGGGCCATGGAATGGTCTTACATTCAATGGTATGCCTAATTTAGGCGAAAAAATAATATTTACTCACCAATTTATTGTTAATGAGAAGGAGATATACTACAAATATGAACTTGTGAACAACTCACTTATTTCCAGGATGCATTTAAGTCCTAATGGAAATATTGAATACTTGAACTGGATCAGAAGTACACAAAGTTGGAGGGTAATTTCAACAACACCCGATATATGTGATGGTTATGCCATTTGTGGTGCCTATGGAGTCTGCAACATCAACAACAGCCCTTCTTGTAGTTGCCTGGAAGGGTTTGAACCTCAACGCCCTGAAGACTGGAATATAGCAGATTTTACAAGTGGGTGTCAACGGATAAAACCATTATCATGTGGAAATGGAAATGGTGATGGTTTTCGTAATATTTCAGGTGTGAAATTCCCAGACACAAACAATTCATGGTACAATCAGAGCATGACACTTGGGGAATGTGAATTAGCCTGCAAGATGAATTGCTCTTGTACTGCTTATGCTAGTTTAGATATTAGAAATGGTGGGAGCGGATGCTTGCTATGGTTCAATGATCTGGTGGATGTTCGAGTGCTCGAGGAAACTGAAGTGCTTTATATACGAATGCCTGCCTCTGAACTAACAAGTAAGTCTCTATATGCAAGTCTGTATTTTTGTTGTTATAGTTACATATTTTAATTTGAGGACTGACAGCCCAGAAGCAAGGCTCCAACAAGAAGAAACAAACCACCATAATAGTTGTTTCAGCCTCACTTGGTTCGGTCCTTGTATGTGTTATTCTAGCATTTTATGTAGCATGGAGAAAATATAAAAGATCTCGCAAGTCGATATCAGGTAACATAAACATGTTACCTCTTTAAGGTTGAAAATAGATAAATTAAGTAATAACCAAAAAATATTGTATCTTATTGTAGGTCCAGCGCCAGCCTGTGATGATACCATTGAGGGTCGTATGGAAGATACTGAGTTGTCGTCGTTCAGCCTTTCCGTGATTGCTAAGTCTACTAACAACTTCTCCATCAACAATAAGCTTGGTGCAGGTGGATTTGGTCCTGTTTACAAGGTAATCTATTCATATATGTTTTAAGTTAAAATTAGTAAGGATTATTAATCAATAACCTTAACCTTTAGGGTGTGCTTGAAGATGGACAAGAAATAGCTGTGAAACGACTCTCGGAAACTTCAACACAAGGGGTTGATGAGTTTAAGAATGAAGTTAGGTTGATTGCCAAACTTCAGCATCGGAATCTCGTGAAGCTTCTAGGTTACTGCATTCAAGGAAATGAGAAACTGCTAATATATGAATACATGGCAAACAAAAGCCTAGACACGTTCATATTTGGTTTGCCACAAATTTTTTACTTTGCATACTTACTAAAAATTATTGTGTTCTAACTAATATTCAAAGTAATTAACTTATTAGCAGATAATAATTCTGGAAGCTCAATGCTTGATTGGCCTTGTCGTTATTGTATCATCCATGGAATAGCTAGAGGACTTCTTTATTTACATCAAGATTCACGTCTAAGAATCATCCATAGAGATATGAAAGCTAGCAACATTTTGTTGGATAAGGACATGAACCCGAAGATATCAGACTTTGGCCTTGCTAGAAGGTTTAATGGATATGAGGCAGAAGTTAATACTAACAGAGTGGTTGGAACCTAGTAAGAATCTTGATTCACATATGATATTATTTATGTTATTTGAAATGGACCAAATTGTCATATCAAAATTCCATTCTTTATAGTGGCTATATACCACCGGAGTATGCGTTGCATGGGTTTTATTCGGTAAAATCGGATGTGTATAGCTTTGGAGTCTTGGTATTGGAAATAGTGAGCGGGAAGAAAAACAGAGGATATTCGCGAGAAGAACGCAACGATACCCTTGTTGGACATGTAAGAATTGGTGTGTTTGGGTTCTTTTATATGATTAGCATATTTTCTTACTATTAGCGCATTATTCATGTTATTGACATATCTTAGGCATGGAGATTGTACAAAGAAGGCAGGTCGCTTGAGCTAGTGAGCGCTTCTTTAAAACCATCATGTGTTGAGTCCCAAGTATTACGATCAATACATATTGGTTTGTTATGTGTGCAACATCATGCAGAAGATAGGCCAACTATGTCGTCAGTGGTTCTCATGTTAGGTAATGAGAAAGCTTTGCCTCCACCTAAAGAGCCTGCATTTTTGGCTGAAGAGGAAATGCCTGAACTTAGATCTATTTCGTCAGGGCCAACAGTAGGTTCTATTGATGATGTTACTATAACACTGTTAGATGCTCGATAGCAAAGTATATAAATTCTTCCTTCAGTGTGCTCATAATATGTGTAACTCTAGTATATATCTTGTATATTCAACTATGAGTCTGTGATCCAATAATGCATCAGTTGTTAGAATCACTAAAAGAAGAATTCATTTTTTATGAAGATGTAACCATGGGCAAGTTAGATTGGTTATCTATTAGTAACTTGCTGTGTTTCAGGCATCTTATATTTTGATGGTAGACTATTAGATAGTAAGTTATATATTTAATATATGTTTTTTCTTTAGCGGCTTTTATTTTTATTAAAATAAAGTCTAGCAAGAAGCTAGAAACAACGAAACTTACATTGTAATATTACAAGCAAACTGTGGATCTACTATCCATTCATACCAAACAGGCCAAATTTAGAAAATGAAAGTGTTTTGATCTCATATAGTAAGGTATCCTTCCTTGGTGTTTTAACATCAAAACAAACTTTGTTCCTATTCCTCCAAAACACCCAACAAGCTGTTTGAACAATTGCATCGAAACAGATTTTCAGATATAGCGCGGATCAATATATGTTTGGGTTAGCTCAACTCTGTTTCTAGCTATTTGGGTCATGACATGAAAATATGTCCTTGTTAATGTACAATAGACTTCACAATGATCTGAAATTTTACTGTCTTTCAGTCATGAAATCAGGTTCGAGGAAGAAAAAGGTAATCCTGCTGGGCATCTTAACATCAGTAGTGTTGGTTCTGGTTGGTCTGACTTTTAACAGTGTATGCTTATAAGAAGAAATGCTCTAGGAGACCATGTAATGGAATCAATCTTCTTATAGCCACTGCAGATAAATGAAGAGCAAGCATGTACTTGCCTCTTGATATACCACTTTGTAGGTAAGCTGATGCAGGCCCTTGGTGAAGATTATGTTGGGAGCCAGAATATATAGATGTAGACATACCATCATTTAGTGTGGCTAAAATAGCTAGATGTATAGTGATATACCAATCACTTCTCAGATAGCAATAAGCATGGGAAAGGTGGTTTTAGTCCACTTTATAAGGTAAATCAATTATACATGCCTATATCATGTCCAAAAGTGAGTTTGTGAAACAACTTGTATACAGAAACCAGAAGTTCCTTGTAAGCATAAGAATTAAAGGTTGTAATCCAGCCCATTTGCTTAAGAATGGGTAGATTTTGGTTATGTTAATTGATTAACGGGGTCAACGGGTTGTAGCAAAGCTTGAAAAAAAAAGGGATTAAATTTGTTAAACTGTTTGAAAGTGTTAATGTTTGTAACAAATCTACTTAATTTAAAATTTTATATTTTTTGGTCAAAATGTGTTTTGGTTCAACCCAACCCAGCCAATTCTATTTGGAAACAAAAATTACCCATATTGACCTGAACTCAATTAGGTAACAAAAATTACATACTAAGGATAATTTTCAGTTATTTTGAAACAATAAGGATAGTTGCTAAACCAAATCATTAGGGTGTGTCTGAAGATGGACGACAAATAGCTGTGAAATAGCTTTCAAAGACATCTACGCAAGGTTTTGTTGAGTTCAAAAATGAAGTTAGCTTTGTTGCTAAACTTCAACACAGGAATCTTGTGAAACTTTTGGGATACTGTGATCAAGGAGATGAAATCATGTTGAATAACGCTCACATGCCCTACAGAAGCCTAGACACAATTTTATTTGGTATGAAATGAATTAAATTTCTGATATTAACTGTCCAGTTGGACTTTTCAAAGTCTTTCTTTTGCAACTTTGACCTTGAATATTTTTATTTGTGTTATATAATACTTGATGCAAAATATATGAATAGAATGGGGGTTTAAATGTATTTTCATTGATATAACTTTCATCAAGTATTATATAACACAAACAAAAATATTTAAAATCAAAGTTGACAAAGAAATACTTGAAAAAGTCAAACAGGACAGTCAATATGGGACGGAGGTAGTACTAATTTGTCTAGTTACTTCCCTGAGATAAAACCAGGAATTTATTACTTGGTTGGAGTAACCGCTTCAGAAAAATCCAAGGGATTGCGCGGGGGCTTCTTTATTTGCATCAAATTCCTGCCTCCGTATTATACATAGAGACCTGAGAGCCAGCAATGTTTTGTTAGACTAGGATATGAACCCAAAGATATCAAATTTTGGTCTTGCCAGACGGCTCAAAGGATATGAGACCAGAAATATAACAGAGTGTTGCTGGAACATAGTAAAAATCAATAAACCTGATTTCTATTTAGGATTCAAGAAGTTATTATTTTGTGTCTCAATTGTTATTTAAACCCTGATGCAGTGGTTACATCTCACCTAGCGTGAGTATGCAGTGCATGGGCTTTTCTCTGTAAAGTCAGATGTACATAGCTTTGGTGTTTTACTGTTTTAATGCTAGAAATAATTAGTGGAATGAAGAATCGAGGATTCTCTCCTCACGAGCACAGTGATAGCCTTCTTGGACATGTAAGCTTTTGTATGCTCTACAATTCATTTTGTAATGTACATATAACTTACTTATTATGGTATCCTATAGGCATTACGCCCTTACACGACTCGTGCATCAAGTCTGAAGCACTCCGGTCAATACTTATTGGTCAACTATGTGTGCAAAACCATGCGATAGGCCAATGATGTCATATGTGGTTCTTATGCTAGGTAATGAGGGTATTTTGCCTTCACCTAAACAACCTGCCTTTTTTTTCGAGCTTGAACCAATCTCTTCGCCATCTGTACCAGTCAATGAAGTAATCATGACATCATTAGATGCCCCATAGAATCAAATGTTATAAATTTGTGTCTCTACAAGTACATAAACCCATAAAATACTTGATTTCATGAGCTGAAACACAAATATATTAAATGTACATGTTCACATCTACCTAATTGAGCATATATTTTGTTTGGGTCATTCTTTGGCCTCTTATGAATATGAAATATTTTTTAAAGCTTATTTAGAGTAGTGGTTTTTTTTTTTTTTTTTTTTTTTTTTTTAATACACATCTGAACCACACTCATACACATGGAAGTATTTTGCTAAGCATTATACATTTTGAAAGTGGAGTCTTTCCATTCCATAGTCATCATTGTGCATAGAAATCAAAGTAAGCCGGTGATATATGTCAAATGGTTATGATTAGAGATACTAAGAAGTAAGAAGGCAACTTAAGTGTTTGGTGGATACTTATTTGTCAGCATGTATAGACCATAATTGAGACTTGACCATAAGAGTCATCCCTCCTCAGGTTGAATGGGTCAACTAGAACTAGTATGAAATATATATGAAACGAGGATTTGAACCCGCGCTTCGCGGCGGGACGTTTTGAAAAACATAGTTTGTCGAAAATTCGCACTTGTTGTACACTTGAGGTTCAAATTGTCCTAAATAATCACTACAAGAAAAAGTCATTTTAGTGTCACCCGTAGCGACGTGTTTAGCGACGTACGACGTATTTTATGCTAGCGACATACTTAGCGACTTCAGACTATGTGTCGCTGTAAACGAGTCCAGATTTTTGCGACTTGTTAAATATGTTGCTAAAAGTAGCGACATGTATAACGACTTCTCATAACACGTCGCTATAAAACTGCAACATCACTATTTCAAGTCGCTACTGATGTCGCTGTTTCATAAAGATGTCGCTAGTTGAGTCGCTACATGTATCGCTAAATTAAGAAATGTCGCTATTATTGTCACCTGTCATGTCGATATTTTTCTATAGAAATCACAGTTTCATTCACATCGCCATTTAGGTTGTTCTCGAGAGCACTCTACTATGACATTTAAAAATTTAATATAAAACAAATATAATTAGAACATGCGATAGAAATAATCAACAGTAATTATATTTACAACATTGCAAGTATTACAAATGAACCTCAACTTATTTAAAGAACAAACATATAAGATTAATTTATCAAAGTTACAAATGTTTCTCTACACAGAAAATAGGCAGACGAGGTAAAATATCCCACAATTTCTTGCTCAATTCAGTATCTTTGACGTCCCTGAAAATCAATATCCAAAACGGTCGAAAGTTAACTAAAGTAATAAGAGTAATAGTAATGGTGTTTCTTCATTTACTGCAATACTCAATATATGCACGAACCTATATAATCTAGCAAAAAGTTCTAATGCTTTTCATATCACCAATAGAAAGAAAAAGAAATGAACACGTCTTACCCGTTCAATCTGTTTTCATTCCAGCAAGATCAGTCAACCATTCGACCCTTTAGAGAGACTTTAACCCAAATTGACCCACTTGCTCATACATGGGTTGAAAATGCTTCCTATAATTAAGAGCAAATTGAAATGGATTACAAAATAGAAGTTGCATAGTTCGAGTAAAGATGCGATTAAAATCTTGAAACAAATTTTAACTAATAATGGAACTGAAAATCACTTTACATTAAAGTGATTTGGCAAACAACTAATAAGATTTTGGACATTGTTCAACCTCACCTCTATGCTACTGGTAGGAGCTGCATGCTGCACATTCAACAAGACAAATCAGTACTGTCATCAACGTATAATCAACTAAATAGAATGACGATCAAGAAAACAATCAGTTTCACTTAACCATTCTCTATTATATTATCTCTACATCAAAGAATATGGGTTGAATTATATAGTGGGTTGATTAAAAAAAATTGCATTAAACTTGGCTATCTGTCCATTAACGATTGCAATGAAGCAATTAGGTGATGACGCACACAAAATTTTACAACCGTGTATTAGTTATGGGTATTTTAGAAATCTGATCATAAGGCAAATACTTCTTTTCTAAACGTTGCATGAATGTAAGGAGTATGAAAGTTTTAAGAATCATATCGCCATCCTAAATGCAGGTATCATGCAGAAGTATTAACTACTTTCAAGCCTACTGCCCACATGATACTAATTTTAACATCATCCAGTTACAAATTCGATATACGTAAAACTATGGATTGGCATAACCAAAATTGCTACAAAGCATTTAATTAATGCATATATCCATTCAAATCGATCATTCAGATGAATAGCATATTGATTAGTGCACTATTGAAGATGGAAGTGACGGACCTTTAATGGCGGTGAATCACTTGAATGCCTTATCTTCCCTGGTCTCACACTGGAACGGACCATGTACTCGGTACACTACGGTGCAGCAGATCCTGACACATCAAACACATTGCAATAGCAACAAGAAAGAATTACAAAAGCATTAGCACGAGAAATGGTTGTTTTCCAAGGTGCAACATACATTATTATACTATATCCTTTAACTTCTTCCATTACTAGATCATGGTAAACTAACAAGTACCAATAAAACTTAGCATGAGACTACTTACAAATGATGTAGATGAATAAACGTACCTATAGCACACTCATCTGAAATGAAACGATAATCATAATGAATAAACCTACACATGCTCATCCATAACATGTCGTTAGTCTACTACTCTTTTTATTTTTACATTTAGTCAACTATTTGCAACAAACAATGTCCGAAAAACTATCAATCATTAATATATTAACAACCGCTAACTAACTGAATCTATACAACAAGTCAGTGCAAAAACATTAAAAAAAAAAAAAAATCAAATTATGCATATGCAAAGTAACTGTCAAAACTAAATCAAACCGGCAAGGAAATAAGATCAAAAACATTATCAGCATAATCAATCATACCAGAAGCAACGGTAACATCAACACTAGCTCTGTAGCACATTGATCGTAAGTCACATCAAAATTTAGTTACAAAACCCTAACCCTAGCTTGTAATTAAATTCATACTAACTGATTGATTCAAATCAAAATGTAATGTTTGTTGGTGTTTCGATGGATCTGCGGTGGTGTTGCGATGGCATTGCGGTGATGTTGCGGTGGTGTCTCAGTGGAGTCTCGGTGGAGTCGCGGTGATGAATGAATTGATATGTGTTGCAGTGATGGTTTGTGTTATTGTGGTGGTGTTCTCAAAAGAGAGGATAAACGACCAATTAAAGAAGAAGTTACATATATCACCCCTGAACTGTTGTCAATCTTCATTTTTAGCATATAATATATGATGCCAAAATTTGTTTTTTTTTTTTTAACTATAAGCAAGCAATATATGACTAGCATGAACTTATTATGAGTATTATCTTATCTTTACATATATATATTTGTGAAAGTAAAATAATGGTCTTAAATTTCTTGTCTCTATACATGTTGTGGAGGAAATATAGAACATATGTGAAGCTGTTAATTTGCGACACAATAGCGACTTATTTTTGCAGTGTTCCAAGTTAGCGACTCAGTTAGCCACGTCTATTTGGACGTCGCCAAAGTTGCGACTTCGCTTGCGATATTGTCTTAAATGTCAAATAGCAACTTAATTTGTGACAAAATTTGCAACAATATTTTTTGAAAACAAATTGCGACTTACTTTGCGACATCGTGTGCAACATTGACAAAGTTGGAGTTGCTAAAGTGTCACTAACATGTCGCTGAATTGCGACTTCAACATATGTGTCGCAAAAAGACGTCGTTAAAAAGCCTTTTTCTTGTAGTGAATATAAGAACTAATTCAAGAAAATTTAACAGAAGTTGCCTAAAAATCAGTTCAACATGCTGCCCTACTATGACATGGCCAATCTCAGCTTGAAAATAAGTGTGTCCGATGGTATAAGCAACACCATTTGTTGTTGCAAAGCAGCCTCCATCTCCTTGTGGTCATAAACTCAATCAACATCATCTCTATTAGGCTTTAGCTAACGGTGCCTGCAGATTCAAAGTGTCACTTATTAAGCTATTTGATTTTACCGCTCTATGTTGTTTAATTTACCAAATATTTTAACAACAACGTATCGAATTATCATGTTCTATTCAACATACTAATGTCCAAACAGAGTCTCGTACATTTCATTATATTACAACACTATTTCAAAAAACATTAGTACCTATAAAATGAGTAACAAAACTCAAAATTTTAAAATAAGCCAATCCAAACAACCCCCAAAAAGGATATCTAATATATAATAAAGTAGAACGACAATTTTTTTTTTAATTTTTATAGAACGGCAAATGACCATCCTTATTTTGCTCCCCAAATAATCCTTCAAGTTAACTTTTAATTACAAACCAAGAACAAAACAATTCTTCCAAAAAAATACACATCAAACTTTGAAATTCAATTTTTTTTTCACAAATTACAAATTATTTTATATAAGCATTTTAAAAACTTACAAATGATGCTCTTATTTTAAAATAACTCAGAAGGTTAGCCAAAGTTTAATTCAAAATAGTTGCTAAAGCCAAAGAAAAGTTACCTCAAACGACATTCTTTCTAGAAATTCATTCAATGCCTGGTACGCACAAAGACCGCTAACAGTTTCCATACCATTAACAATAACCACATTTCCAAATAGACAATTAATGAGCAACAAAAAATACCTGTTACAAAAGAGAATAACACTTTAGATTTATTGAAGCCTATAACTAATGTTAAAATTGAAAGGTTAAAAAATCACTTACATGCAATATTAGTGTCACGGCAACAACCTGCTCATCAATAACAGTTGCACATCCATAATGCGCACACTCCACAAAACCACAAAAATCGTAAACCAATTAAAGTAACCCTAAGAATCATGAAATTAACCCGTAACCATCGTACAGATACAGACATATGATGGGTGAGAGGATGTAATAAGGTTACAGCAGCTTGCGCTATTCATACACTCGCAAAACCGTAGAATCATATATATGTACATCCATGATATCAGGTTATCTAGTATAGGCTCAGATAGGGTAGCAATTAGGAAACTACGGATGCACCAGCCATGGCTGCAACCTTAACAGGATGCCCTGTCAAGATACGGGTAATCTTACCGTTAACCTGACCCGTTGAAACTCATCACAGCCTGAATATATTATGCATTACATTCATGATATTAGGTTTTCAAGTATAGGCTCAGATAGGGAAGCAATTATGAGAAAGTGGATGCACTCGCCATTGCGGCAACCATAATTGGTTGCCCCGCCAACATACGGGCAATCTAACCTCTAACCTAACCCGTTCAAACTCATCACAACCTCAAGATAACAATCCAAATTTTATACACACCTAAAGCACGCACAAACTGATTCAGTAAACCCCCGTCATGGTTGCGAGTACCACTCCCGTGGTATTGGCTTGCCAAGATTGATCAAGAACAACGGGACATCCAAAGTAGCCACAATCCACGAAACCCTATTTGACACCTACTATAGCACTTATCCCTCTTTGACACCTACTATGGCACATATCCCACTTTGACACCTACTATGACACTTATCCCACTTTGACACCCACTGTGGCACTTATCCCACTTTGACACCCACTGTGGCACTTATCCCACTTTGGCACCTTTGGTGGCACTTGTCCTAACACGACTCTTCACCAATACGGATTCATCACCTGCACATGTTGAACAAGTCATCAACGTAAGTCCTCTCATCGCACAATAATCCTACTACATCACCACATCCCTATTTAGGCACACTATATGACCTATCACCTAGATCAACCCATCCAACATCCTTGCCATCATTTGAATCCATTGAATGTATAGATCTAAAAGCCCCTAGTCCAACACCCGTGCCGGATCAAAAGCACGTTGAAGAAACACAACCATACCTTCCTACCTATAAGGTCTTAGATGATTCATTATGACTAGAGCCTCCACAACCAATCAAGCATGAAGCTCCTTGACATTTGGAACTTCGGTCATCAAAATGTCATATCCGTTAAACCATAAATTAACATTTTAACAACATATGTTGAAATGCAACCTCAAAGCTAAACCTCGCAAGATATGCACCCCAAGTGACAATATCCCTTCAGAAGTATATGTAAGAAACTCGAGTGGAACCCTCTTGTCACCATCTAGTCAATATAATCACCTTGAGACATGGTATATTTAGAATAGGACTATCCGACTCAACCAACATTTATATGGATTCCTTAGATCTTACTCAACCTCACTAGTTTATTTTCTATACCCACTTCCACTTCAAGCATGTGTTGAAATTCTCATTTCAAGCATTCTAGCTTCAAATCTTCATTTAGGACAACATGATGTTTTGGAAAAACATCATACCTAAGAAATCATGCGTTAAGTATTCATCTTGTTAAAAGGATAATGGATATCCTATGCATCATTCTCTCCTTGCAACATGAACGGTTGTCTTACAAGAGATTTCATTACACATCATTGGCTTAATAGTCTTAAACAAACCTCTAAAACGTTCTATGAACTAGTGTAACTCCGTCATCTTGTCTTACTTGCTTTCATATTCATGATAACTTTATTCTTACTTGTCGAAAGATACAATTTGTATCTATTTCCTTTCAAGCATACATCATCACCAAACCTTTCTCAAAATCTAGTTCAAACCTTGAACACATCTAAGGTTATAACATACACATCTCTAGAGTATACACAAGATCTATTGAGGTTAGTAACCTTACTAAGATTCTTGTTGGAAAACACTCCAAGAAGCATTCTATAGAACGCTCTTACTTCATTATCACACACAAACACATCTCTTGGTCGTAAATGATCAAAACATGCCATTCATTAAACTATCTAATTTGAGCTACCTTAGATTCTAAACACGAGATTGAGATTTATCGTTTGCTTTCTAAAAATCAACACACCATAGTTAAACTTTTGTATATATTACATTTAGTTAAGTCACATTAAGCCAAGTATTGGCAGACTATCAATTTTTATACTTTAGTAGGCAAAAATAGGAATTCCCATCTTTCTAACATGAGAATGACTACTGGAGAACCTATTGCACTAGAAAGTATGTCTCGACTATGTCGACGTCTCCTCTTCTTTCACGTGAGTTGTATGTCGAGTCTATGTTTCTTACCACCACATGAAATATTAAAACTAAACTTTTTGGAGATTGATAATGGACTTTTGAAAGTAATGACACGAATAAATCCACGAAAACTATGACACGTTATCTTTTATTGACTTCGTCATCCTATGAGCCGTATTTTGAGATAATCTTATCCTTATTAGGTTGCGCCGTTTTTATTCTATCTTACTCGCCGTACCTTCTTCTGGATGCCGTAGAGATTAGCTTTAGATGCCAGTCGTGTTAGTTGTAAGTAGTGCATTGTTGTGGCTAAGGTGAGTTCATAGCCTCTATTTTCAAAGGTTTTTATAACTATTTTAGGGGAGAATACATGTTGGTTTTAACTGAACATAATTGGATATGTGAGATTTTATTTGAGAATGATTGTTGATTGGAATATTTTATTTGGTGATTGAATGCTTTATGTATTTATTGGAAGTAAATGTGAGTGCAAACTATTTCTTGGACCTGCCACTACTCTTTTGAATTGCTAATGTGTTGACTAGGTAAAGTTAGACATGTGAAAGATGTTGACTTAGACTAGGGTAGCAATCCTTTGCTATGGCGCGATACCTAGCTAAGAGTAGACATCTGTATTTGACCTAGACCAGGGTAGCATTGTTCTAGGATTTGCTATAGCTCTGGTGCCTGGCTAGAGTCGCCCGGGGTCCTACTGATATCTCGATGATTATTGGAATGATTGTTGGAATGTTATTAGTATATTGTTGGAATGTTTATTGTTTATATCTGCCTTAGCATCACATAGAAAATAAACTCTATCAGGTGCACTACTAAATTTTGTGATTAAACTTTATCAACTCACCAACGTAAGCTGACCCGTTTTAGCATGTGTTCTCAGGTTTAAGGCGATAGCTCACTAATGGAAGACGCTTGGCAAGGGGCAAGGTCATGGGCAACTCCGATGAACAATTGGGACCGCTTTAAACTTCTTTATGGGCCTATTTCCGCACTATGTTCATATAATGTAAACTTAATATTTTTGATAACAAATTTTATTTAAATTAATGAAATAAAAACCATTCTTTGTACCTTATGTTGTGATACCAAGATGGTAACACCCCAAGGTTTGTATGCTTCCGCTGGACCCAATTTTTGGAGTGTTACAGTACGAGGCGACTTTCAAAGCAGCTTGTCCTACTATAAAACCCTAGCTACTCAAATCCACGAGAGGAGAAACCCATGTTAGATCCACACATGCATGTTTCCCTACAACCCATTCAAACAACAAAACGTCTTCCAGTATGAGTGTAGATCTTCCATCTAGCGGGTCAGTCAAAAAATTTACATGCATTTCTTTTTTGACGGAGATCCCAGCATGCCTACAAACATTCTTTATTTTCTTTCAATTTCATTTTAACTTCGCAACATGAAATAAGTAAAAAAAAAAATTCCTTTCCTTTTTTTACCTTCTTTTCACTCATTTATATCCGCGCCTAAAAGAGTTGAGAATACGATTAGATATTAATAATTCAAAATTTTGACCTAATTTTCAGCTACAAGTAAAAGCGGAGAAGAAAATATTAACAACAAATTTTGAACACCAGTTCGAAGAGAATGAAGGTAAATATCATAGTAACCAAAGTAATTTTTGGTATATTTAATTTTGATCTTGTTGTTGTTTCTTTTAGTCACATTTAGAAGTGCTTTCACCCACACTTATTTTTAAGTACATATGTTATTTTCATAAGGATTTGTTTATTTAGCACGTATATTGTTTTATTTAGGGAAGGCATTTTTCGTGGTTTGGGTCCTAAAACGGTGTTTGGGTTTAGGGATTGTTTGTTTAAGCTTATATGTGGGCTTATGAGCTTTATTTGATTTCAGCTTATATTCCATAAGCCCTAGTTTTCTAGGTTATTTTTAGATTTATGGACTTATATAAGTTTATCGTATCATATAAACTCTTCTAAGCCCTCAAGTCTCAAAATGAGTCTGAAAAGAAAATTTGGGTTTATGAAATATAAGCTGAAAAATAAATAAGCTCATAAACTACATATAAGCTTAAACAAACACCCCTAAGAAAACATAATTATAAGAAACTGAAAATTATGAGCGTAATATTTAAATTTAGAATTGGTTTGTGAAGAGTTGCATTAAAAATCTAGGCCTGTTTCTTCTCGATCAATATCTTAAAGTGTGTTCATTATTAATAAACATGTGCAGTAAAATAAATGATTCTAATAAAACATGATATATCATTTGGGAAATGGATAAATATCTTTTGACAAGATAGAACATGAATGAATTCTAAGTTTGACATGTAGATTCATCATGTACATCATGTTGTGTATATTAAAATTGTTGTATCATTCTTGAATAAGAAGTGATTTGACAACATTTATATCTAACTAAAAGTTATTAGATAACTTGTGTAATGAATATTCTAATATAATTACATCCTCAGCCTGGAATTGCTCCTAGATTCTCTGGATGAACAATATGTCAATTGTTGTGCAAATTTTCATCAGCTACAAACTTGAAAGTTTGGAAGATATCAAACATTACACAATAAGATATTAAAGTTTACGGAGTTTTAATAAGCATATTGTTGTTTGTATACAATGATGCTGATTTAATTGAGATGACACTCAATACTAGTCATGGTGGGATTTCATCCTTGTTAATGGCCATGTGAACTAGTTGTGCTAATAAAAGCGCAGTTGCAGTATACATTAAAAGAATAAGAATACTTTAAACTTTAAAATGTTTGAAAGTTTAAATTGTCATAAATTGGTGATAGAGGATGTCACACACTTTATGAATTATTATGTGGATTGGTGAATGCACACATACAAGGACTTCACTAATTGAATTCTTGAAATAAGTATTCTCAAAATTACGATAGATCAAGTTGGTTGATTTATGCCTTGTCAACAAGTATGATTGTCATTACTTGAGGCATAATTCATCAACTAGAATTTTCATGCGTTGATCTATTTAGTATTTGGATAAAGGATGTTAAGCAATTATTATAATAAATCAAATACTTGGTATGTTTGATTTTATAATATATTGTATCCTATATTTGCATGTTTAATCCGTGAATAAATTTATTTATTCTAAATCGTCCATTGTCAGTTAATGATATGGGAGTATCATTAAACTAAGACAAATCTGAGAGATATGGTAGAATATACTTGAAAGTATATTGATGAGAATGCATACCAATTTCAGATGATATTCAATGAATTGATTATAAGACTTATCCCAACTACATGATTTTACTTTATGGATATTGTTATTAAGTAAATTATGAATAGTTATCCTCAGACTTGAGATACCAGATAAGTGTCATGAATGTAGTGCACTTCTGTGGAACAACTTAACGCTATACGTAACTGGTAGTTATAAGGGTTGTTTCCTGAAGTGTTGCGAAGTTCATGGGTTATTCTTGTAGTAAAGATAGAATTTGTTCCTTCAAATTTATTTTGGAGTTTAATACTGCTGGGCCCCTCGTAGGGTTGACAAGATGTTTGCGTGGCCACGCCAAAATATCTCCCCTGAATATGTTCAGAAGATTTGGTAATCTTGCTCAATCACTTATAACGAGAAACAGAATGGTTGAATAAAGAATTACTTAATTCCATATCTTTATTTAACATGGTATTAGAAACAAAAGGATAATAATAATGAGAAATCATTAAAAGGTTTTCCAGGAGCCTTGCTCGAGTTGTACTAGAGGCATCGAAGTGTTGCTAGACGCTAACCGATGTGATCACTCTATTAAGATATGTCCAAGTGGGAGCTGTTGGTTTAATGGACATAAATTAATAGACGTGTGTTAGGATCGAACTCGAGATCACGGGATTGCACACTTTGCGTATGAAGAGTAAATGATTAATAATTATTTATAAAATGTTATATTTAATTATTATATACACAAAATATTTATATGGTCGAACTAAGAAAAAGAAAGGGGTTGAGTGTCGAGTTTTGAAACTTAAGGAGGTGCTTGCAATAACTTGTTAGACAAAGTTTAATGCTATATATATACACACACCCTTTTTGTCTTTTGGTCTCATTCGTATGGATAAGAAAAGAGGATCGACTCACACAGAAAACAAATTAAAACTTCACAATATATACTGATGTACGATTGGCAGATTGTTCTATTATGGAATAATGATTTTGCATGGTACTATGATATATCATGTATGTATTATACATGCATGTATTATGTATGCATGATAATAGCAATAATTACATGCATTATTTGTTTTCTACTTCTTAATTGTGATCGAATTTTTTGAGTGTCAAGAAAATTATTTTGTGTTTTTTTACTAGCATAAACTTTTACTTGGTAATAGTACGTGTGTACAAGAACGTGGTACAATCACACTATTGATTGTATCTTGGATTGAATTACAAAACGATAAAGGGTAATTCTTATAATCCTATAAACTTTAATTAGGGTTCATCCAATTGCTAGTTTTGTGGATTTGATTCTTGTTCGGCTAGAATCTAGAAAGGTACGCATATTCTTGTTTATGTTAATTAATTATTCATTAATCTTTTCTATACGCTTTCGCATGTTTCTTTGATGTTTATTGTTTATATTTATGATTAGTCATGTTATATAATTACAACAGTGGCATCACGAGCTTGGTTTAATGAGTAATTAATTACTAAACGCGTAAAAAACGAATAATTGTATGTTGTTTGATATGGTGGATCTAGGGTTTTGGTTTATTTTTTATGCGTCGGTTTATTTTTTTTATGGGGCGTACCCCTTAAAAAAATTTTAGTCGACATATTTAAAATTTTTTAGGGTTTTAAAATTGTTTGTTAACCTTATCGAAACCTAGAATTAATATATATGTTACGTGATTAATTCATGAATAATTTGTTATGTGACATGGAATTATTAATATGCGATCTTGTGACTGATTGAATAATTGTTATGATATATTCATGATGATACATGCATGTTTGTCATGGATAGTTTCTTGAATTGTTTAATTGTTAAGATATTTTTATCACATGTTTATTTACGATAAATCTTGAATTGGGGAAGACTCCAATTATATATTAATGAATCAATTATGTGCTATTTGGTATATTTTAATTATGGGTTTACGCAATCGATTCGTCGATATATGTGGCTCACTTTCATTTGTGAGAGTGAAAGCCCTAATTAATATATACATTAATTAACCTAGACATTGATTATTAATAGGGTTTTATCGAATAAGTTGCATGTGGCTACTTGTTTACACGTATTAATTGTTAGTTATGTGCGTATTGTTTTTAGTTGTTTATCTTTTATTTGTTTACTTGTTGTTTATTATGTGTGACAGTTTTAAGCAAAGGGTAATTTGAATTGAAAAATAATACGGACTAAACAATGGTGAAATTTGATTTGTTTTTTAAGAGTTAAGTTTTTAGTAGTTTAATTGATTAATGATTTTGGTACAAATGGTCTGAACGGCTCACCCAATTTGACGGACTGTGTGGGAAGTATTAGGAGGGGAGCGCATTAATATTGTGACCCTAAAGAGGGAGGTTATTGCCCTGCGCTGACCAAACTCTCCGCTTGCTTGCGAGTCAAATTGGAGCTACTTAGTAAGCCATAAATGTACAAACTCATCTTAAGGGCGAATTAGTTTTAATTCCATGCGCCACTTCGGTGGTAATTACCTGAAACACTAAGTGTTTACACTTATGCAAAAGTACGGTATAATGGACGATAATTAACGCAAAATTCCTTGATTGGTGAACCCAATACCTCAATCAAAACTTTGATAATTTGATCTTTATGAATTGGTAATAAAAAGTTTTTATATTATAATTATGCTACAATATGATCGCATGACATCTTTGTACATATTTGATTTGACCACATAAAATCAAAACAGGTACCCTTTATAAATTAAGTTATATGCCATCTAATTAAAAGGACACTTGAAGTTGCAATTTACGTCATGACAGTACTTGGCGAGATTGTAATGGAGAGGTAAATCTTTATGTAAAGTCAGACCTTACATGAACATATTTGCAGTTCTTTAAGTTAGACACTTAAGTTGAGTAGGAAGTGAGACCTGGACTCAAGGCATAAGATGGGATGAAACATGTTTATATTTGCAATAACGTTGGAAAATATAAATCCCATAATGATCTAGGAATTGGAAATTGTTTGCCAATTATTGTTCGACAGATTACCTTATTATGTGCTTTCGTTACTAGCAGATCAACTGATGTAATGGAACTACGATAATTTGGATCCTACTTTTCGAGAAAATTCTATGGTTATATGAATATTACCTTGGGTATTTCATTTTCTTGAAAAATTTAATTATCGAAAATACTAAAATTGAATTTTGAAAAAATTCTTTAAATGTATTAATGCAACATTAAACCGTAAACGTAGGTTATTCCTATATTGGTAAATTGATCTACAGCTGTAAGGGTTTTTGGTAGAGTCGACTTTGCTAAAAGAATAAATCTAGTCCTCTTTTCATAAGAAATAGTGAGATTCAATCCTATTCCTTTTCATGAATGAAGAAAGGTATGATAGGAAAATTAGAATTGTCTAAATTCTATATACATAACTCGTAAGCAAATTTTAATAGTTAAGAAAATTGCATATTTTCTGAGTTATTAAATTAGAAGCTAGACTAATAACTGTATAATTGGTAAAAGACAAACTAGCATATTTTATCTAGTTGTTTTGACCATTTGAAAGTACTACTTACAACTGTTGGAATAGTAGAACTATTAAGAAAGAAATTGCATGCCCAAATTTTCAAGTTAATAGCATTAATGGATAGTTCATCATCTACATAGTAGAATGCACTCTTTTAGTACATAAGTAATTGTTATGTATGGACTTTCTCAAAGGTGTAGGGAAGTAAATAAAACACTATTTTCTTTCACTGGTAAATGAAACACTTACAATGTTGTCAAATCCAGTGGGAGTATTGTGTTCTTATTACTGAATAAGGAATTACGGTAATGATCTCTAATTCAGTAGGAGTTACAAGCTTTGTCATCTTAAGTAGTAACTCAGATTATCTCTAGAATGTCTTAAGATAATTACTTTCCACTTATAGACACTTATGTTTTCAAGGATAGTCATGTACGTTTCCTTATTAGACAATGAAGTGGGTCTACATCTACTAGTTATGCTAATATCAATGACACAATCATATTAGTCACGTAAACAAACATATGTCATGTTGTTTATCTGCTACATGATGTTGTTCCATGCACAAGTGGGAGAAATCTATATTGTGTGCAAGGTACAACATATAGGTATATGATTTAATGGATTATCTTGACTGCAAGGTAAGAGACTAACGTTCTAATATGACTTACATATCTAATTTAAGAAACACTTGGTGTTGCAATTTACGTCATGTCAGAACTTGGCGAGATTGCAACAACAAAGTAAATCTCCATGTGAAGTCAGACCTTGCATGGACATATTTGTAGTTTCTAAATTAGACAAGTATTTAGAACATGTGTCAAAATGATATATAAGACTACTTCAAATTAAATATTTATGTATTATTAGAATGACATAAATGAAGTAATCTAATACTACTTCAATTTGTTTATTTATGTATTTTAGAATGACATCAATGAAAAATAATGTAATCCTACATTATTGTGAAGTAAATAAATTAACTTGAAATTACTATTGAAACCAAGAGTTGTGTTCATAATTACTTTAGTTAAACATTTTTATGATTCATTGTAGAGACATAAACATAAAGTCTTTTAAGACTTATAACAAAGTAAGACGTTAACTTGTTATGTTTTTTAATTAAGACATATACAAGAAGTCATTGAGTTGATCAATGATTTATAACGTATAATGGGATTATAACAGTTTATGTTTTCTTGATAAGACATGGATATGAAGTGACTTGGTCAAAGAGTACTTGTGTTATAAAACATGCAATTGCCTTGGAAAGTCTATTATACCATTAATTTGACTTAGTTGGTAAATAGGTAAGCCAAAAGGAATATGTTTATCTTATATATTGTTAGATTGTCTTACAATATTAATTCTAATGAATACCACAAGTTGATGGTATGTTCAGTTAGGAGAATCAAACTCTATTTGATTTGTTTGATTCAAGATAACCATAACTTCTTTCTTAAAAAGTAACAAGGTTAGAAAATTGAGTATGGATTGAATATACTCAATATGACTCCAACCTAGAAGATTGATAAAACACCATTTCATTATGGAATGTGATGAATCACGTTAAGTTTTAAAATTGAAGATTCTGAATTTGTTAAACTACTTATGAATAGGTTATTAACAAACTAAAGTAAGGAATTATCAATGTGTATTTGTAATGTCCCAAAAAGAGAACAATTGAAGGTTGATAACAAACTAAAATTGAAGATTGATAAAACACCATTTCATTATGGAATGTGATGAATCACGTTAAGTTTTAAAATTGAAGATTCTGAATTTGTTAAACAACTTATGAATATGTTATTAACAAACTAAAGTAAGGAATTATCAATGTGTATTTGTAATGTCCCAAAAAGAGAACAATGTAGTTTTGCTCTAATTTCTAAGTATATATAGATAGTCTATATATTACAAAAGGCAAGTGGGAGTTTTTTTTTTTCTTGAAAGATAAAATTACAAAATACAAAATCTTCTTTAAATACACTAGTAAATATCATGATGAGGCTAGATATGAAATGTTAACCTCAAGATAATGGAATTTTCATTCATAGATCTGCAAGGATATCTCAGATATTTGATTTATATGCTGAGAAGAACATGAGTTACAGGATTATTGTAAACCTGATAATCATTATGATGGATTATCAAATATCGAATTAGGTAAATTACTCATACTATGAATGTTAAAGATGCTGTCCATAAAGATAATCAATTTTGGAAATTTGGTTTATCTTAATAGTTAGACTAGAGAATGGAAATGAGTTTCTTCAAAGAGATGAAAAACCCTAGTGGTTTGAATTTCTATGTAGAAATCATATGGACAATATTGTACACATATTTAATGCATGTTTTATGACAAGATTATTAATCATACTTAAGCAATTAATTATGATTGAATATTCTTTTCTAGACACATTAAATATATAAAGATGATAATTGTCATACGTGTTTTCATTAATATGAAATATGACAATGGAATATCAAAACTCTTTCTTGAGAAATTACTTGAGCGAGGACGGTAAGTAATCGAAAGGTTTTTTGAATTCATATAATCTTTGAAAGTGTACGAAGTGCAATTATTCATGAATGGATAAATGCATGCATCTATGAAATTATTCTTATGTTTAATTATTAAATCCTAGTTTTGATTTATAATTGAAATAAGATAAATTTTAAAAATTCCTAAAAGCTAGTGGGAGTATTATGTGTGAAGATCGTTGTAGCTCTTAGACGAGGTCTAATATTATATCTAGGAACACATAATAATGAAAGCGGAATATTCAAACATAGAATCAACATCATTATGAACAAGATTTCTTTATTATCATAAACTAACTAACTAACTATAATAAAGATCAAAGACTTGATCTAACACTAACTAACTAAACCACTAAACCCTAGGCGTTTTCTCAAATCCCTACGCCTAGGTTCCCACACACACACACCTTTAGACGTCTACATCTTGTACGTACGTAATAAAACTAATGACCCTATGTCTCTTTATATACTAGAGACATCTAGGGTTTACAAGAGGAATCATAATAGAATTAGGAAACAATACAATTAGGAAACTAAATATTCTTTTAAGCATATCTTCTAGAATCTTCCAAATCCTCCATCTTTTGTAGTTTCCCTTCTTGTCACTTTTAGTCATTCATGTTTCATTCTTTTTGTTTTGTATTATCAAATCTATAATAGACCCAACAATCTTCCCCTATTTGATGATGACAAAACAAACACAATTCTTGTACGAACTTCCCTAGACGAAGTAGCAGAAGTTGAGATAAATAAATCTCACCATGAATGAAACAATCTTCCCCTTGACTTAAACATGTCACTCAAACATCTCTTCCCCTTTTTGTTATCAACAAATAGAGAACGTATGCAAATAATGATCTTGACCACCACGAACCAATATCATACTTCCAATCTAAGACTTCCAATGCTTCAAATCGCCCACCATTACGCATCATAAGAAAATTGGATTCAAAACAATAGAAACTGCAACTAGCAGTAGTAATAATGATCAACAGTAGTAAAAATCAAACACTTCCCCTTGAGTGATGCATGTAGATCAATGATTCTTCAAAATCTGTAAGCTTTATGTAATGATTACTTGTGAAGAAAACCAAATATAACGAACTTGACGAAGAAGTAAAATTTCCCAAACTTGTGTCTTAAATCTTTTACAATCCACGGAACTCCATACTTATACGAACCAAATATAAGTAGACCGCAATCCCTTGAAAAGAATCCTCAACTAGTATGAGACACTGAGCACTACAATGTAACTCCTTTAAGTGATAGACAATGTGTGCATAGAGCATCATAAGAAAAATCACACATTGCTAGATTCAACAAGCTAGATGATAAGAACACAAATCAAGCAATTCCACTTCACCTTCAAATAAGTGATAAATAATCCTCTTCGTAATCAATTCTTCAATAAATCTCCATAACGAGCCTTTTTAAATCCTTTTAAGAATAAATAACCAAACTCCTTGTGTGTGTGAACAATAACCTGTGTGTGTGTCGTCCGACAACTAAAAATCCAAATCTGTCAAAGTATGTGTGTCGACTTCCCCTTGATTCCAAATCTCCTCGTAATAAACCATTATACTGTTAATCCAAATAAATTTCACCATGCAAAAACCTTGAGCAGTACTTTGAAAACCTCCAAGCAGTACTTTGCATCCAAGCAGTACTTTGCCTCCAGTACTTTCTTAACAGCAGTACTTTAACGAATATGGACAGCAGTACGTTGAAAAATAATGAGCAGTACTTTAAAAAAAATAATCTGCAGTACTTTGTGAATAATACGAGCAACAGTACTTTGCATAAATTTGCAGTACTTTCGAATTCTAAGCAGTACTTTCAAACAATAAAAATTGCAGTACTTTCGTGTCCAAGAGCAGTACTTTCGAACTCAGAGCAGTACTTTGTAAAAACCCTAACAGTACTTTGAAAAAGGGTAGCAGTACTTTGCGTGTTCCAGCAGTACTTTCACAGCAGCCAACTTCGACAGCATATATCTTTCACATAAAAGCTCAGATCGAAGATCCCTCCGGTGGAAAGTTAGATGAGTATATAGAGAACATCCACCAAAAATTTCGTTACGATCCAACGGTTAACGAAAAAGTTATGATCGTTTCAAAACAGTGCTGTAGTAACCTTACGGATTTTTCTGCAGTTTCAGCAGCAGACTTCGACAGCTTATAACGTTTGATTGAGAGCTCCGATTGACAATCCCTTCGGTGAGATTAAAGATAGATATACCAAGAAGCTCCAGTTCAAATTTTAGCTCGATCTAACGGTTCAATAAAAAGTTATGCCTTCTGGAAAACAGTGCTGCAGAAGTATTACGAATTTTTGACAGCTTCGAATTTTTCTTCCTTCTTCTTCAAGAAAACCTTGTAGATCCCTAGATATCACGAGCCCCAGGCTCTGATACCAATTGTGAAGATCGTTGTAGCTCTTAGACGAGGTCTAATATTATATCTAGGAACACATAATAATGAAAGCGGAATATTCAAACATAGAATCAACATCATTATGAACAAGGTTTTTTTTATTATCATAAACTAACTAACTAACTATAATAAAGATCAAAGACTTGATCTAACACTAACTAACTAAACCACTAAACCCTAGGCGTTTTCCCAAATCCCTACGCCTAGGTTCCCACACACACACACCTTTAGACGTCTACATCTTGTACGTACGTAATAAAACTAATGACCCTATGTCTCTTTATATACTAGAGACATCTAGGGTTTACAAGAGGAATCATAATAGAATTAGGAAACAATACAATTAGGAAACTAAATATTCTTTTAAGCATATCTTCTAGAATCTTCCAAATCCTCCATCTTTTGTAGTTTCCCTTCTTGTCACTTTTAGTCCTTCATGTTTCATTCTTTTTGTTTTGTATTATCAAATCTACAATAGACCCAACATTATGTTAAGGTTTTAAATCTTATATGTTGTATAACATATAGGAAGTAACATTCCTTGTAAGCTAAATGTTAAGTCTTAGATTGGAATGAAACTTCACTTATAAGATTTAAGAATTAAAACATACAACCTTGGAATATATGTTCATTATTAATAAACATGTGCAGTAAAATAAATGATTCTAATAAAACATGATATATCATTTGGGAAATGGATAAATATCTTTTGACAAGATAGAACATGAATGAATTCTAAGTTTGACATGTAGATTCATCATGTACATCATGTTGTGTATATTAAAATTGTTGTATCATTCTTGAATAAGAAGTGATTTGACAACATTTATATCTAACTAAAAGTTATTAGATAACTTGTGTAATGAATATTCTAATATAATTACATCCTCAGCCTGGAATTGCTCCTAGATTCTCTGGATGAACAATATGTCAATTGTTGTGCAAATTGTCGTCAGCTACAAACTTGAAAGTTTGGAAGATATCAAACATTACACAATAAGATATTAAAGTTTACGGAGTTTTAATAAGCATATTGTTGTTTGTATACAATGATGCTGATTTAATTGAGATGACACTCAATACTAGTCATGGTGGGATTTCATCCTTGTTAATGGCCATGTGAACTAGTTGTGCTAATAAAAGCGCAGTTGCATTATACATTAAAAGAATAAGAATACTTTAAACTTTAAAATGTTTGAAAGTTTAAATTGTCATAAATTGGTGAAAGAGGATGTCACACACTTTATGAATTATTATGTGGATTGGTGAATGCACACATACAAGGACTTCACTAATTGAATTCTTGAATTAAGTATTCTCAAAATTACGATAGATCAAGTTGGTTGATTTATGCCTTGTCAACAAGTATGATTGTCATTACTTGAGGCATAATTCATCAACTGGAATTTTCATGCGTTGATCTATTTAGTATTTGGATAAAGGATGTTAAGCAATTATTATAATAAATCAAATACTTGGTATGTTTGATTTTATAATATATTGTATCCTATATTTGCATGTTTAATCCGTGAATAAATTTATTTATTCTAAATCGTCCATTGTCAGTTAATGATATGGGAGTATCATTAAACTAAGACAAATCTGAGAGATATGGTAGAATATACTTGAAAGTATATTGATGAGAATGCATACCAATTTCAGATGATATTCAATGAATTGATTATAAGACTTATCCCAACTACATGATTTTACTTTATGGATATTGTTATTAAGTAAATTATGAATAGTTATCCTCAGACTTGAGATACCAGATAAGTGTCATGAATGTAGTGCACTTCTGTGGAACAACTTAACGCTATACGTAACTGGTAGTTATAAGGGTTGTTTCCTGAAGTGTTGCGAAGTTCATGGGTTATTCTTGTAGTAAAGATAGAATTTGTTCCTTCAAATTTATTTTGGAGTTTAATACTGCTGGGCCCCTCGTAGGGTTGACAAGATGTTTGCGTGGCCACGCCAAAATATCTCCCCTGAATATGTTCAGAAGATTTGGTAATCTTGCTCAATCACTTATAACGAGAAACAGAATGGTTGAATAAAGAATTACTTAATTCCATATCTTTATTTAACATGGTATTAGAAACAAAAGGATAATAATAATGAGAAATCATTAAAAGGTTTTCCAGGAGCCTTGCTCGAGTTGTACTAGAGGCATCGAAGTGTTGCTAGACGCTAACCGATGTGATCACTCTATTAAGATATGTCCAAGTGGGAGCTGTTGGTTTAATGGACATAAATTAATAGACGTGTGTTAGGATCGAACTCGAGATCACGGGATTGCACACTTTGTGTATGAAGAGTAAATGATTAATAATTATTTATAAAATGTTATATTTAATTATTATATACACAAAATATTTATATGGTCGAACTAAGAAAAAGAAAGGGGTTGAGTGTCGAGTTTTGAAACTTAAGGAGGTGCTTGCAATGACTTGTTAGACAAGGTTTAATGCTATATATACACACACCCTTTTGGTCTTTCGGTCTCATTCGTATGGATAAGAAAAGAGGATCGACTCACACAGAAAACAAATTAAAACTTCACAATATATACTGATGTACGATTGGCACATTGTTCTATTATGGAATAATGATTTTGCATGGTACTATGATATATCATGTATGTATTACACATGCATGTATTATGTATGCATGATAATAGCAATAATTACATGCATTATTTGTTTTCTACTTCTTAATTGTGATCGAATTTTTTGAGTGTCAAGAAAATTATTTTGTGTTTTTTTACTAGCATAAACTTTTACTTGGTAATAGTACGTGTGTACAAGAACGTGGTACAATCACACTATTGATTGTATCTAGCTTGGATTGAATTACAAAACGGTAAAGGGTAATTCTTATAATCCTATAAACCCTAATTAGGGTTCATCCAATTGCTAGTTTTGTGGATTTGATTCTTGTTCGGCTAGAATCAAGAAAGCTACGCATAGTCTTGTTTATGTTAATTAATTATTCATTAATCTTTCCTATACGCTTTCGCATGTTTCTTTGATGTTTATTGTTTATATTTATGATTAGTCATGTTATATAATTCCTAACAGTTTTTACTACTCCAAAAATATTATTGCAATCATAAACTAAGAAACATAATTCACAACATGTGTATAGACATGGTGACACGGACTAAAAAGCTATGGAGTCCAAAAAAACCATTATAATCATATAAACTAAGAAAAGTAAAAATTTATTCATAACCCGTGTCTACACACGTGACTGAAACTAGTTGTGTAATAAGAACATATATTTGAATTCCAGCTCGTAGATAGTATTACTCTTGCCTTTGAATATATATGTTGAAATATTATACAATGTTAAAGTTTATATTGCTTGTAAAAGCATATGCATAAATGAAGACTGGTTACTTATGATAACCAATATATATAATGGACCTTGACATGCACAAATATCAAATTTATCGAGGTTCTAATGTGGTCATTGTGACATCATTGACGGAGATTGAGTTATCCCTAGGCACACTGTCTTTGGCAAAAAATGCAGGTTGTTTGGGTCGAGGCAATGCACCATCTTGATCAAACATCAAAATCACAGATGACATAGTTGGTCTATCTTTTGCATGATGCTGCACACATAAAAGACCAATATGTATTGACCGAAGAACTTCAGAATCGACTCTTGAGTCACGCATATGTGCACTAAGCAACTCTAGAGCTGTGCCTTCTTCATAGAGTCTCCATGCCTAACAAAACAATATATGGAACCACAGAAGCTTAAAAGTCATATTTTATACTAAAGTTTTTCTTCGACGTTAGTTCTAGTCTTCAATAGGGCTGGCAATTTCTGACCCGACACGAAATCCGACCTGAAACTGACACGAAAATTAACAGGTTCGGGTTGTGCTAAATAGATTGCGGGTCAGGTTTCGGTCGACCTATCTAACCCGTTTGTTAAACAGGTCAGGTTCGGGTTGAGAATAAAATAAGCGGGTCGACCCGTCAACCCGTTTAAGATTTTTTTTCATAAACTCAAAATTATTTATATTTTATTATGTGAGTTAAATGTGTTAAACAGGTCAACCCAACAACCTGTTTAACTCGTGTAATGTGCCAACTTTTGTGTATAAAAAGGGTTAAATGCAACCCGAAACCCGCTGAACCGATTCAACCCGTTTAACATATTCAACCCGGATAACCTATTTAACCCTCCAACCCAAGTATATATACGGGTTAAATGGGTTAGGTTCGGGTTATGTCTAAACAGGTTAGGGTTGACATAGCTGACCCGATGATTTAAATGAGTTAGGTTTGGGTTGGGATTTTCTGACCCGCCAACCTGACAACCCGAACCCGCCAACCCGACCCGAATTGCCACCCCTAGTCTTCAAGAACTTACATATGCAAGAAGGTTATCGCTGTCTTTTTCATGCGAGAATCCTCTGTTTTTTCTCCCACTCACTATTTCAAGCACAATAACTCCAAAACTAAAGACGTCCGATTTTTCCGAAAAAGTCCCTTCTATAGCATACTCTGGTGATATATAACCCCTAAACAAAAAGTATGAAAAGTTAAAGGTATTACATAGTATTTTTTTAATATGATTTCATATACGAAAATATACTTTGGCTGTGGATACGTACAATGTTCCAACTACCCTGTTCGTGTTTGCTTCGTTTTCATGTTCTCTAAACATTCTAGCGAGGCCAAAGTCCGATATTTTTGGATTCAATTCAGCATCCAATAAAATGTTTCCAGCTTTGAGATCTCGATGAACAATTTTAAACCGCGAATCTTGATGAAGATAGAGAAGCCCTCTAGCAATTCCTTGGATGATGTGAAAACGCTTTGACCAGTCTAGTATTGAACTTCTGTTTATATCTGCACAGTATAACATTTTAATACAAGAAACATTTAGAAAAAAATAAATAAAGCAATCAATGCATTTATAAGTTAGCAATTAACAAAAGGAAAATAATGTATCTTCCTACTATATTCTCCTAATTAAAACTCCTACGAACAAAATTTTGCTACGTAGTATTTGAAAAAACTGGAATCCACTAATTCTTTATC
Organism: Chrysanthemum seticuspe; assembly: GCA_019973895.1. Taxonomy (NCBI): domain Eukaryota; kingdom Viridiplantae; phylum Streptophyta; class Magnoliopsida; order Asterales; family Asteraceae; genus Chrysanthemum; species Chrysanthemum seticuspe. The sequence continues at coordinate 241,601,952 of BPTQ01000002.1, read as the reverse complement.
ATCATCTCGATCAACTCTTGATTTTGCCACATGTGGTGATCTTGTTTTTAGGAGGATAAGTAAAAGTCACATACTAAAGGAAAACATGGAATGAAAGGCAAAGAAACATGTGATGTGTATATAGTCGTACCAAATATGAATAAATCCAGGCTTTTGTTTGGCATATATTCGTAGATTAGCATGCTTTCGTCTCCTTGAACGCAATATCCCAAAAGCTTTACTAGATTTCGATGCTGAAGTTTGGCTATGAATGTAAGTTCATTTTTGAACTCTTTAAGCCCTTGTCTTGAAGTTTTCGACAACCTTTTCACTGCTATTTCTCGTCCGTCATCCAGCACACCCTACAGGATTTTAATTCAGTCAGCAATCCCACACAGATAAAAAAAAAATAGTGTATGTTTCTAGTTCTATTAGTGAATATTTGTCTTATGAACATTGATAAGCTAGGTCAATGTTACTCATAAGTTACTTAATCGTAAAATCATCATTAGTAATATATTACTGCCCTGGTTTGGTTAAATTTCTTACTTTAATTAAAAAAATAATAATAATAAATAAAATAAAATAAAAATTGATGGCCATTTTACATATTTAACATATAGTTAATTTTATTTTAATTTTGTGTTAAATTTAGAGACTAATGGAACATTGATTGTAATCTTAACGGGAAAAGAACTACACTTGGTTGCCTTTCTAAAAAAAAAACTACACTTGGTTAATGTTAAACTTGTTTTTACATTACCTTGTAAACGGGACCAAACCCACCTTCTCCAACCTTATTTTCATCAGAGAAATCATTAGTAGACTTCGATATGCTAGTCAGGCTAAAATATGATAACTCGGTATCGTCATGGTGGATCTCCATGCTATACTCTTTGTCAATAGTTCGCACTGGTTCATCTGCATAGTTATGAACCAAACCATGTTAAGTAAACGAACAATTAGCATTTCAAATTATTATTCGCCCATAGTTTGATGATACATCACCAAATAAATCACAAAAATTATTAACATAAAACATTAGTTACAAGAGTTAGATGGAAGACGCCTTAGTAGAAACCATTGAAATTATTATAGTACGTCGATTTTCGAATGCTTCATTGGTTTCAACATTGGTAGGTTGTTGCTATTTCTTTAGAAACGAATTGTTTATGTTAGAAACCAGGTAATAGTCCCTGTTTAAATGCGGAGTAGTGTGCATGGAACTTTTCTTATAGAAATGAAGTAACGGTACCTTGTTTTTTCACTAGTGATCTTTTCTTCTTGCTCCAACCATATAAGATAGCTAAAAACAAGATCCCTATAACAAGACTTGATAAAATCGCCACTAAAGCTAAGATTGTTCGCCTCCTTTTGTTGGAGCTAGATTCAGATGGTACAACTGTCACAAAATCTAGTAGTAAGAAAGTTAAAAGTAATTAATTAATGACATTTCTGTCACGTAAGCGCGCTGTCCACTAGCTTGTGTTGCTAAAGTAATTGCGATAGAGAAATGAGTTGAAAATAGGCTTACCTTTTAAGTCGGACATGGCCATTTTCACGTACAGAACTTGGCTGTCATTAACTGTTCGAACATCCATTAAATCGCCCGACCACATTAAACATCCACTTCCGCCCCTCGTGATCTCAATATTTGCATATGCTGCACATGAACAATCCCTCTGGCAAGCTGTTTTACATTCATCAAGGGTCATGCTCCTATTGTACCGTGAACGTCGAGTGTCTGGAAGTTTTATATTCTTAACCTCTTGAAAACCATCCCCATTTGGGCAGTCTAAAGGCGTTCTACGACGACACCCACTTGACCATTCGGATGCATTCCATTTGGCAGGGTTTCGTGGTTCGAACCCTTCCATACAACTGCAAATTGGCGAGTTGTTCGCGTTGCACTTCCCATATGGACCACATAGCCCATATTGTTGACACATGCTAGCATCATCGAGCCAATATGGGGCCCACTTCTGGAGTTTATCACTCCAGATCAATCTTACGAAGTTACCTTCTGTACCTACGTAGATACGTGTCACGACTGAACTGTTAGCAGGTGCGTACATGTAGTACACCTCTGTATCATTAAAAACAAACTCGTGGGTGAATATTGAGTTAGATACGTGGTTAGGCAAGCCACTGAACGTGTTACCATTCCATGGTCCCTGCCTTCTGAACGGAACTGAACCATTGTATTCAAAAATCTGTGGGAACCCCTCGGTATCCATGAACCCTACGTACTGACCTGGTGAAGGATCGTCGATGCTCTTCCACGAGGTAAACCGCCTATCTAATCCGGAGACCAGGTCCTTCCCGAATTTCATTTTGGGGAGAAACGTGTCTGTAGGATAATCAAAACTTTGCCAAACAAAAAAATCATCATCATTAGCCCTCACAACCAGGTTTCCAGTGCTCAAAAGTTGTGCTACAGGAATTATGGTTGTGGGAGATAATAGACTATTGTGAGATGACCAGACACTGTGATTGGTACCAGCGATAACCAATAAGGATCCGTTGGTGTCAACTTTGAACACCCCAGACGAATCAGTTATTGGTGTCTCTCTGTTAGCAACCCACACTACTGTTTGTGGGGATACGTTTTTGTACCATATCCCCAAGAACCGATTTGTAGACCTCCCGGGACTAAAAAACCCGAGTTCATACATAGCATTGATCGAAACAAGGGTTTCGCCATCTCGGATGGCTTGATCAACTGTTATTGTATCTTGTGCTGCACAAGTTGCTATAAACACAAAGAGTACAAAACTACCTAGGACCCCCATCGATTATTTCTTGTCTGCATAAATTGTAGTGTTTGGTTTGGAATTTATTCTCCTGTTGAGAGTAGATTGTGTGGTGGGTTGGAATAGAAGACTATGAGTTGACCCACTTACACCTCTCCACACGTCAGAATATGGTCAATAATGTGCAACTCAGTTTTAAAATTTGAACGAGTAATGTATGAACGCGTCTTTTTCTTGCCTTATTCCATTACTAGCTGATCGTTAAATCGTTGATTGTTGTTACGAGTGTCTTGCAAAGGCGGGATTCGACCAAAAGTGTAAGGTTGTGAATTTTATAGAGATTGGAACACTTTGATTCATAAGTGTTGTTCTCGGGGTGTTTTGAGAAGGATCGGATATAGGTTAGGCTCGGGGATCCGATCCACGACTACGCGATCAATGTAAGCACTCTTGTTTACGTTTATGCATTAATACAATTATGTTGTAATTTATTTATGCATAGTTATTATTTTGCCGAAAGTTTTAGTGTGTAAAACTTATATGATAATCGTTGTTAATGATTAATTAACACTTACGCGTAAAGATCCAGTTTTATAAAGATGTGTACTTATTTTGTGTTTCTTGTATTTTATTTATACGCTTCCGCTCTTATTTAATCTTAGTGATAAGTTATGAACATGTTAATAAGTCTTATATGGCACGAAAATAATTTTGAAAATACACATGGCTGCAACAAATTGTTGGAAATGTATATATTTACAAACATGTGAATGTCCGGATTCGAACTCGTGACCACGGGATTGCACACATTAGCGAATGAGAATTAAAGTTAATAATTAATGTTTATGTTTACGATTAATTATTGCACATTAAGTCCGGTTAACGATCGTTATGTATTTAACGGAAAAATGACTAACGACCGTTAAATGAAAAGAGAAGGACTAGTAATGGAAAAACTTGAAAGAAAAAGTTATGGGTTTTCTTTGGGCTTTGTCTCATGGCCGGCCATAGGGTAATCCCAACCCAAATCCTTAACTTGTTCCCAAAGTATTCCATCTACTATATAAAGAGGGTTAGGTTCTAGGGTTTCTCACACTTTGTGCATTGAATTAACCCTAGACCTCTCCTCTCCTTTTTCTCTTGCATTGCTCGGCCGAACACCCCATTTGTTAGGGAGTTTGGTTTTGTTTTTGCATATACGAGGACTTGTGTTAGATCTAGCAATCGCTTGATTCGTTTGGTTAATTCGTGTGTACAAGAACGTGGTTGTAAGACATTATTCTTACACCAATAAGTACTTCTTTGGTTTGCTTTGCTCGAGGGTGGTTTTGCTTTGCTCGAGGGATTTGATATTCGCAAGAGGTACGTTACGCATACTTTCAGTTAATTAATTTATTTGTTATGATCTTAAGTCTTCCGCTGTGTACTCTTGATGTCTTTATGTTTTATTATATTTTATATATCATAAACTCAACAGTGGCATCACGAGCCTTGTATAACAAGTAATTAATTACTGAAACACATAATTAAAATAAACATGAATGTGTTATTATTTGTATGCTTAGATCTAGGGTTTGCAAAACCTAAACCCTAATTTTGAGGGGGGGCGTTTTTTGGTGCCCTAATTAGGGTTTTGTAAACTATTGTTTTAATTGGATTAGAAACCCTAAGATGCATGCAACTTTATGTGTACATGCGTAACTCTGTTTAATTGCATTAATTGTTAAGTGTAATTTATATCCATGATAATTATCTGCATGTTTTATCATGGATCTGTTTATTGTATGTCTTTCATGTTTTAAGTGATATACATTAAATAATGATAGATCTTAAATTGGGGAAGACCTCAATAATTTTTAATTTAATCAATTATGTGCTATGTGGTATATATTTAGTTTTGACTTACGCAATCGATGAATCGATGCATGTGGTTCACCTTGTACATAGATGAAAACGGGTGGAAGTCTTAATTAAATATATGCATATTGACAGTTATAAAATTGGTTATTAATAAGATTTATCAAAACCGTTTGCATGTGGCTATTTGATATGCATGACTTTTATTTGTTATGTATTCATTGTTTATTTGTTTATTTTTATAAATACTTGCTTGTTTGTGTTTTGTAACAAGGGTATTTTTAAAAGAAAAATAAACTGATCTAAACAATGGTGAAACATGTATTTTTAAGAATAGTAACCATAATCGTTTAATTGATTGATGACTTTGGTACAAATGACTGAAAGGCTCACCCATGAGAATGAACTAATAAAAGGGGTTTAACGAAGTGCGCACAGTCACACTGAATGGATGTCTAAGGTTGTGCTTTAGCACGTACCTGGTCCTCTGCCCCCTGTAAGTTCGAGTGGAGCTACTTAGTAAGTCATTAAATGTGCAAGCTCATCTTAAGGGCGAATTCGTGTTGATTCCATGCGCCACTTAGGTGGTAATTATCCGAAACACTAAGTGTTTACACTTATGCAAAAGTACGGTATAATGGATGATAATTAACATTAATTCCTTGATTGGTGATCCCAATATCTCAATTAAAGTTTGATGATGAAAAGCTTATACATTAAAACAAGATATAAATGTTTTAATAAAAACTATGCTACAAAGATGAATGCATGACATCTTTGTACATATTTGATTTTACATCAAAACTATTACCCTTTAATTTAAGTTATATGCCATCCAACGAAACGGAAACACCTAAGATTACTTTCTATTTGCGTGAGAACGTGATTTAGATCTTAATCAAAGGGTAAAATGTCCACGTGTCGTGAGAACGGGCATGGACGATTTTGCAGTTTCTTAAGTTGGACAACTTAATTGAGTTAGGCGGTGAAAACTGAAAACTCAAGGCATAAGATGGGATAAAACATGTTTACATGGCGATTGATATTGGCTATATGTAAATCCCATAAATCTAGGAATTGCAATTGAAATTGGCAATTGAGCAAATGCTCTACCATTTTGTATAAGGTTCATCACTAACAGATCAACTGATGTGATGAAATTATGACAATTTGGATCCTAGTTTTCAATAAATATTAATTGGTTATATGAATATGAACCTTGGGTATTTAATTGTTTATTGAATAGGAAAATTATCAAAATACTAATTATGGTTTTTTGAACTTTTTCTGTAGATGGCTCAATCTGATAACACTATGAGCTTATTGAGTGCCGCTTTCAAAGATATGATTGGAAGGGACAAGCTGACTGGCCCTAATTTCAATGATTGGCATCGTTCACTTAGGATCATCCTTCGTGTTGCCAAAAGGGTTGAAATTTTGACTACACCTCTGCCTGAAGCTCCTCCCAACACGGCAACTGCTCTTAAATTAGAGGCATATCGTGTTGAATATGAGAAGCATAATGATGTGGCGTGTCTAATGCTTTCGGGGATGTCTGCTCAATTGCAAAAACAATTTGAGCACTATCCGCCTATGAGCATGCTAGATGAACTCAAACGTATGTTTGAGAAGCCACCGGCAGCTGAACTGTATGAACTAATTGAAAAGGTTCACAGCTGCAGGCAGGAGGTTGGCAAATCTGTCTTCGACCACGTCCTTGAGATGAAACATCACTTGGACCAATTGGAGAAGCTCGGCTGTGGTTACTCGAACGATGTATGTGTCGGACTCATAAATCATTCCCTTAATCAGGAACGATTTGGTGATTTTGTCCGCAATTTTAACATGCATTGCACGGGGAAGACAGTGAATGATTTACATGCAATGCTTGTAGACTACGAGAAGAGATTGCCAAAGAAGGCTCCTACACCTGCTGTGCTCGCTATACAGGGTGGTAGGGTGAATAAGCCTAAGCCGTAAGCAGATAAGAAAGGGAAAGGAAAAGGAAAGGGGAAACAAGTTGTCATCCCACCAGCTCCTAAGAAGAACCCTGGAAAGAAAAAGGAGAATCCTAAGAAGGATTTGTCTTGCCACCACTGCAACTCACCAGGTCACTGGAAGCGGAACTGTCCAGTTTATCTGAATGAGTACCTTCAGAATAAAAATAAGATGGTGCCTAGCTCATCAGGTATTTTTATGTTTGAATTATTTTCTTTTCCTCATAAGTTAAATTCCTGGATATATGATACAGGATGTGGTACTCACATCTGTAATACGTCGCAGGGACTTAGAGGGGCGAAGAAGCTGACCTGTGGAGAGAGATACTTGTACGTTGGAAATGGAAAGCGTGCAGCTGTCGAAGCCATAGGGACTTTTGATTTAGTGTTGCCTTCGGGCTTAATTTTAGAACTAAATAATTGTCATTATGCACCCTCCATTGTTAGGGGTGTCATTTCAGTTTCTTTGTTAAAAGATATTGGTTTTGTGCACACTTTTACCAGTTATGGAATTTCAGTTTCTTTAAATAATGTTTTTTACTTTAATGCAATTCCTATGCTTGGTGTGTTTGAAATTGATATGGATGGTTGTATATCCAATGAAAATAATTCGTTGTATAGCATTAGCAATAAGAAGAGCAAGTCGAACTGTGACTCTTCTTATCTTTGGCATTGTCGCCTTGCCCATATTGGCAAGAAACGCATGGAAAAGCTGCAACACGATGGGCTTTTACAAACGGTCAATGATGAATCATTTGACAAATGCGAGTCTTGCATTGCTGGGAAGATGACAAGGAAACCTTTTTCACCACAAGTGGAAAGGGCTTCTGATCTACTTGGATTGATACACACTGATGTGTGTGGTCCACTTAGACATGTGTCAAAACGTGGTGCTGTCTACTTCTTAACCTTTACGGATGATTTCAGTCGTTATGGTTATGTTTATTTACTTAAACATAAACATGAAGTCTTTGAAACATTTAAGGTTTTCAAAAATGAAGTAGAATTACAACTTGGAAAGAAGATTAAAGCTCTTCGATCCGATAGAGGTGGTGAGTATATAAGTCAAGAGTTCAAAGATTACTTAGCTGAGTGTGGAATTATCCAGCAGCTCACATCTCCTTATACTCCACAGCAAAATGGTGTATCTGAAAGGAGAAATCGTACCTTACTTGACATGGTACGATCAATGTTTGAACTTACGACTCTACCTTTTACTTTTTGGGATTATGCCCTTGAAACTGCTATTCGCATTTTGAATATGGTTCCAACTAAGAAGGTTGTTAAAACTCCATATGAAATATGGACAGGAAAAGCTCCCAACTTTTCTTACTTAAAGGTCTGGGGATGTGAAGCGTTTGTTAAACGTGACACACCTAATAAGCTCCAAGCCAGATCTGTTAAGTGTATCTTTGTAGGATACCCTAAGGAAACTATGGGTTACTATTTTTACTACCCTACTGAGAACAAAGTCATCGTGGCTAGGTATGGAGATTTCCTTGAAAGGAATCTCATATCTCAAGAACTCAGTGGGAGAGTATATGATCTGGAATATGATCAAGAAGATACAACACCTTCTGAAACCACTAGCCAACTTCAAGAAGAACCTGAAAGCTTAGGTGCTCCTCCTGAAGTTGTTCCCATTCGTAGGTCTGAAAGGACTATACGTGCACCTGACCGTCTATGTTTAAACGTAGAGGTGGAGGAAAATATGGTTGGGGATCTTAATGAACCTGCCAACTATAAGGCTGCCATGGCTGATCCTGAAAAGGATAAATGGCAGATTGCTATGAATGGGGAAATGCAATCCATGAAAGATAATGATGTCTGGATTGAAGTTGACCTTCCTCCCAAGGCTAAGGTCGTTGGGAGTAAGTGGATCTTCAAAAAGAAAACTGACATGGATGGCAATGTACACACCTACAAGGCTCGTCTGGTGGCTAAAGGTTTTACTCAAACCTATGGCGTTGACTACGAGGAGACATTCTCTCCTGTAGCGGACATAAGAGCTATTAGGATTCTCATAGCTATAGCTGCACACTATGACTATGAGATTTGGCAAATGGATGTCAAAACCGCTTTTCTGAATGGCCGTCTAGATGAAGACATCTATATGGCGCAGCCGGAAGGGTTTGTGAATCCATTATTTCCTAACCGTGTATGCAAGCTTAAAAGGTCCATTTATGGACTGAAGCAAGCATCAAGGCAATGGAATAAAAGATTCGATGGGGAAATCAAAAGTTTTGGATTTACTCAGAATCTTGATGAGCCATGTGTATATCACAAAGCTAGTGGGAGTCGTGTTACTTTCCTTATTCTGTATGTCGATGACATATTAATCATGGGAAATCATATACCAAGTCTAAATGAGGTGAAAGCCTATCTTGGTAAATGTTTTTCGATGAAAGACTTAGGGGAAGCAGCATATATACTCGGAATCAAGATCTACCGGGATAGATCAAGGCGGCTAATTGGTTTAAGCCAAAGTGCTTACATTGACAAAATATTGAAGAGATTCAATATGCAAAATTCCAAGAAGGGATTTTTGCCAATGCAAGTAAATCATGGTTTGAGCAGCCAAGGTTGTGCTTCAACACCTGCAGAGGTGGCGCGTATGAAGAAAGTTCCTTATGCTTCGGCTGTAGGATCTATCATGTACGCAGTACGATGCACAAGGCCTGATGTCCAGTTTGCTCAAAACTTGACCAGTCGGTATCAACAGAATCCGGGTGAAATTCACTGGACTGCTGTTAAGCATATTCTCAAGTACCTTAGGGCTACAAGAGATATGTTCATAGTGTATGGAGGAAATCCAGAAGCAGAACTGTCTGTTACAGGTTACTGCGATGCATCCTGGAAGTGTGACAAAGATGATACGAAGTCTCAAACGGGTTACATTTTTGTCATCAATGGAGGTGCTGTGGATTGGAAGAGTAAGAAACAGACAACACTTGCGATGTCTGCTACAGAAAGTGAGTACATAGCGGCGTCTGAGGCTGCCATGGAAGCTGTTTGGATAAGGAAATTTGTTTCGGGGCTTGGTGTTATGCCGTCGATTGAAAATCCTATTAAAGTATATTGTGACAATTCAGCTGCAATTACTTTTGCCCATGAACCTGGAGTCATGAAGGGCACCAGACACTATCCTAGACAATATCACTATGTTCGAGAGCAAGTCGAGATAGGTGAAATTGAGTTGCTCAAAGTTCACACAGATGATAACCTAGCAGATCCATTAACGAAGGCCTTGCCTGGTGAAAAACTTAATCATTTGTCTGATAAGTTTGGACTTCGTTTAGCTAGTAGTTTCATGCCCATCTGTGACTAAGTATTTTAGATAAAAGGATATTGTAAACATTATTATTGAAATGAAATAAAGTATTTTTGTTATGTTTATTATTCATTTATTATGATGTTGTCCTATATTTGCATGTTTAATCCATGAATAACTTAAGTTATTCTAAATAGTCCGTTGTCAATCAATAACATGGGAATGATATTGAATTAAGACAAATCTGAGTATTAGTTAGAATATACTTGAAAGTATATTGATGCGTAGCATGACTAATTTCAGATGATATTCAATGAATTGAATATAGGACTTATCCCACTCACATGATGATACTTTATGGATCTTTGTCATTAAGTATATCATGGATATTTATCCTCTGACTTGAGATACAAGAGATATGTCATGGATGTAGTGCATTTTTGTGAAGCAATCTAACGCTACACGTAACTGGTAGTTATAAGGGTTGTTTTCAGAAGTGTTGCGAAATTTATGAATCCTGCTTGTAGTCAAAATGGGATTTGTTTCCTTCAAATTTATTTTGAAGTATAATACTACTGGGCCCTCTCGTAGGATTGTTAAGATGTTTGTATGGCCATACCCAAGGTCTTCTGTTTAGAAGAATTGGTAATCTTAATAAATCATAAAGCGAGAAACAGAATAGTTAATTAAGAAATGAGTAAGATCCATATTCTTATTAACATTGTATTAGAAACAAAAGGATGAATATGATGATGAATCATCAAACTTGGTTTTTCTCCAGAAAACCATACACGAGTTGTACCGGGGGCATTGGCGTGTTGCTAGACGCTAACCAATGTCATTTCACGGTTTGTAAACATATCCAAGTGGGAGCTGTTGGAAATGTATATATTTACAAACATGTGAATGTCCGGATTCGAACTCGTGACCACGGGATTGCACACATTAGCGAATGAGAATTAAAGTTAATAATTAATGTTTATGTTTACGATTAATTATTGCACATTAAGTCCGGTTAACGATCGTTATGTATTTAACGGAAAAATGACTAACGACCGTTAAATGAAAAGAGAAGGACTAGTAATGGAAAAACTTGAAAGAAAAAGTTATGGGTTTTCTTTGGGCTTTGTCTCATGGCCGGCCATAGGGTAATCCCAACCCAAATCCTTAACTTGTTCCCAAAGTATTCCATCTACTATATAAAGAGGGTTAGGTTCTAGGGTTTCTCACACTTTGTGCATTGAATTAACCCTAGACCTCTCCTCTCCTTTTTCTCTTGCATTGGTCGGCCGAACACCCCATTTGTTAGGGAGTTTGGTTTTGTTTTTGCATATACGAGGACTTGTGTTAGATCTAACAATCGCTTGATTCGTTTGGTTAATTCGTGTGTACAAGAACGTGGTTGTAAGACATTATTCTTACACCAATAAGTACTTCTTTGGTTTGCTTTGCTCGAGGGTGGGTTTGCTTTGCTCGAGGGATTTGATATTCGCAAGAGGTACGTTACGCATACTTTCAGTTAATTAATTTATTTGTTATGATCTTAAGTCTTCCGCTGTGTACTCTTGATGTCTTTATGTTTTATTATATTTTATATATCATAAACTCAACACAAATCGCAATATTGTATTCCCATCATGTGTGTAAAAGTTCCCTTTGACCGTGGCCAAAATATGTGAAGGATGGAGCTTTCTTCTCCTCAACGTACTCAGCGGTTTGAGCCAGCTGATGGCACGTAGTACATGAATCTAGTTATGTGATGTCCCTTGGCCATGGCCAACACCACTGTATGAAGGAGGTGGAATGCAAACTTGCTCATCACTAGCCTCCATCATAGTCGTATCCTCATTGTAGTTGTTCATCCCGGTGGATGACAATGATGGAGTTCCGTTACTAGCATACATATTTTCAGATTCGTGTGAAATTTTAGAGTTGATCTTCGAACTTTGTTTACATACATATAGATATATAAAAAGAAATAACAAATATTGAGGAAGCAAGAGAGAAGTAGCCGTGTAATAATTTCTTATAGCAGAGGAGAGCTAAAAAAATTGAAAAACCGAACCAAAAACCAAAAAATCAAAAAAACTGCCCCAAAAAATGAACCAACTCTAAAACTGATGGTGAGGTTTTCGTTTTTAAATAATCCAAAGTTTTGGTTCGATTTTTGGCTTTATATGAAAACCCAAACCGAAAAAACCGAACCGCCCCATACTAATATTCATAAAACTAATAAAAAATATACATATTATTTTTTATACAAGTTATCACCAAAGTCTAAAAACTAAGAGACATGTGTATTAGAAATTCGTAACAGATGTTTAGTTATTTAACACTATAACAAATTCGTAAAATTAGTTTTCTTTACTTTATGTATGTTCATATACATGTTATGTAATCTTATTATTTTTCGACAAAATATTCCTCTTACTTTCTATGATTTCATGATTTAGGTTCCTGTTGTTCAAAAAATATCCGTATTCGAATATCCGAAAATTGATTAGAATTTATTTAAAAGTTATGAAATGTCAGTTTTGGACTCATAAAAAAGTTTTTCAAAAATTATAGATGTGGATATTCGGATATATAAATCTGTTATCCCAAATTTTGGATATCCGAAATGAAAAAACTTAGAAAAAATAATGGGTCTAACATAAAACCATCATCGCACATTTCAGATCCAAATTTGTGATAATTAAAAAAAAAAAAAAAAAAAAAAAAAAAAAAAAAAAAAAAAAACCCTTATTGTTGAAAGTGTCTCCTTTCATGTTTTTGCTTTAGGCCTCAAAAAATATTATTGTCGAAAATGTATCGTTTCACATTTTCACTTTAGGCCTCAAAAAATATGAGACAACTCTCATATCATATACGTATTTATATTTTTGACAAATCTTTATTTTTTAAATAACTTTCTTTAAATTCATGCGGTACTCTTTGCGAAAACGATTTCAAACTTATGGAAAAGATGGCCCTCAAATGAAAAACCGAACCGCAAAATACCAAAAACCAAAAATTCCAAACCAAACTTTTGATGCGGAGTTTGGATTTAAAAAACTTAAAACCAAACTTTTGATTCCTAAATTGTCCCATTGTTGAGGTAAAAATCTGTAATTACCCTAACAAGCTAATCCTTCGGCTGAGCTCTCCGGATTAAGTCACTTCGGATCTGTAACACAAAGATAACACGCGTTAGCCTCGTCCAGGGTTTTATCCCTAGACCAAGCTTCGGCGTGAGAATGAGTATGGTTATATGTCATAGTAAAATACAATGAAATGGGGTAAGAATTAGTTAACCTTGAATGTTGTAGCCTAGCTCCTTTTATAGATGAGAGGCTTTTGTCCTTACCCGAAGGTCACGTGGGCGATAGTGACTCTTTCGGGCGGGAGTTGACTTTACTCTGTTTGGATTCCGTCTGGAAAGGGTCAGTAGCTCTGATCAAGATTCCTTTCCTCTTATACATGGTGATGTCAGGTGTCCGTTAGGCCGAGGGTTATGTCTAACCCTTCGGTATATGCGGGTCTAGGTTTGCTTTGTCTAAATTGGCTTGTATGCTTTATCCGGAAGATTGCCTATTGTGCCGGACGGTTTTGCTTTAGGGCCGAAGAGTTAGGTTCTTCGGCGTTTTACTATTATGCCGGGGAGTTGTATGTCGGGACATACGCCAACATGTCCCCCCCCAGTATCATGTTAATGGATGAATTCATTACATGATATTGGGAGTATGTGGTGACCTTCGGTGAGTATTGCCCCGGCCGTTCGACTTTCTTTTCTAATAACCTTTATTTTATTTTTTTTTACTGTGCAAATTATGACACGTCAGCAAGACACGTCAGCGATGTGATGCAACGATGTTAGGACACGTGGCAATGGGTGAGCGCTGTGTGGTGATGATGATGCCACGTCACCGTCTGACACGACGGGACGCTTCAGCTACTCCCCTTTCTCGCCTATAAATATTGTTGTTATTCTCATTTTTACCACAGTAAAACTTTTCACTCACCCACCTTCTCTGCGTTATTTGGCCGGACGATTTATTTGCTCTTCGTCTACTAACTAGGTACTCTTCTAGTTTATCTTCTTTAGATTTTAAGGTTTAATCATTCCCTTCCGGCTAAAATGTCAGAACCGTCCGGTTCTTCATCCGCTCGAAGGTCCGGGCCAGTTTCCGAAGGTCTGTCACAACCAAAACCCAAATTTGACTTGGATAAATATACTTCGATTATGACTGATAAATCATTACAGTGGGCCGTGAAGGAATTTGGGATACCCTCCGATCTTCATCCGAGGCTCCCACCGGCTGATTTTACGATGGGGCAACTAGGAGATGATGCCATAGGATTGTACCTAGAATATTTCCTTGAAGGTGGAATTTTCGTCCCGCTTTCTAGTTTTCTTTTAGATGTTCTTCACTATTATAAAGTTCACATTTCTTAGTTAGTGCCGATAGGTTTGCATAGGGTTACTCTTTTTGAAGTATATAGCCGTAGTCTTCACATTATTCCCACGACTTCTTTGTTCCGAGCCTTTTATAAGTTACATAAACAAGGGCATTGGTTCACCTTTGCTAAGTGGGACGGTAAGCAACGCAAGGTCTGCTTTCAAGAGATCTTGTCTTCGCTGAAGGGTTGGAAAAGGCAGTTCTTTTTTATTGATCGCCGGGCTGTACCCTTTGCTATGCCGTGGAGGCATCCGGATTCAGATGTCTCCGATCCTTTTCCGACCGGGGAGTTTTCCATGCCTCATGCGGATTTATTGTCTGCTAATGTTATAGATTTGATAAAAATTCCGCCAGGTTTTCTATATGCCGTTGGGTTATCTGCCAAATGGAAGTATTCGGGTTACCGGGCGGCTCTGAAGGATGCCGAGGGGAATGGTACTTGGCCTGTGTATTATCTAATTAGTTTAAGATTTTATGCTTTCTTGTGACTTAGCATTTTTCATGTGTTTTGTAGCTTTAACCATGTCTGACTATCTCATCAAGCCGAGCTATCGTAAGGGGGCTGCTATGACCCGTGGAGATAAGTATCAGGAGGGTCAGGCTCATATGATGCATGTTACTCTTCCGAGTCCACCTGGCACTTCGGTTCCACCGAAGACTAAGGTTATGAAAAAGGTCGAGGTGGCTGATCCAAAAGTCTTAAAGGCTAAGGAAAAAAAGAAAAAAGCTGCTGAGGCTAAAGCTGGGGGTTATAAGCCGCGCAAGCGCCAGGTTGGGGAAGGAGGTTCTGGGCAGCCAAAACGAAGGAGGAAGAGCCCTACTCCTGTGGTTAACTTGGACTCCACCACTAATCCGACACCGCTGAATACCGTTCGTCCGGAGGGTCAACAGCTGAATGATCCTCCCACCGTTAAGAAGGAGAACTTGGAGGGTCATTCCAGCAATAGGTTGGAGAATGCTGATGCCGGTGTTGATGTGAACGCCGGGGCGGATCCCCAAGAACAAAACCCAGATCCGAAGGATCATGATGCTGAGGCTTCTCAATTTGTTGAACAGCCTGCTCTTCAGGAGGATGGTGAGTTGGTTTCTTTTTCTTCCTAATCATTTTTCTCCCCGTTGTTATTTATTTATTTCTTTCGTGTACTTAACATTTACTTTGTATTTTTACAGTGACTTCTCCTCCTTTGCGCCGTGAAGTTAAGGGTGCCGGTGGAGAGGAAGGCGCTTCGTCCAGCGCTACTTATGTGCCGGGGTGGTCGATCAGAAAGGATGAAAGGGTTAAGGGATATGAGAAATATAGAGATATGATGGTTCATTTGCCCCCCCCCCCCTGCTGAAGAGGAGTACATGCAGACCTTATCAGATACTGAGGTGGCCCAGAGATCATGAGCCATTCTGGCCAGGGGTTCTCTTGCTTTTGTTGACTTGCTTGTCCGTTTTGAGAGCCTCGATTTGGAGCATAGGGAGTTGGCCAAAGAGCATAGTGGATGTGAGGCTGCTGCCAAGGATAACTTCGCTTTTTTGGATAAGACTTTGGGGGAGTTGAAGGCGGCGAGGGATGAGCTTGGTGAGACTTCCACCCGGGAAGAGGTTTTGAAAAAACAGGTGCGTACTCTGGAGGCCGAGAAAACCGAATGGTCTAAGTTATCCCATGCTCAGGGTGAAAAGATATCCAATTTGGAGAAGGAGTTGATGGAGACTAAGGGGGTTTTGAAGAATGAGGAAGAAGAGAATGCTGCCCTTCTGAAGCAACGCCAAGAACTAGCCGTGGCCGCAGGGAATCTTGAGATTGATCGATCACATCTTGTTAGGGATTTCATTCCTACCTTTGTTGCTCGCCTTCTCGGTAGCCATGAGTATAAGGCTTCGTTGGCTGCTCCCTTTAGTCTGAGTGGGATGGCCGGATGGTTGGACGGTGTGTCGATTGGCCGTTCTGAAGCGGAGGTGCAGAAGATTTTGGCCGACATAGAGGATTTAGACTTGGATGATCCTAACAAGTATTTGTCTATGTATGATGAACTTTTTGTGAAGGAGTATCCCTACGTTGCTAAGGTCCGAAATGCTTGTCATCGTCCGGTTGCTGATATTTTGGCCTTGGTGCCTAACCCTGCTCCGGAGCGCTCTGTTGGGGAGGAAGTCGAGAATAAAGGTGAAGATGGGGGGCCTAGTGTTCCTCCTAACTGAAGCTTGTTTTTTATTTTTGGCTAACTTTTTTTTGTAATGGCGATGTTGCCGAACAAAGTTATTTATTTGAAGTTTGTAATGCTTAAGGAAATTTGTTTGGGGCATTCTTCTTTACTTGATGAAATCTTTGGTCGTTCTGATTTTTATATCCCTGAGTGTTTACCTTATTTGCGTTGCTTGTCTTTGTCTTGGTGTTTGATATTATGGCAATCCTTCTTTGGACATGAACCACTTTATGTTTACTTCAGCAACCCCATTTGGGTATAATCATTCGGTGTAACCATTCGGTATATGGAAATCCCTTTTTGGATATGAACTATTGAATATGTCACCTGGGCGACCTTTTTTGGGTATAAACCGTTCGGCGTATGGCAATCCTTTTTGGATATGAACCATTTAATATGTCGCCTGGGCAACCCTTTTTGGGTATAAACCATTCGGCGTTATGGCAATCCTTTTTGGATATGAACCATTGAATATGTCACCTGGGCAACCCTTTTTGGGTATAAACCGTTCGGCGTTATGGCAATCCTTTTTGGATACGAACCATTGAATAT
>BPTQ01000002.1:241531119-241573939 GCA_019973895.1 Chrysanthemum seticuspe | reverse complement strand
CTACCGAGGCCTCGTCCAGATTACAATCAGTCAGGACTTCCCTTCCTCGTATGTATACGAGAAGCCAAACTCAAGCTTCGGTGTTTGTTGCTTCGTCTTATGCTTCGCGATAATCGTCCTGAGGCTGATCGGTTTCTATACCTCCAGTTTCGAGAACGCCAGAAGCATCTAAGGGTTAACTACCGTTTGGTTCACTGTCCAAGGATGCTTCGTTCCGTTGGGCAGTAGTTTGTCATGAACCTTTTCTGTTTTCTCTACGAACTTTTGAAGTTGAGAATGTGGTAGGTTGTACAAGCAGCCTTGGTCTTGTTTTTCCGTCTGCGTAATTCGTTCGATCGAAGGTACCGAAAGCGAGTAGAGTGATTCCTCCAAGAGCACCTTTATGAAGGACTTTCTAGGTAGCAAGAGTTTCTCCAGCGGCTACACTAAGTGCTTCTTCCTCTCTGTACCCTTTGACCTCCATATCTTTGGCTAGTCGGAGTCCTGCTAATAGCGCTTCGTATTCTGCTTCGTTGTTTGTGGCTTCGAACTCAAACCGAAGAGCATATGTATGCTCCTTCCCTTCAGGACTGACTAACATTAGACCTGCTCCGGAGCCATCGAAACTGGATGCTCCATCTGTGTAAAGCTTCCATTCAACCTGCGTTTGAGAAAAATTAGCTTTGGGCTTTTCTTTTTCTTCATCGGGTCCGGAAGGTGTTTCTGCCAAGAAGTCTGCGAGGATTTGCCCTTTGATAGAACTACGTCCTTTAAACTCGATTTCATGTTCTCCGAGTTCAATAGCCCATTTAGCCACCCTTTTAGACTTTTCAGGTTTAGACAAGATCTGCTTCAGTGGCTTATCGGTTAAGACTGTAATTGGGTGGGCCTGGAAATAGCGTCGGAGTCTCCTTGCTGCGTAAATTAAGGCGAGCACTAACTTCTCCAAGGTTGGGTAGTTGACCTCCGCTCCTTGTAGGACCCTGCTGACAAAGTAGATTGGGATCTGTCACTTTTCTCTCTCTTCCATAAGGACTGCGCTAATACTTTCTGCTGAGGATGCCAAATACATAAACAACACTTCGTCTTTGATTGGGGCTGTAAGTGTTGGAAGTATTTCAATGAACTCCTTCATCTTCTGAAAGGCTACTTCAGCGTCCTGACTCCATTGGAAAGTTTTCTTGTCCGTGCATCCTTTGAGTGTCTTGAAGAAGGGTAGGGACCTGTCAGCTCCTTTCGACAAAAATCGACTTAAGGCTGCCAACTTCCCATTCAGGCTCTGCACGTCTTTTAGACACTTAGGGGCTTGGAGATCGGAGATGGCTTTGACCTTAGAGGGGTTAGCTCGTATCCCCTGCTTAGTGATCAAATGTCCCAAGAATTGTCCTTCCTCGACACCGAAGGAGCATTTCTTAGGGTTCAGCTTCATGTTGATTGCCCGGAGCTGATCGAATGTTTCCTGTACATCAAGGAGTAGGTCCTCCTCAGTCTTGCTCTTGATAACCATGTCATCAACGTAGGCTTCGAGATTTCTGCCTATCTGTTTGTTGAAGGCTTTATCTACGAGACGTTGGTAAGTAGCCCCTGCGTTCTTCAAACCGAAGGGCATCTTTCTGTAACAGTAGACACCTTTACTTGTGTAGAAGGCTGTCTTTTCCTCGTCCTCCTTGGCCATTTGGATCTGATGGTATCCCTTGTAGGCATCTAAGAAGCATTTTAACCGGAAGCCTGCCAAGGATTCTACCTTCCAGTCGATTTCGGGTAGGGGGTAGCAATCCTTAGGGCATGCTTTGTTGATGTCAGTGAAATCCACACACATGCGCCATCCTCCGTCGCTCTTTTTTACCAGCACCGGTTTGGCCACCCAAGTTTGGTATTTAACCTCCCTCAGGATGCCTGCTTGTGTAAGTTCATCAACTTCTTTGCAAGCTGCGGCGTTTCTTTCACGGGCAAGGCTTCTCTTTTTCTGCTTTATGGGCTCAATGTGCTTGTACTCATTGAGTTTATGCTCCGTTCCGAAGGACTTTCCATCTATCAGCAATGTTCTTGGAACACCTGTCATGTCAGAGTATTTCCAAGCAAAGACATCAAGGTTAGTACGTAACAGTTCTGTGAGCTTCGCCTTGAAATTCGCCGGGAGTTGCTTCCCTACTACCACTGTTTGTTCAGGATAGCTAGGGTTTACGACAACTCGCTCCTCTGCATATGTACAACTAAGAATTGTCATCGGAGGCTCCTCCGATTCCTCTCTGATCTTTTTGACACCATATACACCCTTATCCGCTCCATAACTAGAATGAACAGTTCCTACTCCGAAGGGGGTTTGGAACTTAATGGCAGCATGTATAGTAGAAACAACAATTCCCATTTTTTGCATAGCTGTCCTCCCTATTTATAAATTATAAGGAGAATCTGACCTTACTATGACGAAAATGAGTGTCTCCGTGCGGGATAAGGGACCTTTGCATATGGTGACTTCCAACGGTACTTCTCCCAGAGGCCATGAGTGTTCACCAGAGAACCCTACTAGCGGTGCTTTTGAGTCGACCCTCTGTGAGCGTATAGATGAATTGAGCTTTAGGAAACAATGCTCGTAGATGATTTCGCAGGAGCTTCCGCAATCCATATACGCTCGGTTCACCTCCCTGTTGGATATGTGTACCTTGATGATCACGGGATCGGTCGAAGGTGTCTGCCCTGATATGTGGGGAAAGGTTATTTCCCCTACACTTCCTAGCTCTTCTTCTGCTTCCCTCCTCTTCAAAGTGGTATCGCGTTTGTGTACCATCAGTATCGGAGCTTCTGCGGGCGTAGTTTCCTTCTTGTTACCCTTCCATTCTCCTAGTTGAGTATCAGAGAATTTATCCTTTCCCTTCTTTATGCCTTTGACCAGGTGTGCTAACTGTCCGGATCGTACTGCCTCTTCGATCTGCTTCTTTAATTCCCTGCAGTTGTTCGTGTCATGTCCATGATCTTCATGGAAATGGCAGTACTTGGACATGTCTCTGGCCTTGCCTCGTGTTATCATCCGAGGCGGAGGATCGAAGGATTTTGCGGCCTTCTCTGTCGCCAGGATTTCTCGGGGAGATTTAACCAAGTTTGCCAGAAATCCATGGTTCGAGCCTTTGTTGTAGGGGGTGAAGCGATCTCTGTTCTTCTTCTTGTTTTTGGATCCTTCCTAGGAGGACCCTCTAGAGAATTTGTCAGATGCTTCCTTTGGCTCTATCGGAGCCCCGTTTGCTGCTACCTCCTTAGACTCAATCCAGGTGTAAGCCTTCTCAATCAAGGCCTTGTAGGTGTTGGGAAGATCGGTGGACAGGAATTACACCAAGCTTCGAGTTCGGAGGCCATGTATAAAACCGGAGATCCTCTGATCTTCATGTAGACCCATAATCTGCAAAGTTTCATCAGTGTATCTGGTAACGAAGGCTCTCGTGCTTTCGTTGTCCCTTTGTTTGATGGTGTGCACGGTTAAGTGAGTTTTGGTGTGCTTCTTCTGCTGGCTAAAGTGTAACCGGAACTTAGCCTTAAGATCATCTAGACTCACAATGCTTCCCAGCTTCTGTCCGTTCCACCATATTCTTGCGGAGTCTCTGAGCGTGTACGTGAACATATGGCATGCTACCGGCATGACCCACTTTTGCATTTTGATAGCGCCTTCAAATAAATGGAGAAAGTTGTCGGGATCACCTTTTCCGTCGTAGGTGCCTATATGAGTAGGCATCTTCACGCCGTCAGGTAAAGGGTAGTCCTCGATCCATTTTACGAAGGGTGTGCAAGCTCTAGAGGCTTCGGCACCGTAAGGGTTGTACGAAGGTGGATAAACCGGTGTAGGGTTATATGGGTTAAGAAATGGATGTGAATAGGTAGGATATGCAGTGGAAGTTTGGTACGAAGGGTATATTCCCATCGATTGTGTAGGAATCTGTCCGTAGGGCATATGCTTGTAATTCTGGTTTGGGATTGAACCATTAGGAGGGTAAGTGTTGTAGGTTTGAGTAGGTAAGTAGGGGTTCATTCCCGGAGGGGGTAATTGGTTCATGTTGGAGTAGGGAGATGGGTCTCCGATACTCAAAACATAAGAGGGTGGTACTGGAGCCCCCGCCCCTTCTCTTCCCAAATGTGCTGCTAGAAGAGGAGGCATGTTTACCCCTCCATTTCCTACTGGGTTGCTTCCTCCGTTGGAGTTCTCGCTCCTTCTTTCACCATGCATTCTGTCCCTTCTACCCGGATTTCCTCCGAGTCCTTCTTCAAAACCCACGGTCCTTCCATTTGACCTTCTAACGGAAGGGGAACCATTTCGTAGGGCCGAGCGCCCCCTGCCCATAGGTTGAGGCCTGTCCTCTACTTCAATCTCCTCGTCATACTCTTCGCTGGAGTACTCCAACTCCCTCTGCATTTCTGTGTTACGAACTTGTCTCTTGTGAGCCCTTAGCAAAGAATTTAAGGCCTCAAAGTTTGCCTCTACGAAGGCGGGACTGATGTCCGGCGTAGGGTTAGCGGATGTTGAGGCGTGATCCACGGGAGTAGTTTCCAAATGAGATCGTGTAGTGAAGGTTGAGGTTGTTATGGGGGCGAGGTTATCGGTGTTAGTTGTGGTGAGTGGGACCAGAGTAGAGAAACCTGGTGGAGGTGAATCTTATCTTACTGGTTCCATGCCGGAAAAGTAGCGTAGTTGGTTAAGGTATTAGGACTGGGTGATTACGGGACTAATAGTTGTGGTCCCACGGATGGCGCCACTGATTGTGCAAAAGATTGCACTACCAGGCTTCGATGAGGATCAAAGTAATGAGGGGTGTGTGTTCCAGCCAAGACTCGCCTGTAACCTGAGAATAAGAAATACTAAGACACTACGTAAAGTGATTGCGCAGGGGTAGGACCCTGCGAACCACCTCCGGCGTGAGAGTAAGTATGAGTTATGGTTGTATAAGTGTGTGAAAGTAAAGAGATGAGTGTGAAATGAGCATACCATAAACCATTGTCCGTCTAACCTATTTATAGTGGAAGAAATACGGTTAGAGGCACTCTTGCATGAATGTCGGAGATCATGGGGGCGTCCCATGATTGTGGGTAACCGCTAGGGGTTAGTGACCCACGTTCTCAGACTTGACGGGGAAGCCAAGAGAGAGAGGGAGATCGTGGGTTTGACTAAGTCAGGAGGTTCCTTATCCATTGTTCCTTCGTCAACCGTACCCCGAAGGGCTTAGGGCTGCGAATGGCGAATTCCCCTAAGGTAACCTTCGTGCCAACGAATGGTTTGACGCCTATGGATATTTCAGAATCCTAACTTGGGCCTTCGTATGGAAGGGCTTCGACACGTCTCGGAGGAGTGTCCTTCGAGCTACTCGGAGGGTACATCATCAGGGTCAAAGGAACTTCCTTTTCTTCGATCAAGTTTTTCAACCACCTAGGCAGTGAACCTACTCGTTGTAGTGTAGGATTGGGTAAGCCTCGGGGATTGATATCGTTCTCTAGGGGAATAGGAATGCTAGCAAGAAATGTATGACGAGAAGGTGGGGGTTGAGGATGATTTTTTTTTATATTGGTATTTTAGAAAGTTAAGGTAAAATCTCGGGGCAATTGGTTTGGGGGGTGGTATTTTCTACCGATTACTTCTACTTATCTAGTTTATCTAATTATCTAGGGGTAGCTATGTCTATTTTATGTGTGCTCGTATGATGATTAAAAATGTGTTTACCTAGATACTATTACTCCCTAGTTATCTTTTATTGGTCGGTTGAATTGTTACACCTTATCTTAACGCGTTGTATTCCTAAGGTCTTAGGGTATGCGTAGTCCCTAGTTCTTTGAGGTTATCTCTCGGGTTTAGCATACGAAATCGGCTAGCCCTTAAACTATTTCATTCATAAGCCTCACATTCATAAAGCATACTCAAGCATTAAACACAACGAATGATGTCTAGTTGCACTCCTAAGCCAGTTTACAATTAAGATAAGAAACAACTTAACAATAATCAATAACTATGTTTCATAGATCTAAGCAAACACACAAGAAATGGAGCTAGACATGGTAAATGATTGTGCAAAAGATTGCACTTCCAGGCTTCGATGAGGATCAAAGTAATGAGGGGTGTGTGTTCCAGCCAAGACTCGCCTATAACCTGAGAATAAGAAATACTAAGACACTACGTTAAGTGATTGCGCAGGGGTAGGACCCTGCGAACCACCTCCGGCGTGAGAGTAAGTATGAGTTATGGTTGTATAAGTGTGTGAAAGTAAAGAGATGAGTGTGAAATGAGCATACCATAAACCATTGTCCGTCTAACCTATTTATAGTGGAAGAAATATGGTTAGAGGCACTCTTGCATGAATGTCGGAGATCATGGGGGCGTCCCTTGATTGTGGGTAACCGCTAGGGGTTAGTGACCCACGTTCTCAGACTTGACGGGGAAGCCAAGAGAGAGAGGGAGATCGTGGGTTTGACTAAGTCAGGAGGTTCCTTATCCATTGTTCCTTCGTCAACCGTACCCCGAAGGGCTTAGGGCTGCGAATGACGAATTCCCCTAAGGTAACCTTCGTGCCAACGAATGGTTTGACGCCTATGGATATTTCAGAATCCTAACTTGGGCCTTCGTATGGAAGGGCTTCGACACGTCTCGGAGGAGTGTCCTTCGAGCTACTCGGAGGGTACATCATCAAGCCCCCCAGTCGAAAGTGATGCATATGAGCGAGGAGGCATTGCTTTCGACTTCATGCTTCGAAAAAACACCATCCTGCTGGTAAACATACTAGTTGGAAGATAACTATGCAACTAACCAAGCGCATTAAATGCTAATTAAAAGATCCAGCTGCCCGCTACAGTGATCACTTATCCCCATATTACCCGAAGACCAAAAGTCTTTATTTAAAATTTAAAAAGTGGTTTGTCTTGGATAAAAGTGATCGAGATGGACACGTGTGAATTAGGAGACGGTAAAAAAAAGGGTATTTAAGGGGAATATGATGAAACCCTAAAATACTTTTACTCTCTCCGTCTCCATTTACACGCAGTAAACATTCGAGCACACACCATCTTCGAAAACCAAGGTAAACACTTATCTCCTCTTGTAGATTGTTTCAAAAAATAGGAACATGGATTCTAAGTTTATTATAAAACAACAAAAGTGCACTTTGTCTGCTAAAGATTTGCATGATCATTTAGCCGATTATCCTATTCCAATAGAACATAAAGTGATGTTACCCAAACCCACTCAGGGTATCTTTGATGCCCCCAGGTTTCGTAGGGTTCTATACTCATGCCTTTAGTCACTCAAACCTTAGGATTCCGCTGCACCCATTGATTTTGGAATTTATGCAGTACTATAAAGTTCATATCTCTAGATTCAATCCTTTTGGGTTTGCCAAATTGACTACATTCATAGTGATGTGCAAAGCCTACGGATATGAACCAACCTTGACAGTTTTAAGAGGATTCTTGAACTTGTACCCCGGGGGCAATTGGTTGACACTAGCAAAAAGACCCGAGCCATATGTACCCACTCTGTTTGAGAAAGTGTACACAAACATATCGGGTTGGAAGGGTAGCTTTTTCTACGTGCAAGACACTATTGTTCCCCCTGCATATTCAGAGCTGCTAAACAAGGAAAATAGGTATAATGCTAAATGGTATAATGACCCCCTGCCCTACGAGGTTCGGAATGATCCTTGTTACATGCGTTTGGCAAAGTACCCTGTGGATGTGCAAGTATTCCCTGAAGCCATTTTATACATGGCTGGGATTGCTCAGAGTTGGGAGGGGTCTCCCAAGAAGCCTATGATCATATACCAAGGAAAAAGTATGTTTATCCACTTTTATTTAAATAGGACCAATGTAGCACTGCTATTTATTCTTTTTGCTTTGATTTTGCAGAGATGTCATTCAGAAACTTCATGTTCCAAGAATTTGATGAAGATTTAAGTTTCATGCCTGCGGAGAAAGCTGAGGAGTCTTATGGCGTTGGCTCCCCTTCAACATCTGTGAATAATGAGGTAAGCATCCCGAAGCCAGAGCCTATTTCATCAGTACCCCCACAATCTGCTGTGGCGGTCACATCCCAACTGGTGGAGAACATTGCTGACTCGGACGATCCTGCAGATGAGGATGTCCCCGTCGTTGGCTCAACAGGAATAGCTGATAGGCTAAAGAGTAGGAAAGGGACAGCGACCAAGGCTGCAAAATCCAACAAAAGGAAGAATCTCCTGCCTACCTCTGGGAGTAGGGTTGTGAAGCATAAAAGTACCGAGGGCAGAAAGATTATCAAGTCTGCCTTCGAATTGCCCGATGAATCCGTTGAGGTTCATGGTAAGTATTTCTGTCTTATGAGACATTGTGAAGGTAAAAATATAACTGTTATGCTAATCTGTGTATATTTCGTTGCTCGTAGGTCTTCCAGAGACGAAGGAGCTTCCAAATGCCTTAGCCTGCCATCGGATTGTTGACCATGTGACCCCTCCACAGTGGAAGAGTATGCTAGAGAACATGTCCATTGAGAAGTTCTGTGACATGCATGATAATGGGGTTGCGAGGCAGGCGGTGATGGATAATCACTTGAATGCCCAGACCAGGGGGTTGCTCAGAACTGTGGCCAAGCTGGAGGCAAAGTGTGACGAGATTGAGGGGAACGTTGAGAAGAACCCCGTCGTCCAAGACCTTCGAGAAAAGATAGCTCAGTTGACCGTGGAACGTGGCAATCTCAAACTGGAAGAAGCCAAGGTTATTACTCTCACTGGTCAGAATGCTGCTCTCGAGGCTAAATGTGTTGGGTTGGAAAGTGAGAAAGTTAGGCTTGGAGAGGTAGAGGTAAAGTTGAGGGAGGAGATCGACGGCCTGCAAATGAGGTATAAGATGTTGCAGAAAGACCGTGCAGAAGTTGTTTCGAAGGTGGTGCCTTACATAGCCATGGAACTCTATCATAGTGACGAGCTGGGAGCTCAGATGTGGAAGGTCATCAAGTCAGCCCTATTTTATGGACGGTGTTTGGCTCTGGAGGAGGTCGCCAAAACAGGTAAGCCTGTGGACCTCTCCAAGATTGAATGCTACCGTCCCACTTCGCAGGCTGAATATGATGAGGCAGGAAATGCATTTGCCACTGCAGAGTACTCCTTCCTAGCTGAGGCAACCAAAGATCCAATGGCACCCCTTGAAGATCTCCTGTCTAAGAAACCTCGGAAACTGAAGCCTACCACTCCAACCAAGAAAACCATGTCTACTAAACCAGTCTCAGTGCAACCCTCCTCCACTCCCTCTCCGAAGAAACAAGAATGAAGGCTGCTCTGTTAGCAGTAATTTGGTTCCAAAGGGTGGCATGTACCCTTAAGACAATTTATTTTATGTGACAATGTGTGTCGTGTTTCCCAAAAAATTTAACTGCTTGTGATGTATGGCCATGTGCCAAAAACAATTTGACAGGAGTCTAGGCTCCTTATGCAGGTATAAGGGCAGTAGCCCGTATTTTGAATGCAATAGTGTAGAGGACATTGATCCGGGCAAAACAGTCAAGCTAAATCACTCAAGCCTGCCACTTGTGAATGGCAGACCGTAATCAGCTTAAAACTGCTCAAACACGAATGCAATGAAGATCAGGAGAGTATAGTGTTTCCCCAGGTCGTTAAGTCCCAACGAGCTGTGCGAGAATAGTCAAACGTGTAGTGATCGAGAGATTTGAACGGGAAAAGAGATTTGAAGATTATTATAACTAAGGAAAAAGCCCATAAACTACAGGGCTTAAATGCAAAATAAAGAAAGTTAAAAAGATAAAATCTATTAAATAAACGCTATCACTATATTTAAAATGATGAACGTTTAAAACCTAAAACTTACGTTTTAAAACAAAATTACGTAAACGTACAAATAAAAACGTGAAAATTACACAAGATAAATCCTAAAAATATGAAAAATACATTTTTACAATCCTAATGATAAAAGAAAATTTATAGAAAAAGAAAATTATTTTTATAACTATTTAATTAATTATTATTAATTAAAAACTATTTTTAACTATTAAATAATTACCTAAAATACAAGAAATTAGGAAATAAGGCTAGAAAAATAAAATTATGAAATGAAAAAGTCTAAAATATCAAACTAGAATTTTCAAAACTATTTTTGTATTTTTCTGATTATTTTTCTATTTTTTATGATTTTTAAACTATTAAAAACTACTTAAATTATTTAAAAATACAAATTTAACTAAGAAAAATATGGAAAAATACTTTTTTGGCTTTTTATATTTATCTTAACTTAATAAAAATGAAAACTTATTTTTTTGAAGCTTTTCTTAATTTTTTGTATTAAAAGCTATTTAAAAATGCTTAAAAACTAGATAAAATGCAGAAAAATACCAAACAAGCTAGGAAAAATCTGAAAAATTCAGGAAATGCTTAAAATAATATTAGGAAGCTAGGAAAATTGGAAAAACAAGTGCTTATATGGAAGATTTTGAAACTGATGAAGGAGTGCTTATTCAAATAAGCACATGATTAAGCAAATGGAGTCCAAAAGCTAGAAACTGTTTATAGAAGCTCTATTAAGCTAAGAGAGCTAAAATGGAACAAGTTTCAACAAGCAATAACCTCTGGATTGCAAGCTTGATCAGTTTGATGAGTTGAGCTTATAATCTAAAAGCAGTTTCTGGGGGCTATATTGGACAAGAAATTAAGCACTCAAATAAGCTTGAAACTAGAAAACAATTGAGAGACCTTAAAATAGACCTGGTTGGCTATGTCTAGACCCAAGCACAAACCAAGATGAGCTTTAATAAGCTCTGTGCAAGGGCTGCACAAACTGCACAACACCTGTGCAGTTAGGTGCCCTTTGCACAGGGCATATAAGCCCAATTTGACAAGCTCATATGAGGCTTAAGAAAAATTTACAAAAATCCTCTAAAATACGCATAAGAAAATAGACCAAGAGCTCTTTCTAAAACCACAAGTTACAGTGAAAATGACTCAGAATTGAGCTCAAGAAAAATCTCTCTTGTTAGCCAAAAACTAAGAATTTCAACATTTGACTTTTTATCAAAACTGAGAAGTTGACTAAACTGAGCTTTGATCCAGATTTTAAGGACTGAAAATGATTTGTTATGATGAAATTAAGTTAACAAAAGCTTTGTTTATGGAATTTGAACACAAAACAAGGGTCTGCTCATTAATAATCTCAACAGTGGACAAGCTTTAGACAGAATTGATGATTTTTGACTATTTGAGTTCTAAGGTACAATATAAAGACAGATATGTATGAATTAGACCCTAATAAGCATAAAGCAATAACATCTAACCACTGATTCAAACTTAAACTTAACCAACTGATGCTAACCAAACACTCTTTTAGCAACAGTTTTTTTGCACATTACTCTATCAATTCCTTAATATCAATCCATAGAAGCTAAAGCTAGTAATCTACTGTTTATAATAGAGCTAATGAATGCAGAAACAACAACATAAACTACAGAATCAAATTGAACCAATTATGCAGTTCAACAGATATAAAAGGACAGATACCAAAACTTACAAACATCCAGCAATTTGCAGATTATCTCAGATCAAAACTACCACTAACCTAACCATATCCAACTCATTTCAACCTCTGCATCACCAGTAACCATGTCCAAAACCAGTTTGAGTCTAAGAGTTGACTTTTGTTGACCCTGCAGCAATATTGCTTAGCACTGATTCCAAAGCTCATCAAAAGCTTTAATAAACTTAAGTAAACCTGTCTAAACTAAAACATAAGCTCTTGGAAGCTTGAATTCAAGAACTTGAAGCTAAAAGTTTGCAACAGTAAACTGAAAATTTGAAATGTAACTGAAATCTTGAATTAAGACTTGAAACAGATAAAAAGGATTAAGTAACTTAGTTTGATTACAACAAAAGCTTAAGATTACATTTTAGGATACTAATTGAGAGACTTTTTATAAAAACGACATACATTGGAAAAACTAAAACTAGCTACTACTGTTTCTGGCTTTCTTCTTCCTTTTTATAGCTCTGAAATGGTTACCACGTGTCCTCAGATCAATTCCCACCTTTCTTGAGAGCCAATGGGAGACTAATGAGTGTTTTGGCCAAATTTCCATTTTGGCGGGAAGGCCTAATTTTGACTTTGTTGACCTTCTGAGCTAGCACTAGGGGGGGGGGTGATAAGTGATATGATGAGGGGGTGAGGTGTGGAAGAGATAAGGGAAAAAGGTTGGATGGGATGGGTGTTTGCAGAAGAATCAGGCAAGTGGTGGGGAAGAAAACTGCTTGGGAGGGAAACCTCTGGTTTTGACTTCTGTTGACCAGGGGTTCAAAATGGGTAAGGGTTCACAGGGTTAAATGGCAGGGGGGTCATAATTCATTTAATTTGACAAGGCTTGTACAAGGACTAGTTTTGTAATTCTTCAAACTTGAGGGGCCATTCCTGTAATTTTCCAAACTTGATACAAGGACTAAAACTGACAAACTTCAATAGTACAAGGACCAGTTTTGACAATTTCAAATTTTCCAGGGACCAAACTTGACAATTTAGAAAGTTCAGGGACCTTTTCTGCCATTTTACAAAAGATTTATTCAAGGACCATTTTTGACAAATTAGAATATTTCAGGGACCTTGAATAACATTTCTCTATATTTAGATTTACCAGGGACTGTTTTTGACAACTTTTGAAACTTGGGGGACTAAAACTGCCAATTATGCAAATTTGATACGTTTTTCACCAGATTTTGACATTTTTGCATTTAAAACACATAAAACACTTATTTGTGATATTTTTATCATTTTGATGCATTTCTGAGTGTTTTCAGATGTTTTTGCAGTTTAAATGGTACAAAAATGATGAGTATTTAGACACTCATCAATCCCCCACACTAAGATATTGCTAGTCCCTAGCAATGTTTTGAGAAAAATTAATGGATTTTATCTCTTTACCAAAAGCCATTACTTCTGGAGTAGCCAAATGTTTCAGTTCAAGTAAGAACCATGGTACACTGATAACCATGTGATTTTGAGCAAACCACCAGCTTCCAACGGTTTTGATTTGTCTTTACCAGAAGCCGTACCCTTCTGGACTAGCCAACTCTTAGATAAATTATCAATATTATCTTTGGTGAGCTGATTACCAATTATGGTTTTTCCACTGCCTTTACCACAAGCCATAAACTTGCGGGCTAGCCAACTCTTTACTTTTAAGGATATGGTGAGCTGAATACCATACAATTTTGGGCAAATTGCAAGCCGTCAACGGATTTGAGATATCTTTACCAAGAGCCGTTTGCTCCTGGATTAGCCAATCCTTATGTGGGTTAGACATGGTGGACTGATTACCATTTGTTGTGTTTAGTACATAGTACTTCCACTAAAAAAATTTTAAAATTTGGCTATTTTGGGGGAAAAAGGGACTAAAAGGGTACATTTATGATCAAAATTCGCCAGAATTTCCCCCCCACACTTAGAAATGAATATTGTCCTCAATATTCAAAGTACTGGCTGTTATGCCGAAACTTAGAACGTAAAAAGATAACATTACTAGCTAAGTGTGGAAACACAACAATTATTCTCTTTTTTTAGTATTTACAATTTTCAAAGTTTTTTTAGATCTATATACAACATGTGGGGCATCTCCCCCACACTAGGGTGGTACACACGGGTGAAAACCCATGTTAAGCTACTGTTTTTGATTACCGAGTCGCTAGCTTGACTCGACCCCGAATTAATTGGTTCATGGGGAAGCAAGTGGAAGAGACAATCTCCATCGGACTTTCATTCAAGATGTTTGTATAAACATTGAAATACGTGAAAGTTCCACACCGATGAGATATACAGAGAAAGACCCGGCTCAAAAATGATAAATGAAAATGCCGGGGTCAAAGATAATGTCTTCATTCCCGAAGGAGTGAAGAACAGGAGAAGCCACGGGATATATGAAGAAAAGAAAGAAAATCATGATACAAATCATGACTAACTCTTCATCCTCGATAGGAGAATTCATAGTTTCATGAATCTCCTCAGTTAAGCTTACTTGATCAAGACATACTATGGGTGTGTCTAGATCAAAATGGAAGTTATCATACTCCGGCGGAGATATGATATGAGTGAGTTCACAGGAGAACTCCTCGAAGGTAAATGAATCATATTCAGAATTGGTATCAGTGGGTTCACTGGTGAACTCATCCAATGTAAATGATTCATAATCGGGGAGAGAATTACGAGAATGAAAAGTGGTACTGCCACTAATCTTCTCTCCCATTTTATCAAAACATAAGGCTTTCATTTCCGGAATAGAATCATCGGAAAGAATGTCACTATCCTTAATGGGGATAGGAGATGAAATAGGTTTTTCATTGAAAGCCTCGATTTTAGAAATGAGAAGTCTGACATTTAGTAATGTTGCACGAAGTGCTTCATCTTTGATTTCAGTGTCAGTAACTTCATCATTCTCTTCTTCTAAGCTATCAAGCTCAGAAGGTAAATCTTCCACATAAACGATGTCTCCACAAGATAACGAATCATTATCATTAGAATCGGAGAACATCTCAACATGATCATTTTGGAAGACAAGAGGAGGAGGGATATCACACACATGATCAGAAGTTCCCTGTGACTCTCTTGGGATTGGGACAAGGTTCTCAACACTAGACTTTATGAATTCGTCCGATTCCTTTTCAGGAACAGTGTCAAGATGCTCGTCCCCCATGTTCAAATAGTGAGTGGGAACTTCGGGTGTGATAGCAACAGACTGAGGGAGTTTAGAAGGACTAGCATACATATGTTTAATACTTTCCATTTGTTCTTCTGCTAGTAATTCCATCATAGTCTTTTCTCCCTGATTTTTCATGGAAGGAGTTTCAACTGATGAACTTGATGAATCTGTACAAAGTTGACTAATATCAAGGGTAACTTCATCATCATCGTCATCAGGAATGAAACGGAATCGAGAGCTAGATTTGGCTGCTTTCTCTTTTGCAATTGATTCCCTAATAGATTTTTCAAAGGCAATCTGGGAATCTAATTTAGCAGTCCGCTCTTCAGCTAACAAAACTTCCATGGATTTTTCATTTGGATTATCTTGGGGATGTTTACATTCCTTCAAATCTTTCACTAAATCCAAAAGATCAAGTAGAAGATTTTGAGGAAGTGGCTCAGGCTGAGGTGGTGCCTGATTCACTTGGTACTGTGGAGGTTGGTCATGATACGAAGAGTCGTAATTGTTACAAGGAAATGGATTCCTTGTTTGACAATCAGAGCTAGAGTGAGGACCTCCACAATACTCACAACAGTAAAACTGATGTGGCTGTGAGTCATATGTGTTGTAGTCATAATTGTTATCAGGACCCTGCTCATAGACAAGCGTGTTTCCCGATTGACAATCAGAACTGTAGTGTGAACCACCACAGTACTCACAACAGTAAAACTGCTGAGTCTCACAGTGTGGTAGCTGATGGAATGAATCAGTTGTGTTATGGTAGGAATAGGGATCCTGGTTATAGACAGACCCGTTTCCTGATTCCACCATGCTACAACTGGGGCAATTGCCACCATTATAAGGACCACCACACCATTGACAACCAAGAGGGTGAGGATAAGACATAGAAAGAATCAAAGGTTTACAGAGGGTAAGAAATGAAGAATCAAAAGGGTAAGAGGGTAAAGAGGAATATTTTTGGTATTTTTGAAAAACATGATGTAAAAACTAAGAATGAAAATCTTTTTGGGTTTTTGATTTTTAAAAGATGGTATAAACAAGGAGTGATGTCAAATCACTAATCTGCTATACGTAAGACTATTAGCACTGCTCCCCGGCAGCGGCGCCAAAATTTGATCCGGGCAAAACAGTCAAGCTAAATCACTCAAGCCTGCCACTTGTGAATGGCAGACCGTAATCAGCTTAAAACTGCTCAAACACGAATGCAATGAAGATCAGGAGAGTATAGTGTTTCCCCAGGTCGTTAAGTCCCAACGAGCTGTGCGAGAATAGTCAAACGTGTAGTGATCGAGAGATTTGAACGGGAAAAGAGATTTGAAGATTATTATAACTAAGGAAAAAGCCCATAAACTACAGGGCTTAAATGCAAAATAAAGAAAGTTAAAAAGATAAAATCTATTAAATAAACGCTATCACTATATTTAAAATGATGAACGTTTAAAACCTAAAACTTACGTTTTAAAACAAAATTACGTAAACGTACAAATAAAAACGTGAAAATTACACAAGATAAATCCTAAAAATATGAAAAATACATTTTTACAATCCTAATGATAAAAGAAAATTTATAGAAAAAGAAAATTATTTTTATAACTATTTAATTAATTATTATTAATTAAAAACTATTTTTAACTATTAAATAATTACCTAAAATACAAGAAATTAGGAAATAAGGCTAGAAAAATAAAATTATGAAATGAAAAAGTCTAAAATATCAAACTAGAATTTTCAAAACTATTTTTGTATTTTTCTGATTATTTTTCTATTTTTTATGATTTTTAAACTATTAAAAACTACTTAAATTATTTAAAAATACAAATTTAACTAAGAAAAATATGGAAAAATACTTTTTTGGCTTTTTATATTTATCTTAACTTAATAAAAATGAAAACTTATTTTTTTGAAGCTTTTCTTAATTTTTTGTATTAAAAGCTATTTAAAAATGCTTAAAAACTAGATAAAATGCAGAAAAATACCAAACAAGCTAGGAAAAATCTGAAAAATTCAGGAAATGCTTAAAATAATATTAGGAAGCTAGGAAAATTGGAAAAACAAGTGCTTATATGGAAGATTTTGAAACTGATGAAGGAGTGCTTATTCAAATAAGCACATGATTAAGCAAATGGAGTCCAAAAGCTAGAAACTGTTTACAGAAGCTCTATTAAGCTAAGAGAGCTAAAATGGAACAAGTTTCAACAAGCAATAACCTCTGGATTGCAAGCTTGATCAGTTTGATGAGTTGAGCTTATAATTTAAAAGCAGTTTCTGGGGGCTATATTGGACAAGAAATTAAGCACTCAAATAAGCTTGAAACTAGAAAACAATTGAGAGACCTTAAAATAGACCTGGTTGGCTATGTCTAGACCCAAGCACAAACCAAGATGAGCTTTAATAAGCTCTGTGCAAGGGCTGCACAAACTGCACAACACCTGTGCAGTTAGGTGCCCTTTGCACAGGGCATATAAGCCCAATTTGACAAGCTCATATGAGGCTTAAGAAAAATTTACAAAAATCCTCTAAAATACGCATAAGAAAATAGACCAAGAGCTCTTTCTAAAACCACAAGTTACAGTGAAAATGACTCAGAATTGAGCTCAAGAAAAATCTCTCTTGTTAGCCAAAAACTAAGAATTTCAACATTTGACTTTTTATCAAAACTGAGAAGTTGACTAAACTGAGCTTTGATCCAGATTTTAAGGACTGAAAATGATTTGTTATGATGAAATTAAGTTAACAAAAGCTTTGTTTATGGAATTTGAACACAAAACAAGGGTCTGCTCATTAATAATCTCAACAGTGGACAAGCTTTAGACAGAATTGATGATTTTTGACTATTTGAGTTCTAAGGTACAATATAAAGACAGATATGTATGAATTAGACCCTAATAAGCATAAAGCAATAACATCTAACCACTGATTCAAACTTAAACTTAACCAACTGATGCTAACCAAACACTCTTTTAGCAACAGTTTTTTTGCACATTACTCTATCAATTCCTTAATATCAATCCATAGAAGCTAAAGCTAGTAATCTACTGTTTATAATAGAGCTAATGAATGCAGAAACAACAACATAAACTACAGAATCAAATTGAACCAATTATGCAGTTCAACAGATATAAAAGGACAGATACCAAAACTTACAAACATCCAGCAATTTGCAGATTATCTCAGATCAAAACTACCACTAACCTAACCATATCCAACTCATTTCAACCTCTGCATCACCAGTAACCATGTCCAAAACCAGTTTGAGTCTAAGAGTTGACTTTTGTTGACCCTGCAGCAATATTGCTTAGCACTGATTCCAAAGCTCATCAAAAGCTTTAATAAACTTAAGTAAACCTGTCTAAACTAAAACATAAGCTCTTGGAAGCTTGAATTCAAGAACTTGAAGCTAAAAGTTTGCAACAGTAAACTGAAAATTTGAAATGTAACTGAAATCTTGAATTAAGACTTGAAACAGATAAAAAGGATTAAGTAACTTAGTTTGATTACAACAAAAGCTTAAGATTACATTTTAGGATACTAATTGAGAGACTTTTTATAAAAACGACATACATTGGAAAAACTAAAACTAGCTACTACTGTTTCTGGCTTTCTTCTTCCTTTTTATAGCTCTGAAATGGTTACCACGTGTCCTCAGATCAATTCCCACCTTTCTTGAGAGCCAATGGGAGACTAATGAGTGTTTTGGCCAAATTTCCATTTTGGCGGGAAGGCCTAATTTTGACTTTGTTGACCTTCTGAGCTAGCACTAGGGGGGGTGATAAGTGATATGATGAGGGGGTGAGGTGTGGAAGAGATAAGGGAAAAAGGTTGGATGGGATGGGTGTATGCAGAAGAATCAGGCAAGTGGTGGGGAAGAAAACTGCTTGGGAGGGAAACCTCTGGTTTTGACTTCTGTTGACCAGGGGTTCAAAATGGGTAAGGGTTCACAGGGTTAAATGGCAGGGGGGTCATAATTCATTTAATTTGACAAGGCTTGTACAAGGACTAGTTTTGTAATTCTTCAAACTTGAGGGGCCATTCCTGTAATTTTCCAAACTTGATACAAGGACTAAAACTGACAAACTTCAATAGTACAAGGACCAGTTTTGACAATTTCAAATTTTCCAGGGACCAAACTTGACAATTTAGAAAGTTCAGGGACCTTTTCTGCCATTTTACAAAAGATTTATTCAAGGACCATTTTTGACAAATTAGAATATTTCAGGGACCTTGAATAACATTTCTCTATATTTAGATTTACCAGGGACTGTTTTTGACAACTTTTGAAACTTGGGGGACTAAAACTGCCAATTATGCAAATTTGATACGTTTTTCACCAGATTTTGACATTTTTGCATTTAAAACACATAAAACACTTATTTGTGATATTTTTATCATTTTGATGCATTTCTGAGTGTTTTCAGATGTTTTTGCAGTTTAAATGGTACAAAAATGATGAGTATTTAGACACTCATCAGACATACCTCTACATATTTAGCTTAAGTTTGTTATGTAAACTTCTCTTACGCCATTTTTGCGACGCTTAAATTTTACAACCTAAGGTTCAACAACCTCATTGTGTGTAAATTACAACACCAAGAATATAATGGCCAACTTGACCATTGACAGAGGGTCGCGACCCACTCTATCTCAGATCCTTTACATAGCATGGCTTTGTTAAAAAAAATTTTTTTTTACAAGCGCCAAAATCTACTAGGAGAGTTAATGTGAATGTTTAAGTTGGCTTTGAATAATAAGGCATATGTTACACCTCAAGCCATTCGACATTGAAACTCATTAACGACTTGGTTGAACAAATCTTTGTGTTTAAGAAACGAAGCAAGAGATTTGTGGGAAATGTCTTATTTATCATTGAATTGGTAGGGAGGATTACATCATTCTTGAAATGAAAACTAAGACAACTACCAATAATGTGTGCTTTCCCTTGAGAAGCTTTTGATTACAAGAAAAAAGTTAAAGTACTTTTTAAACATAGAACTTTCGAAGGTTCGTACCATTCCATGTCCTGTCGATGGGTTCTCCGAGAAGAGTGGCCAATTTGTATGCTCCATTGCCGTAGGCCTCAGCTACCATGTAGGGTCCTTCCCAAGTTGGTCCCAGTTTTCCCTGATACTCTGCTTTGCTTGCACTGTTGAGGCGCAGTACATATTCTCCGGGCTTGAAAGTGGAAGGTCTAACCCTTTTGTTATAGTAGCCTTCGATCTTATGTTTGTGTATTGCTTCTCGGATGGAGGCTATTTCTCTCCTTTCTTCTAGGAGATCAAGGTTTTCCCTGATTCTATCGTCATTTTGGGAGGCATCATACGTTGCCACACGCTCCGTGTGTACAATTAGTTCCGAAGGGATGACCGCTTCTGTTCCGTATGTTAGGCTGAAAGGGGTTTCTCCGTTGCTTTGACTTAGGATGTGTACGGTGAGCCCATAAGACTTGAGGGAGTTCGTCCACCCATCCGTGTTGAGTTCGACCTAGCCTTTTCTCGATCCCTTTGACGATTTCTCTGTTTGTAACCTCCACTTGTCCATTACCTTGTGGGTGATAGACGGATGTCCAGGATTGTTTTATGTTGAGCCCTTGACAGAAGTCATAAAAGACTCCTTCGACAAACTGTTTCCCGTTGTCAGATATGATGATGTGGGGTACTCTGAATCTGCACACAATGTGTTCCCATACAAACTTCTCGATCTGTCTTCCTGTCACCGAAGCTAGGGGTTTTGCTTCCACCCACTTGGTGAAGTAGTCGATCGCCACTAGCAAGAACTTGACTCCTCCGGGAGCTATAGGCATAGGCCCTACAATATCGATGCCCCACTGGGAGAAGGGCCATGCGGATGTCACACTTGTCATATCTTGCTTCGGCATTTTTGGAACGTTTGAGTGTATCTGACAAGCTTCACACTTGAGGATGATTTCGGTTGCGTCCCTGTGCATCGAGGGCCAATAGTAGCCCAACTTCATTATCTTCGAGACAACTGAGCGAGGTCC
This sequence comes from Chrysanthemum seticuspe, assembly GCA_019973895.1. Classification (NCBI taxonomy): domain Eukaryota; kingdom Viridiplantae; phylum Streptophyta; class Magnoliopsida; order Asterales; family Asteraceae; genus Chrysanthemum; species Chrysanthemum seticuspe. The sequence continues at coordinate 241,553,285 of BPTQ01000002.1, read as the reverse complement.
TGCATGGAGGCCGCAAGATCCTTCATGGACTTCGGCTATGATGCTCGAAGCTTGCTTGGGGCCTACGCATCGTAACCAAGGTGATAAAAACGACCTCCTATATAGGGTTTCCCCTATTAGCCGGTACTGCGGGGACTTTAACCCGAATCTTTCTTGCAAGCTTGGGATCTTCAGGGAGAAGACCACTTATCAAATATTCCCTTATGGGAGTCATCCATGTCTCTCCTTCTTCGTGAATCACATCGGCGACCTCTTTGAGAACGATGGATCTTTCAGGAAGTATTTCCACGAGAACCTCCTTAGTGAGATGAGCGAAAGCCATGGAAGCTAGCTTGCTTAATGCGTCTGCCTTTTTGTTCTGGTTCCGACGAACATGTTGGATGGTGTAAGAGTTGAAGTTTTCAAGCATCTCTTTTGTCTTTTCCAAGTACTGTTTGATGACGGGTTGCCTTGCTTCGTAGGAACCTGTCACTTGGTTTGCCATCAATTGGGAATCTACGAAGACCGCAAGAGCTTTGACCTCCATATCTTTGGCTAGTCGGAGTCCTGCTAATAGCGCTTCGTATTCTGCTTCGTTGTTTGTGGCTTCGAACTCAAACCGAAGAGCATATGTATGCTCCTTCCCTTCAGGACTGACTAACATTAGACCTGCTCCGGAGCCATCGAAACTGGATGCTCCATCTGTGTAAAGCTTCCATTCAACCTGCGTTTGAGAAAAATTAGCTTTGGGCTTTTCTTTTTCTTCATCGGGTCCGGAAGGTGTTTCTGCCAAGAAGTCTGCGAGGATTTGCCCTTTGATAGAACTACGTCCTTTAAACTCGATTTCATGTTCTCCGAGTTCAATAGCCCATTTAGCCACCCTTTTAGACTTTTCAGGTTTAGACAAGATCTGCTTCAGTGGCTTATCGGTTAAGACTGTAATTGGGTGGGCCTGGAAATAGCGTCGGAGTCTCCTTGCTGCGTAAATTAAGGCGAGCACTAACTTCTCCAAGGTTGGGTAGTTGACCTCCGCTCCTTGTAGGACCCTGCTGACAAAGTAGATTGGGATCTGTCACTTTTCTCTCTCTGCCATAAGGACTGCGCTAATACTTTCTGCTGAGGATGCCAAATACATAAACAACACTTCGTCTTTGATTGGGGCTGTAAGTGTTGGAAGTATTTCAATGAACTCCTTCATCTTCTGAAAGGCTACTTCAGCGTCCTGACTCCATTGGAAAGTTTTCTTGTCCGTGCATCCTTTGAGTGTCTTGAAGAAGGGTAGGGACCTGTCAGCTCCTTTCGACAAAAATCGACTTAAGGCTGCCAACTTCCCATTCAGGCTCTGCACGTCTTTTAGACACTTAGGGGCTTGGAGATCGGAGATGGCTTTGACCTTAGAGGGGTTAGCTCGTATCCCCTGCTTAGTGATCAAATGTCCCAAGAATTGTCCTTCCTCGACACCGAAGGAGCATTTCTTAGGGTTCAGCTTCATGTTGATTGCCCGGAGCTGATCGAATGTTTCCTGTACATCAAGGAGTAGGTCCTCCTCAGTCTTGCTCTTGATAACCATGTCATCAACGTAGGCTTCGAGATTTCTGCCTATCTGTTTGTTGAAGGCTTTATCTACGAGACGTTGGTAAGTAGCCCCTGCGTTCTTCAAACCGAAGGGCATCTTTCTGTAACAGTAGACACCTTTACTTGTGTAGAAGGCTGTCTTTTCCTCGTCCTCCTTGGCCATATGGATCTGATGGTATCCCTTGTAGGCATCTAAGAAGCATTTTAACCGGAAGCCTGCCAAGGATTCTACCTTCCAGTCGATTTCGGGTAGGGGGTAGCAATCCTTAGGGCATGCTTTGTTGATGTCAGTGAAATCCACACACATGCGCCATCCTCCGTCGCTCTTTTTTACCAGCACCGGTTTGGCCACCCAAGTTTGGTATTTAACCTCCCTCAGGATGCCTGCTTGTGTAAGTTCATCAACTTCTTTGCAAGCTGCGGCGTTTCTTTCACGGGCAAGGCTTCTCTTTTTCTGCTTTATGGGCTCAATGTGCTTGTACTCATTGAGTTTATGCTCCGTTCCGAAGGACTTTCCATCTATCAGCAATGTTCTTGGAACACCTGTCATGTCAGAGTATTTCCAAGCAAAGACATCAAGGTTAGTACGTAACAGTTCTGTGAGCTTCGCCTTGAAATTCGCCGGGAGTTGCTTCCCTACTACCACTGTTTGTTCAGGATAGCTAGGGTTTACGACAACTCGCTCCTCTGCATATGTACAACTAAGAATTGTCATCGGAGGCTCCTCCGATTCCTCTCTGATCTTTTTGACACCATATACACCCTTATCCGCTCCATAACTAGAATGAACAGTTCCTACTCCGAAGGGGGTTTGGAACTTAATGGCAGCATGTATAGTAGAAACAACAATTCCCATTTTTTGCATAGCTGTCCTCCCTATTTATAAATTATAAGGAGAATCTGACCTTACTATGACGAAAATGAGTGTCTCCGTGCGGGATAAGGGACCTTTGCATATGGTGACTTCCAACGGTACTTCTCCCAGAGGCCATGAGTGTTCACCAGAGAACCCTACTAGCGGTGCTTTTGAGTCGACCCTCTGTGAGCGTATAGATGAATTGAGCTTTAGGAAACAATGCTCGTAGATGATTTCGCAGGAGCTTCCGCAATCCATATACGCTCGGTTCACCTCCCTGTTGGATATGTGTACCTTGATGATCACGGGATCGGTCGAAGGTGTCTGCCCTGATATGTGGGGAAAGGTTATTTCCCCTACACTTCCTAGCTCTTCTTCTGCTTCCTTCCTCTTCAAAGTGGTATCGCGTTTGTGTACCATCAGTATCGGAGCTTCTGCGGGCGTAGTTTCCTTCTTGTTACCCTTCCATTCTCCTAGTTGAGTATCAGAGAATTTATCCTTTCCCTTCTTTATGCCTTTGACCAGGTGTGCTAACTGTCCGGATCGTACTGCCTCTTCGATCTGCTTCTTTAATTCCCTGCAGTTGTTCGTGTCATGTCCATGATCTTCATGGAAATGGCAGTACTTGGACATGTCTCTGGCCTTGCCTCGTGTTATCATCCGAGGCGGAGGATCGAAGGATTTTGCGGCCTTCTCTGTCGCCAGGATTTCTCGGGGAGATTTAACCAAGTTTGCCAGAAATCCATGGTTCGAGCCTTTGTTGTAGGGGGTGAAGCGATCTCTGTTCTTCTTCTTGTTTTTGGATCCTTCCTAGGAGGACCCTCTAGAGAATTTGTCAGATGCTTCCTTTGGCTCTATCGGAGCCCCGTTTGCTGCTACCTCCTTAGACTCAATCCAGGTGTAAGCCTTCTCAATCAAGGCCTTGTAGGTGTTGGGAAGATCGGTGGACAGGAATTACACCAAGCTTCGAGTTCGGAGGCCATGTATAAAACCGGAGATCCTCTGATCTTCATGTAGACCCATAATCTGCAAAGTTTCATCAGTGTATCTGGTAACGAAGGCTCTCGTGCTTTCGTTGTCCCTTTGTTTGATGGTGTGCACGGTTAAGTGAGTTTTGGTGTGCTTCTTCTGCTGGCTAAAGTGTAACCGGAACTTAGCCTTAAGATCATCTAGACTCACAATGCTTCCCAGCTTCTGTCCGTTCCACCATATTCTTGCGGAGTCTCTGAGCGTGTACGTGAACATATGGCATGCTACCGGCATGACCCACTTTTGCATTTTGATAGCGCCTTCAAATAAATGGAGAAAGTTGTCGGGATCACCTTTTCCGTCGTAGGTGCCTATATGAGTAGGCATCTTCACGCCGTCAGGTAAAGGGTAGTCCTCGATCCATTTTACGAAGGGTGTGCAAGCTCTAGAGGCTTCGGCACCGTAAGGGTTGTACGAAGGTGGATAAACCGGTGTAGGGTTATATGGGTTAAGAAATGGATGTGAATAGGTAGGATATGCAGTGGAAGTTTGGTACGAAGGGTATATTCCCATCGATTGTGTAGGAATCTGTCCGTAGGGCATATGCTTGTAATTCTGGTTTGGGATTGAACCATTAGGAGGGTAAGTGTTGTAGGTTTGAGTAGGTAAGTAGGGGTTCATTCCCGGAGGGGGTAATTGGTTCATGTTGGAGTAGGGAGATGGGTCTCCGATACTCAAAACATAAGAGGGTGGTACTGGAGCCCCCGCCCCTTCTCTTCCCAAATGTGCTGCTAGAAGAGGAGGCATGTTTACCCCTCCATTTCCTACTGGGTTGCTTCCTCCGTTGGAGTTCTCGCTCCTTCTTTCACCATGCATTCTGTCCCTTCTACCCGGATTTCCTCCGAGTCCTTCTTCAAAACCCACGGTCCTTCCATTTGACCTTCTAACGGAAGGGGAACCATTTCGTAGGGCCGAGCGCCCCCTGCCCATAGGTTGAGGCCTGTCCTCTACTTCAATCTCCTCGTCATACTCTTCGCTGGAGTACTCCAACTCCCTCTGCATTTCTGTGTTACGAACTTGTCTCTTGTGAGCCCTTAGCAAAGAATTTAAGGCCTCAAAGTTTGCCTCTACGAAGGCGGGACTGATGTCCGGCGTAGGGTTAGCGGATGTTGAGGCGTGATCCACGGGAGTAGTTTCCAAATGAGATCGTGTAGTGAAGGTTGAGGTTGTTATGGGGGCGAGGTTATCGGTGTTAGTTGTGGTGAGTGGGACCAGAGTAGAGAAACCTGGTGGAGGTGAATCTTATCTTACTGGTTCCATGCCGGAAAAGTAGCGTAGTTGGTTAAGGTATTAGGACTGGGTGATTACGGGACTAATAGTTGTGGTCCCACGGATGGCGCCACTGATTGTGCAAAAGATTGCACTACCAGGCTTCGATGAGGATCAAAGTAATGAGGGGTGTGTGTTCCAGCCAAGACTCGCCTGTAACCTGAGAATAAGAAATACTAAGACACTACGTAAAGTGATTGCGCAGGGGTAGGACCCTGCGAACCACCTCCGGCGTGAGAGTAAGTATGAGTTATGGTTGTATAAGTGTGTGAAAGTAAAGAGATGAGTGTGAAATGAGCATACCATAAACCATTGTCCGTCTAACCTATTTATAGTGGAAGAAATACGGTTAGAGGCACTCTTGCATGAATGTCGGAGATCATGGGGGCGTCCCATGATTGTGGGTAACCGCTAGGGGTTAGTGACCCACGTTCTCAGACTTGACGGGGAAGCCAAGAGAGAGAGGGAGATCGTGGGTTTGACTAAGTCAGGAGGTTCCTTATCCATTGTTCCTTCGTCAACCGTACCCCGAAGGGCTTAGGGCTGCGAATGGCGAATTCCCCTAAGGTAACCTTCGTGCCAACGAATGGTTTGACGCCTATGGATATTTCAGAATCCTAACTTGGGCCTTCGTATGGAAGGGCTTCGACACGTCTCGGAGGAGTGTCCTTCGAGCTACTCGGAGGGTACATCATCAGGGTCAAAGGAACTTCCTTTTCTTCGATCAAGTTTTTCAACCACCTAGGCAGTGAACCTACTCGTTGTAGTGTAGGATTGGGTAAGCCTCGGGGATTGATATCGTTCTCTAGGGGAATAGGAATGCTAGCAAGAAATGTATGACGAGAAGGTGGGGGTTGAGGATGATTTTTTTTTATATTGGTATTTTAGAAAGTTAAGGTAAAATCTCGGGGCAATTGGTTTGGGGGGTGGTATTTTCTACCGATTACTTCTACTTATCTAGTTTATCTAATTATCTAGGGGTAGCTATGTCTATTTTATGTGTGCTCGTATGATGATTAAAAATGTGTTTACCTAGATACTATTACTCCCTAGTTATCTTTTATTGGTCGGTTGAATTGTTACACCTTATCTTAACGCGTTGTATTCCTAAGGTCTTAGGGTATGCGTAGTCCCTAGTTCTTTGAGGTTATCTCTCGGGTTTAGCATACGAAATCGGCTAGCCCTTAAACTATTTCATTCATAAGCCTCACATTCATAAAGCATACTCAAGCATTAAACACAACGAATGATGTCTAGTTGCACTCCTAAGCCAATTTACAATTAAGATAAGAAACAACTTAACAATAATCAATAACTATGTTTCATAGATCTAAGCAAACACACAAGAAATGGAGCTAGACATGGTAAATGATTGTGCAAAAGATTGCACTACCAGGCTTCGATGAGGATCAAAGTAATGAGGGGTGTGTGTTCCAGCCAAGACTCGCCTGTAACCTGAGAATAAGAAATACTAAGACACTACGTTAAGTGATTGCGCAGGGGTAGGACCCTGCGAACCACCTCCGGCGTGAGATTAAGTATGAGTTATGGTTGTATAAGTGTGTGAAAGTAAAGGGATGAGTGTGAAATGAGCATACCATAAACCATTGTCCGTCTAACCTATTTATAGTGGAAGAAATACGGTTAGAGGCACTCTTGCATGAATGTCGGAGATCATGGGGGCGTCCCTTGATTGTGGGTAACCGCTAGGGGTTAGTGACCCACGTTCTCAGACTTGACGGGGAAGCCAAGAGAGAGAGGGAGATCGTGGGTTTGACTAAGTCAGGAGGTTCCTTATCCATTGTTCCTTCGTCAACCGTACCCCGAAGGGCTTAGGGCTGCGAATGACGAATTCCCCTAAGGTAACCTTCGTGCCAACGAATGGTTTGACGCCTATGGATATTTCAGAATCCTAACTTGGGCCTTCGTATGGAAGGGCTTCGACACGTCTCGGAGGAGTGTCCTTCGAGCTACTCAGAGGGTACATCATCAAGCCCCCAGTCGAAAGTGATGCATATGAGCGAGGAGGCATTGCTTTCGACTTCATGCTTCGAAAAAACACCATCCTGCTGCTAAACATACTAGTTGGAAGATAACTATGCAACTAACCAAGCGCATTAAATGCTAATTAAAAGATCCAGCTGCCCGCTACAGTGATCACTTATCCCCATATTACCCGAAGACCAAAAGTCTTTATTTAAAATTTAAAAAGTGGTTTGTCTTGGATAAAAGTGATCGAGATGGACACGTGTGAATTAGGAGACGGTAAAAAAAAGGGTATTTAAGGGGAATATGATGAAACCCTAAAATACTTTTACTCTCTCCGTCTCCATTTACACGCAGTAAACATTCGAGCACACACCATCTTCGAAAACCAAGGTAAACACTTATCTCCTCTTGTAGATTATTTCAAAAAATAGGAACATGGATTCTAAGTTTATTATAAAACAACAAAAGTGCACTTTGTCTGCTAAAGATTTGCATGATCATTTAGCCGATTATCCTATTCCAATAGAACATAAAGTGATGTTACCCAAACCCACTCAGGGTATCTTTGATGCCCCCCAGGTTTCGTAGGGTTCTATACTCATGCCTTTAGTCACTCAAACCTTAGGATTCCGCTGCACCCATTGATTTTGGAATTTATGCAGTACTATAAAGTTCATATCTCTAGATTCAATCCTTTTGGGTTTGCCAAATTGACTACATTCATAGTGATGTGCAAAGCCTACGGATATGAACCAACCTTGACAGTTTTAAGAGGATTCTTGAACTTGTACCTCGGGGGCAATTGGTTGACACTAGCAAAAAGACCCGAGCCATATGTACCCACTCTGTTTGAGAAAGTGTACACAAACATATCGGGTTGGAAGGGTAGCTTTTTCTACGTGCAAGACACTATTGTTCCCCCTGCATATTCAGAGCTGCTAAACAAGGAAAATAGGTATAATGCTAAATGGTATAATGACCCCCTGCCCTACGAGGTTCGGAATGATCCTTGTTACATGCGTTTGGCAAAGTACCCTGTGGATGTGCAAGTATTCCCTGAAGCCATTTTATACATGGCTGGGATTGCTCAGAGTTGGGAGGGGTCTCCCAAGAAGCCTATGATCATATACCAAGGAAAAAGTATGTTTATCCACTTTTATTTAAATAGGACCAATGTAGCACTGCTATTTATTCTTTTTGCTTTGATTTTGCAGAGATGTCATTCAGAAACTTCATGTTCCAAGAATTTGATGAAGATTTAAGTTTCATGCCTGCGGAGAAAGCTGAGGAGTCTTATGGCGTTGGCTCCCCTTCAACATCTGTGAATAATGAGGTAAGCATCCCGAAGCCAGAGCCTATTTCATCAGTACCCCCACAATCTGCTGTGGCGGTCACATCCCAACTGGTGGAGAACATTGCTGACTCGGACGATCCTGCGGATGAGGATGTCCCCGTCGTTGGCTCAACAGGAATAGCTGATAGGCTAAAGAGTAGGAAAGGGACAGCGCCAAGGCTGCGAAATCCAACAAAAGGAAGAATCTCCTGCCTACCTCTGGGAGTAGGGTTGTGAAGCATAAAAGTACCGAGGGCAGAAAGCTTATCAAGTCTGCCTTCGAATTGCCCGATGAATCCGTTGAGGTTCATGGTAAGTATTTCTGTCTTATGAGACATTGTGAAGGTAAAAATATAACTGTTATGCTAATCTGTGTATATTTCGTTGCTCGTAGGTCTTCCAGAGACGAAGGAGCTTCCAAATGCCTTAGCCTGCCATCGGATTGTTGACCATGTGACCCCTCCACAGTGGAAGAGTATGCTAGAGAACATGTCCATTGAGAAGTTCTGTGACATGCATGATAATGGGGTTGCGAGGCAGGCGGTGATGGATAATCACTTGAATGCCCAGACCAGGGGGTTTGCTCAGAACCGTGGCCAAGCTGGAGGCAAAGTGTGACGAGATTGAGGGGAACGTTGAGAAGAACCCCGTCGTCCAAGACCTTCGAGAAAAGATAGCTCAGTTGACCGTGGAACGTGGCAATCTCAAACTGGAAGAAGCCAAGGTTATTACTCTCACTGGTCAGAATGCTGCTCTCGAGGCTAAATGTGTTGGGTTGGAAAGTGAGAAAGTTAGGCTTGGAGAGGTAGAGGTAAAGTTGAGGGAGGAGATCGACGGCCTGCAAATGAGGTATAAGATGTTGCAGAAAGACCGTGCAGAAGTTGTTTCGAAGGTGGTGCCTTACATAGCCATGGAACTCTATCATAGTGACGAGCTGGGAGCTCAGATGTGGAAGGTCATCAAGTCAGCCCTATTTCATGGACGGTGTTTGGCTCTGGAGGAGGTCGCCAAAACAGGTAAGCCTGTGGACCTCTCCAAGATTGAATGCTACCGTCCCACTTCGCAGGCTGAATATGATGAGGCAGGAAATGCATTTGCCACTGCAGAGTACTCCTTCCTAGCTGAGGCAACCAAAGATCCAATGGCACCCCTTGAAGATCTCCTGTCTAAGAAACCTCGGAAACTGAAGCCTACCACTCCAACCAAGAAAACCATGTCTACTAAACCAGTCTCAGTGCAACCCTCCTCCACTCCCTCTCCGAAGAAACAAGAATGAAGGCTGCTCTGTTAGCAGTAATTTGGTTCCAAAGGGTGGCATGTACCCTTAAGACAATTTATTTTATGTGACAATGTGTGTCGTGTTTCCCAAACAATTTAACTGCTTGTGATGTATGGCCATGTGCCAAAAACAATTTGACAGGAGTCTAGGCTCCTTATGCAGGTATAAGGGCAGTAGCCCATATTTTGAATGCAATAGTGTAGAGGACATACCTCTACATATTTAGCTTAAGTTTGTTATGTAAACTTCTCTTACGCCATTTTTGCGACGCTTAAATTTTACAACCTAAGGTTCAACAACCTCATTGTGTGTAAATTACAACACCAAGAATATAATGGCCAACTTGACCATTGACAGAGGGTCGCGACCCACTCTATCTCAGATCCTTTACATAGCATGGCTTTGTTAAAAAAAATTTTTTTTTACAAGCGCCAAAATCTACTAGGAGAGTTAATGTGAATGTTTAAGTTGGCTTTGAATAATAAGGCATATGTTACACCTCAAGCCATTCGACATTGAAACTCATTAACGACTTGGTTGAACAAATCTTTGTGTTTAAGAAACGAAGCAAGAGATTTGTGGGAAATGTCTTATTTATCATTGAATTGGTAGGGAGGATTACATCATTCTTGAAATGAAAACTAAGACAACTACCAATAATGTGTGCTTTCCCTTGAGAAGCTTTTGATTACAAGAAAAAAGTTAAAGTACTTTTTAAACATAGAACTTTCGAAGGTTCGTACCATTCCATGTCCTGTCGATGGGTTCTCCGAGAAGAGTGGCCAATTTGTATGCTCCATTGCCGTAGGCCTCAGCTACCATGTAGGGTCCTTCCCAAGTTGGTCCCAGTTTTCCCTGATACTCTGCTTTGCTTGCACTGTTGAGGCGCAGTACATATTCTCCGGGCTTGAAAGTGGAAGGTCTAACCCTTTTGTTATAGTAGCCTTCGATCTTATGTTTGTGTATTGCTTCTCGGATGGAGGCTATTTCTCTCCTTTCTTCTAGGAGATCAAGGTTTTCCCTGATTCTATCGTCATTTTGGGAGGCATCATACGTTGCCACACGCTCCGTGTGTACAATTAGTTCCGAAGGGATGACCGCTTCTGTTCCGTATGTTAGGCTGAAAGGGGTTTCTCCGTTGCTTGACTTAGGATGTGTACGGTGAGCCCATAAGACTTGAGGGAGTTCGTCCACCCATCCGTGATGAGTTCGACCTAGCCTTTTCTCGATCCCTTTGACGATTTCTCTGTTTGTAACCTCCACTTGTCCATTACCTTGTGGGTGATAGACGGATGTCCAGGATTGTTTTATGTTGAGCCCTTGACAGAAGTCATAAAAGACTCCTTCGACAAACTGTTTCCCGTTGTCAGATATGATGATGTGGGGTACTCTGAATCTGCACACAATGTGTTCCCATACAAAATTCTCGATCTGTCTTCCTGTCACCGAAGCTAGGGGTTTTGCTTCCACCCACTTGGTGAAGTAGTCGATCGCCACTAGCAAGAACTTGACTCCTCCGGGAGCTATAGGAATAGGCCCTACAATATCGATACCCCACTGGGAGAAGGGCCATGCGGATGTCACACTTGTCATATCTTGCTTCGGCATTTTTGGAACGTTTGAGTGTATCTGACAAGCTTCACACTTGAGGATGATTTCGGTTGCGTCCCTGTGCATCGAGGGCCAATAGTAGCCCAACTTCATTATCTTCGAGACAACTGAGCGAGGTCCTGCATGGAGGCCGCAAGATCCTTCATGGACTTCGGCTATGATGCTCGAAGCTTGCTTGGGGCCTACGCATCGTAACCAAGGTGATAAAAACGACCTCCTATATAGGGTTTCCCCTATTAGCCGGTACTGCGGGGATTTAACCCGAATCTTTCTTGCAAGCTTGGGATCTTCAGGGAGAAGACCACTTATCAAATATTCCCTTATGGGAGTCATCCATGTCTCTCCTTCTTCGTGAATCACATCGGCGACCTCTTTGAGAACGATGGATCTTTCAGGAAGGATTTCCACGAGAACCTCCTTAGTGAGATGAGCGAAAGCCATGGAAGCTAGCTTGCTTAATGCGTCTGCCTTTTTGTTCTGGTTCCGACGAACATGTTGGATGGTGTAAGAGTTGAAGTTTTCAAGCATCTCTTTTGTCTTTTCCAAGTACTGTTTGATGACGGGTTGCCTTGCTTCGTAGGAACCTGTCACTTGGTTTGCCACCAATTGGGAATCTACGAAGACCGCAAGAGCTTTGACCTCCATATCTTTGGCTAGTCGGAGTCCTGCTAATAGCGCTTCGTATTCTGCTTCGTTGTTTGTGGCTTCGAACTCAAACCGAAGAGCATATGTATGCTCCTTCCCTTCAGGACTGACTAACATTAGACCTGCTCCGGAGCCATCGGAACTGGATGCTCCATCTGTGTAAAGCTTCCATTCAACCTGCGTTTGAGAAAAAATTAGCTTCGGGCTTTTCTTTTTCTTCATCGGGTCCGGAAGGTGTTTCTGCCAAGAAGTCTGCGAGGATTTGCCCTTTGATAGAACTACGTCCTTTAAACTCGATTTCATGTTCTCCGAGTTCAATAGCCCATTTAGCCACCCTTCCAGACTTTTCAGGTTTAGACAAGATCTGCTTCAGTGGATTATCGGTTAAGACTGTAATTGGGTGGGCCTGGAAATAGCGTCGAAAGTCTCCTTGCTGCGTAAATTATGGCGAGCACTAACTTCTCCAAGGTTGGGTAGTTGACCTCCGCTCCTTGTAGGACCCTGCTGACAAAGTAGATTGGGATCTGTCGCTTTTCTCTCTCTGCCATAAGGACTGCGCTAATACTTTCTGCTGAGGATGCCAAATACATAAACAACACTTCGCCTTTGATTGGGGCTGTAAGTGTTGGAAGTATTTCAATGAACTCCTTCATCTTCTGAAAGGCTACTTCAGCGTCCTGACTCCATTGGAAAGTTTTCTTGTCTGTGCATCCTTTGAGTGTATTGAAGAAGGGTAGGGACCTGTCAGCTCCTTCCGAAAAAAATCGACTTAAGACTGCCAACTTCCCATTCAGGCTCTGCACGTCTTTTAGACACTTAGGGCCTTGGAGATCGGAGATGGCTTTGACCTTAGAGGGGTTAGCTCGTATCCCCTGCTTAGTGATCAAATGTCCCAAGAATTGTCCTTCCTCGACACCGAAGGAGCATTTCTTAGGGTTCAGCTTCATGTTGATTGCCCGGAGCTGATCGAATGTTTCCTGTACATCAAGGAGTAGGTCCTCCTCAGTCTTGCTCTTGATAACCATGTCATCAACGTAGGCTTCGAGATTTCTGCCTATCTGTTTGTTGAAGGCTTTATCTACGAGACGTTGGTAAGTAGCCCCTGCGTTCTTCAAACCGAAGGGCATCTTTCTATAACAGTAGACACCTTTACTTGTGTAGAAGGCTGTCTTTTCCTCGTCCTCCTTGGCCATCTGGATCTGATGGTATCCCTTGTAGGCATCTAAGAAGCATTTTAACCGGAAGCCTGCCAAGGATTCTACCTTCCAGTCGATTTCGGGTAGGGGGTAGCAATCCTTAGGGCATGCTTTGTTGATGTCAGTGAAATCCACACACATGCGCCATCCTCCGTCGCTCTTTTTTACCAGCACCGGGTTGGTCACCCAAGTTTGGTATTTAACCTCCCTCAGGATGCCTGCTTGTGTAAGTTCATCAACTTCTTTGCAAGCTGCGGCGTTTCTTTCAGGGGCAAGGCTTCTCTTTTTCTGCTTTATGGGCTCAATATGCTTGTACTCATTGAGTTTATGCTCCGTTCCGAAGGACTGTCCATCTATCAGCAATGTTCTTGGAACACCTGTCATGTCAGAGTATTTCCAAGCAAAGACATCAAGGTTAGTACGTAACAGTTCTGTGAGCTTCGCCTTGAAATTCGTCGGGAGTTGCTTCCCTACTACCACTGTTTGTTCAGGATAGCTAGGGTTTACGACAACTCGCTCCTCTGCATATGTACAACTAAGAATTGTCATCGGAGGCTCCTCCGATTCCTCTCTGATCTTTTTGACACCATATACACCCTTATCCGCTCCATAACTAGAATGAACAGTTCCTACTCCGAAGGGGGTTTGGAACTTAATGGCAGCATGTATAGTAGAAACAACAATTCCCATTTTTTGCATAGTTGTCCTCCCTATTAATAAATTATAAGGAGAATTTGACCTTACTATGACGAAAATGAGTGTCTCCGTGCGGGATAAGGGACCTTTGCCTATGGTGACTTCCAACGGTACTTCTCCCAGAGGCCATGAGTGTTCACCAGAGAACCCTACTAGCGGTGCTTTTGAGTCGACCCTCTGTGAGCGTATAGATGAATTGAGCTTTAGGAAACAATGCTCGTAGATGATTTCGCAGGAGCTTCCGCAATCCATATACGCTCGGTTCACCTCCCTGTTGGATATGTATACCTTGATGATCACGGGATCGGTCGAAGGTGTCTGCCCTGATATGTGGGGAAAGGTTATTTCCCCTACACTTCCTAGCTCTTCTTCTGCTTCCTTCCTCTTCAAAGTGGTATCACGTTTGTGTACCATCAGTATCGGAGCTTCTGCGGGCATAATTTCCTTCTTGTTACCCTTCCATTCTCCTAGTTGAGTATCAGAGAATTTATCCTTTCCCTTCTTTATGCCTTTGACCAGGTGTGCTAACTGTCCGGATCGTACTGCCTCTTCGATCTGCTTCTTTAATTCCCTGCAGTTGTTCATGTCATGTCCATGATCTTCATGGAAATGGCAGTACTTGGACATGTCTCTGGCCTTGCCTCGTGTTATCATCCGAGGCGGAGGATCGAAGGATTTTGCGGCCTTCTCTGTCGCCAGGATTTCTCGGGGAGATTTAACCAAGTTTGCCAGAAATCCATGGTTCGAGCCTTTGTTGTAGGGGGTGAAGCGATCTCTGTTCTTCTTCTTGTTTTTGGATCCTTCCTAGGAGGACCCTCTAGAGAATTTGTCAGATGCTTCCTTTGGCTCTATCGGAGCCCCGTTTGCTGCTACCTCCTTAGACTCAATCCAGGTGTAAGCCTTCTCAATCAAGGCCTTGTAGGTGTTGGGAAGATCGGTGGACAGGAACTCCACCAAGCTTCGAGTTCGGAGGCCATGTACAAAACCGGAGATCCTCTGATCTTCATGTAGACCCATAATCTGCAAAGTTTCATCAGTGTATCTGGTAACGAAGGCTCTTGTGCTTTCGTTGTCCCTTTGTTTGATGGTGTGCACGGTTAAGTGAGTTTTGGTGTGCTTCTTCTGCTGGCTAAAGTGTAACCGAAACTTAGCCTTAAGATCATCTAGACTCACAATGCTTCCCAGCTTCTGTCCGTTCCACCATATTCTTGCGGAGTCTCTGAGCGTGTACGTGAACATATGGCATGCTACCGGCATGACCCACTTTTGCATTTTGATAGCGCCTTCAAATAAATGGAGAAAGTTGTCGGGATCACCTTTTCCGTCGTAGGTGCCTATATGAGTAGGTATCTTCACGCCGTCAGGTAAAGGGTAGTCCTCGATCCATTTTACGAAGGGTGTGCAAGCTCCAGAGGCTTCGGCACCGTAAGGGTTGTACGGAGGTGGATAAACCGGTGTAGGGTTATACGGGTTAAGAAATGGCTGTGAATAGGTAGGATATGCAGTGGAAGTTTGGTACGAAGGGTATATTCCCATCGATTGTGTAGGAATCTGTCCGTAGGGCATATGCTTGTAATTCTGGTTTGGGATTGAACCATTAGGAGGGTAAGTGTTGTAGGTTTGAGTAGGTAAGTAGGGGTTCATTCCCGGAGGGGGTAATTGGTTCATGTTGGAGTAGGGAGATGGGTCTCCGATACTCAAAACATAAGAGGGTGGTACTGGAGCCCCCGCCCCTTCTCTTCCCAAATGTGCTGC
Source organism: Chrysanthemum seticuspe (assembly GCA_019973895.1). NCBI lineage: Eukaryota > Viridiplantae > Streptophyta > Magnoliopsida > Asterales > Asteraceae > Chrysanthemum > Chrysanthemum seticuspe. Next base: position 241,538,073 of record BPTQ01000002.1, on the reverse strand, counting down.
TAGAAGAGGAGGCATGTTTACCCCTCCATTTCCTACTGGGTTGCTTCCTCCGTTGGAGTTCTCGCTCCTTCTTTCACCATGCATTCTGTCCCTTCTACCCGGATTTCCTCCGAGTCCTTCTTCAAAACCCACGGTCCTTCCATTTGACCTTCTAACGGAAGGGGAACCATTTCGTAGGGCCGAGCGCCCCCTGCCCATAGGTTGAGGCCTGTCCTCTACTTCAATCTCCTCGTCATACTCTTCGCTGGAGTACTCCAACTCCCTCCGCATTTCTGTGTTACGAACTTGTCTCTTGTGAGCCCTTAGTTAAGAATTTAAGGCCTCAAAGTTTGCCTCTACGAAGGCGGGACTGATGTCCGGCGTAGGGTTAGCGGATGTTGAGGCGTGATGCACGGGAGTAGTTTCCAAACGAGATCGTGTAGTGAAGGTTGAGGTTTTTTATGGGGGCGAGGTTATCGGTGTTAGTTGTGGTGAGTGGGACCAGAGTAGAGAAACCTGGTGGAGGTGAATCTTCTCTTACTGGTTCCATGCCGGAAAAGTAGCGTAGTTGGTTAAGGTATTAGGACTGGGTGATTACGGGACTAATAGTTATGGTCCCACGGATGGCGCCACTGATTGTGCAAAAGATTGCACTACCAGGCTTCGATGAGGATCAAAGTAATGAGGGGTGTGTGTTCCAGCCAAGACTCGCCTGTAACCTGAGAATAAGAAATACTAAGACACTACGTTAAGTGATTGCGCAGGGGTAGGACCCTACGAACCACCTCCGGCGTGAGAGTAAGTATGAGTTATGGTTGTATAAGTGTGTGAAAGTAAAGAGATGAGTGTGAAATGAGCATACCATAAACCATTGTCCGTCTAACCTATTTATAGTGGAAGAAATACGGTTAGAGGCACTCTTGCATGAATGTCGGAGATCATGGGGGCGTCCCATGATTGTGGGTAACCGCTAGGGGTTAGTGACCCACGTTCTCAGACTTGACGGGGAAGCCAAGAGAGAGAGGGAGATCGTGGGTTTGACTAAGTCAGGAGGTTCCTTATCCATTGTTCCTTCGTCAATCGTACCCCGAAGGGCTTAGGGCTGCGAATGGCGAATTCCCCTAAGGTAACCTTCGTGCCAACGAATGGTTTGACGCCTATGGATATTTCAGAATCCTAACTTGGGCCTTCGTATGGAAGGGCTTCGACACGTCTCGGAGGAGTGTCCTTCGAGCTACTCGGAGGGTACATCATCAAGCCCCCCAGTCGAAAGTGATGCATATGAGCGAGGAGGCATTGCTTTCGACTTCATGCTTCGAAAAAACACCATCCTGCTGCTAAACATACTATTTGGAAGATAACTATGCAACTAACCAAGCGTATTAAATGCTAATTAAAAGATCCAGCTGCCCGCTACAGTGATCACTTATCCCCATATTACCCGGAGACCAAAAGTCTTTATTTAAAATTTAAAAAGTGGTTTGTCTTGGATAAAAGTGATCGAGATGGACACGTGTGAATTAGGAGACGGTAAAAAAAAGGGGTATTTAAGGGGAATATGATGAAACCCTAAAATACTCTCTCCGTCTCCATTTACACGCAGTAAACTTTCGAGCGCACACCATCTTCGAAAACCAAGGTAAACACTTTTCTCCTCTTGTAGATTGTTTCAAAAAATAGGAACATGGATTCTAAGTTTATTATAAAACAACAAAAGTGCACTTTGTCTGCTAAAGATTTGCATGATCATTTAGCCGATTATCCTATTCCAATAGAACATAAAGTGATGTTACCCAAACCTACTCAGGGTATCTTTGATGCCCCTCCAGGTTTCGTAGGGTTGTATACTCATGCATTTAGTCACTCAAACCTTAGGATTCCGCTGCACCCATTGATTTTGGAATTTATGCAGTACTATAAAGTTCATGTCTCTAGATTCAATCCTTTTGGGTTTGCCAAATTGACTACATTCATAGTGATGTGCAAAGCCTACGGATATGAACCAACCTTGACAGTTTTAAGAGGATTCTTGAACTTGTACCCCGGGGGCAATTGGTTGACACTAGCAAAACGACCTGAGCCAGATGTACCCACTCTGTTTGAGAAAGTGTACACAAACATATCGGGTTGGAAGGGTAGCTTTTTCTACGTGCAAGACACTATTGTTCCCCCTGCATATTCAGAGCTGCTGAACAAGGAAAATAGGTATAATGCTAAACGGTATAATGACCCCCTGCCCTACGAGGTTCGGAGTGATCATTGTTACCTGCGTTTGGCAAAGTACCCTGTGGATGTGCAAGTATTCCCTGAAGCCATCTTATACATGGCTGGGATTGCTCAGAGTTGGGAGGGGTCTCCCAAGAAGCCTATGATCATATACCAAGGAAAAAGTATGTTTTATCCACTTTTATTTAAATAGGACCAATGTAGCACTGATATTTATTCTTTTTGCTTTGATTTTGCAGAGATGTCGTTCAGAAACTTCATGTTCCAAGAATTTGATGAAGATTTAAGTTTCATGCCTGCGGAGAAAGCTGAGGAGTCTTATGGCGTTGGCTCCCCTTCAACATCTGTGAATAACAATGAGGTAAGCATCCCGAAGCCAGAGCCTATTTCATCAGCACCCCCACAATCTGCTGTGGCGGTTACATCCCAACTGGTGGAGAACATTGCTGACTCGGACGATCCTGCGGATGAGGATGTCCCCGTCGTTGGCTCAACAGGAATAGCTGATAGGCTAAAGAGTAGGAAAGGGACAGCGGCCAAGGCTGCGAAATCCAACAAAAGGAAGAATCTCCTGCCTACCTCTGGGAGTAGGGTTGTGAAGCATAAAAGTACCGAGGGCAGAAAGCTTATCAAGTCTGCCTTCGAATTTCCCGATGAATCCGTTGAGGTTAATGGTAAGTATTTCTGTCTTATGAGACATTGTGAAGGTAAAAATATAACTGTTATGCTAACCTGTGTATATTTCGTTGCTCGTAGGTCTTCCAGAGATGAAGGAGCTTCCAAATGCCTTAGCCTGCCATCGGATTGTTGACCATGTGACCCCTCTACAGTGGAAGAGTATGCTAGAGAACATGTCCATTGAGAAGTTCTGTGACATGCATGATAATGGGGTTGCGAGGCAGGCGGTGATGGATAATCACTTGAATGCCCAGACCAGGGGGTTGCTCAGAACCGTGGCCAAGCTGGAAGCAAAGTGTGACGAGATTGAGGGGAACGTTGAGAAGAACCCCGTCGTCCAAGACCTTCGAGAAAAGATAGCTCAGTTGATCGTGGAACGTGGCAATCTCAAACTGGAAGAAGCCAAGGTTATTACTCTCACTGGTCAGAATGCTGCTCTCGAGGCTAAATGCGTTGGGTTGGAAAGTGAGAAGGTTAGGCTTGGAGAGGTAGAGGTAAAGTTGAGGGAGGAGATCGACGACCTGCAAATGAGGTATAAGATGCTGCAGAAAGACCGTGCAGAAGTTGTTTCGAAGGTGGTGCCTTACATAGCCATGGAACTCTATCATAGTGACGAGCTGGGAGCTCAGATGTGGAAGGTCATCAAGTCAGCCCTATTTCATGGACGGTGTTTGGCTCTGGAGGAGGTCGCCAAAACAGGTAAGCCTGTGGACCTCTCCAAGATTGAATGCTACCGTCCCACTTCGCAGGCTGAATATGATGAGGCAGGAAATGCATTTGCCACTGCAGAGTACTCCTTCCTTGCTGAGGCAACCAAAGATCCAATGGCACCCCTTGAAGATCTCCTGTCTAAGAAACCTCGGAAACTGAAGCCTACCACTCCAACCAAGAAGACCATGTCTACTAAACCAATCTCAGTGCAACCCTCCTCCACTCCCTCTCCGAAGAAACAAGAATGAAGGCTGCTCTGTTAGCAGTAATTTGGTTCCAAAGGGTGGCATGTACCCTTAAGACAATTTATTTTATGTGACAATGTGTGTCGTGTTTCCCAAACAATTTAACTGCTTGTGATGTATGGCCATGTGCCAAAAACAATTTGACAGGAGTCTAGGCTCCTTATGCAGGTATAAGGGCAGTAGCCCGTATTTTGAATGCAATAGTGTAGAGGACATACCTCTACATACTTAGCTTAAGTTTGTTATGTAAACTTCTCTTACGCCATTTTTGCGACGCTTAAATTTTACAACCTAAGGTTCAACAACCTCATTGTGTGTAAATTACAACACCAAGAATATAATGGCCAACTTGACCATTGACAGAGGGTCGCGACCCACTCTATCTCAGATCCTTTACATAGCATGGCTTTGTTAAAAAAATTTTTTTTTTTACAAGCGCCAAAATCTACTAGGAGAGTTAATGTGAATGTTTAAGTTGGCTTTGAATAATAAGGCATATGTTACACCTCAAGCCATTCGACATTGAAACTCATTAACGACTTGGTTGAACAAATCTTTGTGTTTAAGAAACGAAGCAAGAGATTTGTGGGAAATGTCTTATTTATCACTGAATTGGTAGGGAGGATTACATCATTCTTGAAATGAAAACTAAGACAACTACCAATAATGTGTGCTTTCCCTTGAGAAGCTTTTGATTACAAGAAAAAAGTTAAAGTACTTTTTAAACATAGAACTTTCGAAGGTTCGTACCATTCCATGTCCTGTCGATGGGTTCTCCGAGAAGAGTGGCCAATTTTATGCTCCATTGCCGTAGGCCTCAGCTACCATGTAGGGTCCTTCCCAAGTTGGTCCCAGTTTTCCCTGATACTCTGCTTTGCTTGCACTGTTGAGGCGCAGTACATATTCTCCGGGCTTGAAAGTGGAAGGTCTGACCCTTTTGTTATAGTAGCCTTCGATCTTATGTTTGTGTATTGCTTCTCGGATGGAGGCTATTTCTCTCCTTTCTTCTAGGAGATCAAGGTTTTCCCTGATCCTATCGTCATTTTGGGAGGCATCATACGTTGCCACACGCTCCGTGTGTACAATTAGTTCCGAAGGGATGACCGCTTCTGTTCCGTATGTTAGGCTGAAGGGGGTTTATCCGTTGCTTGACTTAGGATGTGTTCGGTGAGCCCATAAGACTTGAGGGAGCTCGTCCACCCATCCGTGATGAGTTCGACCTAGCCTTTTCTCGATCCCTTTGACGATTTCTCTGTTTTTAACCTCCACTTGTCCATTACCTTGTGGGTGATAGACGGATGTCCAGGATTGTTTTATGTTGAGCCCTTGACAGAAGTCATAAAAGACTCCTTCGACAAACTGTTTCCCGTTGTCAGATATGATGATGTGGGGTACTCCGAATCTGCACACAATGTGTTCCCATACAAACTTCTCGATCTGTCTTCTCGTCACCGAGGCTAGGGGTTTTGCTTCCACCCACTTGGTGAAGTAGTCGATCGCTACTAGCAATAACTTGACTCCTCCGGGAGCTATAGGCATAGGCCCTACAATATCGATGCCCCGCTCGGAGAAGGGCTATGCGGATGTCACACTTGTCATATCTTGCTTCGGCATTTTTGGAACGTTTGAGTGTATCTGACAAGCTTCACACTTGAGGATGATTTCGGTTGCGTCCCTGTGCATCGAGGGCCAATAGTAGCCCAACTTCATTATCTTCGAGACAACTGAGCGAGGTCCTACATGGAGACCGCAAGATCCTTCGTGGACTTCGGCTATGATGCTCGAAGCTTGCTTAGGGCCTACGCATCGTAACCAAGGTGATAAAAACGACCTCCTATATAGGGTTTTCCCTATTAGCCGGTATTGCGGGGACTTAACCCGAATCTTTCTTGCAAGCTTGGGATCTTCAGGGAGAAGACCACTTATCAAATATTCCCTTATGGGAGTCATCCATGTCTTTCCTTCTTCGTGAATCACATCAGCGACCTCTTTGAGAACGATGGATCTTTTAGGAAGGATTTCCACGAGAACCTCCTTAGTGAGATGAGCGAAAGCCATGGAAGCTAGCTTGCTTAATGCGTCTGCCTTTTTGTTCTGGTTCCGACGAACATGTTGGATGGTGTAAGAGTTGAAGTTTTCAAGCATCTCTTTTGTCTTTTCCAAGTACTGTTTGATGACGGGTTGCCTTGCTTCGTAGGAACCTGTCACTTGGTTTGCCACCAATTGGGAATCTACGAAGACCGCGAGAGCTTTGACCTCCATATCTTTGGTTAGTCGGAGTCCTGCTAATAGCGCTTCGTATTCTGCTTCGTTGTTTGTGGCTTCGAACTCAAACCGAATAGCATATGTATGCTCCTTCCCTTTAGGACTGACTAACATTAGACCTGCTCCGGAGCCATCGGAACTGGATGCTCCATCTGTGTAAAGCTTCCATTCAACCTGCGTTTGAGAACGATTAGCTTTGGGCTTTTCCTTTTCTTCATCGGGTCCGGAAGGTGTTTCTGCCAAGAAGTCTGCGAGGATTTGCCCTTTGATAGAACTACGTCCTTTAAACTCGATTTCATGTTCTCCGAGTTCAATAGCCCATTTAGCCACCCTTCCAGACTTTTCAGGTTTAGACAAGATCTGCTTCAGTGGCTTATCGGTTAAGACTGTAATTGGGTGGGCCTGGAAATAGCGTCGGAGTCTCCTTGCTGCGTAAATTAAGGCGAGCACTAACTTCTCCAAGGTTGCGTAGTTGACCTCCGCTCCTTGTAGGACCATGCTGACAAAGTAGATTGGGATCTGTCGATTTTCTCTCTCTGCCATAAGGACTGCGCTAATACTTTATGCTGAGGATGCCAAATACATAAACAACACTTCGCCTTTGATTGGGGCTGTAAGTGTTGGAAGTATTTCAATGAACTCCTTCATCTTCTGAAAGGCTACTTCAGCGTCCTGACTCCATTGGAAAGTTTTCTTGTCCGTGCATCCTTTGAGTGTCTTGAAGAAGGGTAGGGACCTGTCAGCTCCTTTCGACAAAAATCGACTTAAGGCTGCCAACTTCCCATTCAGGCTCTGCACGTCTTTTAGACACTTAGGGGCTTGGAGATTGGAGATGGCTTTGACCTTAGAG